>QPKB01000005.1:3312790-3912790 GCA_003546025.1 Camphora micrantha
ACCTTCTTTTTTTTTTTTTTTTTATAATTAAAGATGCCCCACGATCATTATGACAAAGGCGGATTAACATAAGTTGATTAAAGATTTATATATGATCACATCTCATCTTAACAACACTCGCCCTGACCTCCTTTATTATTGTTCTTTTCTTTTTTTTAGTTGTGAGACCTAGCATGCACTTGTCGGGCATTGACCTAAATTTGGCTTTTAAATCAACCCAATGGCATATATATATATATATATATTTATATTTATATAACACAAACTTTTATTAATAAGCATGCAACCATTACACAATAGCCACTCGAAATCCACAAAATGTAGAAATGATGTTCTACATCACTTGTAGTAAACGGACATAGTTGATAGTAGACAAAGCTTAAACATTACATAAGACACCCATAACTGGTACGGACATTTATTTTCAGCAGTGAAATATTTTTCATTTCTGAGTCCAGCTACCACCACCCTATCATGGAGTTCCCGTGTTGACCTTACCTACACCACCACTTACTTTTTCTCCGCATTGATGTTACCACCACCACTTTTATTTTTTCCGGTACGGATGTTACCCCCATCAGTCTTGGTACTGCCCTCATTGATGTTACCTCCAGGTCTGAAAGCCAACGTACCATGGTTACCTCCTTGGATCTGGGGGTTGTTCCCTCCCTTATTTTTTCCCCCTTTGTTGTGCCCTGGAAGATTATAACTCCGGATACTGTCCTGCAGCATCGGCCATAAAATGGTTAGGTAGTTGCAATATGAATCCAAAAATAGCAAATAGTACCCAATTGATATTAGATGGTTTTTTTTTCTTCGCCCAGAGAAAAAAGGAACTTCATGGCATGTAAATGGGGTCCATCTATCATTAGTCAACCAAATCTACTAATCAGGTTCGCCGTGCAGGCAAAACTCGGATCCATGCATCATTTTCCTTTGCATTTTAAGGAAAGTGAATGAAATCTATCTTTCATGCGCTTTTTCTTGGTACATTGAGAGAACTGAAAATTGTGAACATTGTGTTTGGAATCCAAAACAATTAGTTCTTAGGGGATGTTTTGGATTTCTTTTACGTCCAAACACCCCCACCTAATTGCACTATCATTGAATATGGACCAAACACTCCCACCTAATTGCACTATCATTGAATATGGACCAAACACTCCCACCTAATTGCACTATCATTGAATATGGACGTGGGAGAGAAAAGGAAAGATGGTCACACCTTCTTGCCATCCATATTTTACAAGTGGTCTTGAAGTTGCAATTGAGAAGTACGAAGCTGTCTTGTAGATCATTAGGGCCTCTCATCCAATTTATATAGAAAAATGCTCAAGGGGAATTATAAACCTTGGGAAACTTCCTCGCAATGTCCTCAATAAATGGTAGCACAATCGGTTATTTGGAAAGGAGAGAGGGACCTTTTCTACCCTCTTAGATTTTTACGTGAAACCCCATGGTGGGCCACCTTTGAAATTCGAAATGGATCAAAATGCATATGCCCTTTGTTAGCATGGGATGTTTCCAAAATTGGTCCACCAGATTAAACAGAGTTAAAGGGCGATAGGGAAGCATATAGTCATATGTTACCCTATCCATGAGTTCCCGACTTGACCTTAACTACACCACCACTTACGTGTTCTCCCGTAATGATGTTACCACCACCACTTACCTTTTTTTCGGTATGGCTGTTATCCCCCTTAGTCTTGGCACTGCCCTCATTGATGTTACTTTCAGGTCCGAAAACTATCGTACCATAGTTACCCCCTTGGATCTGGGGGTTGTTCCCTCCCGAATTTTCACCCCCTTCGTTGTTTCCATCCTGCTTAATAATACTCACGATCTTGCCCTGCAGCATCGGCCATAAAATGGTTAGGTAGTTGCAATATGAATCCAAAAATAGCAAATAGTACCCAATTGATATTAGATGTTTTCTTTTCTTCGCCCAGAGAAAAACGGAACTTCATGGCATGTAGATGGGGTCCATCTATCATTAGTCAGCCAAATCTACTAATCAGGTTCGCCGTGCAGGGCAAAACTCGGATCCATGCATCATGTTCCTTTGCATTTTAAGGAAAGTGAATGAAATCTATCTTTCATGCGTTTTTTCTTGGTACATTGAGAGAACTAAAAATTGTGAACATTGTGTTTGGAATCCAAAACAATTAGTTTGTAGGGGATGTTTTGGATTTCTTTTATGTCCAAACACCCCCACCTAATTGCACTATCATTGAATATGGACCAAACACTCCCACCTAATTGCACTATCATTGAATATGGACGTGGGAGAGAAAAGGAAAGATGGTCACACCTTCTTGCCATCCATATTTTACAAGTGGTCTTCAAGTTGCAATTGAGAAGTACGAAGCTGTCTTGTAGGTCATTAGGGCCTCTCATCCAATTTATATAGAAAAATGCTCAAGGGGAATTACAAACCTTGGGAAACTTCCTCGCAATGTCCTCAATAAATGGTAGCACAATCGGTTATTTGGAAAGGAGAGAGGGACCTTTTCTACCCTCTTAGATTTTTACATGAAACCCCATGGTGGGCCACCTTTGAAATTCGAAATGGATCAAAATGCATATGCCCTTTGTTAGCATGGGATGTTTCCAAAATTGGTCCACCAGATTAAGCAGAGTTAAAGGGCGACAGGGAAGCATATAGTCATATGTTACCCTATCCATGAGTTCCCGACTTGACCTTACCTACACCACCACTTACCTTTTCTCCCGTATTGATGTTAGCATCCCCACTTTCATTTTTTCCGGTATGGATGTTACCCCCATCAGTCTTGGTACTGCCCTCATTGATGTTACCTCCAGATCCGAAAGTTATCGTACCATGGTTACCCCCTTGGATCTGGGGGTTGTTCCCTCCCAAATTATTTCCCCCTATGTTGTCCCCTGCATGATTATTATTTCCCTTATTATTGCCCTGCAGCATCGGCCATAAAATGGTTAGGTAGTTACAATATGAATCCAAAAATAGCAAATAGTACCCAATTGATATTAGATGTTTTCTTTTCTTCGCCCAGAGAAAAAAGGAACTTCATGGCATGTACATGGGGTCCATCTATCATTAGTCAGCCAAATCTACTAATCAGGTTCACCGTGCAGGGCAAAACTCGGATCCATGCATCATGTTCCTTTGCATTTTAAGGAAAGTGAATGAAATCTATCTTTCATGCGTTTTTTCTTGGTACATTGAGAGAACTAAAAATTGTGAACATTGTGTTTGGAATCCAAAACAATTAGTTTGTAGGGGATGTTTTGGATTTCTTTTACGTCCAAACACCCCCACCTAATTGCACTATCATTGAATATGGACCAAACACTCCCACCTAATTGCACTATCATTGAATATGGATGTGGGAGAGAAAAGGAAAGATGGTCACACCTTCTTGCCATCCATATTTTACAAGTGGTCTTCAAGTTGCAATTGAGAAGTACGAAGCTGTCTTATAGATCATTAGGGCCTCTCATCCAATTTATATAGAAAAATGCTCAAGGGGAATTATAAACCTTGGGAAACTTCCTCGCAATGTCCTCAATAAATGGTAGCACAATCGGTTATTTGGAAAGGAGAGAGGGACCTTTTCTACCCTCTTAGATTTTTACGTGAAGCCCCATGGTGGGCCACCTTTGAAATTCGAAATGGATCAAAATGCATATGCCCTTTGTTAGCATGGGATGTTTCCAAAATTGGTCCACCAGATTAAGCAGAGTTAAAGGGCGACAGGGAAGCATATAGTCATATGTTACCCTATCCATGAGTTCCCGACTTGACCTTACCTACACCACCACTTACCTTTTCTCCTGTATTGATGTTAGCATCACCACTTTCATTTTTTCTGGTATGGATGTTACCCCCATCAGTCTTGGTACTGCCCTCATTGATGTTACCTGGAGGTCGTCTCAAAGCCAACCTAACATGGTCACCCCCTTGGATCTGGGGGTTGTTCCCTCCCGAATTTTCACCCCCTTCCAGGATAACGCCCTGCAGCATCGGCCATAAAATGGTTAGATAGTTGCAATATGAATCCAAAAATAGCAAATAGTACCCAATTGATATTAGATGTGTTTTTTTTCTTCGACCAAATTAAAAAGGAACTTCATGGCATGTAAATGAGGTCCATCTATCATTAGCGAGTGAAATCTAATAATCAGGTTCGCCGTGCAGGCAAAACTCGGATCCAAGCATCATTTTCCTTTGCATTTTAAGGAAAGTGAATGAAATCTATTTTTCATGCGTTTTTTCTTAGTACATTGAGAGAACTAAAAATTTTGGACATTGTGTTTGGAATCCAAAACAATTACTTCGTAGGGGATGTTTTGGATTTCTTTTACGTCCAAATACCCCCACCTAATTGCACTATCATTGAATATGGACCAAACACCCCCACCTAATTGCACTATCATTGAATATGGACCAAACACCCCCACCTAATTGCACTATCATTGAATATGGATGTGGGAGAGAAAAGAAAAGAAGGCCTTACCCCTTTGCCAATCATGCGAGCCATATTTTACAAGTGGTCTTGAAGTTGCAATTGAGAAGTAAGAAGCTGGCTTGTAGATCATTAGGGCCTCTCATCCAATTCATATAGAAAAATGCTAGGGAGATAATGGGAATTATAAACCTTGGGAAACTTCCTGGCAATGTCCTCAAGAAATGGTAGCACAATGGCTATCACATGACCTGACCAATTGACCTGGTCAGGAAGATGCAATGAGTATTTTTAAGGTGGTAGGTCCTACCATGGCTGCAATTATTAGTATTGAAATTCTTCTCTGTCTGCCAAAAAATGCATTATAAATACTTATCCGTGATGACTATTATTTTCGGCCCGGACCCCTTTGAAAAGAAGTGCTAATAAAATATGTGAAAGGAAATGAGATAGAATGTATCTCATTAACAGATTTCTTGTAGTGTAAACCACTTGCCACTTGCCACAAAATCAGGTGGCATCATTCATCAAGTAGGTGCCCTTAAACAAGCAACAAGCATGGGTGCCAATTAAACTCCATTTTCTTTGTCAAACACCCTAACAACTCATTAAAAGATATTTTCATTAAGAAAAAAAAAAACCAGAAAACTAATTGTTGGTTTGCAAACAGGCTTTGGACCTTGTAATGGATAGAATCAAAATTTTGACTTTGTGGCCAATGATCAAATGGTGATGAGAATGGCCCAAATCATTTTACTGATTGATTAGTATCACTTCTCTCCCTGCTTTTTACTATGGTATTACAATTTCTAGAAAAATCAATGTTTTGAAAACATCCACTTTTAATGGTTTATTAGAGTGGTTTTGAAGAAAATAAATATGAAAAAAATTAATCTTCCATTATATAGTTTATTAGTTCCTTCTTATATTACATATATCTTTGTTTCGAGTGTTTATTTTCTCATTAAAATGCATGCCGCGATGACTATAATACATAGTTGTAAAAGGAAAGATCATTAATGACAATATTATTTTAGTATCCATAGGTTTATCACCTGCACCAGTGATGCATCAATTGTGGGTTTACATTTGCCCCTTTGAGGGCAAAACAATCTTCAACCACCAGCATAGTCCACTTATGATCAATCAAATCCCCTTATAAATGCTTGCTCCAAATAAAGAAGCCCTAATTTTACTCTAATTTTAGTTTAAGTAGCCATCAAATTTTATCACAATAAATTTGCATGACATTCAATTATTTTGCTTTTTAGAGCGAACTCAAAGGCTGCTATATACTGTATTGATATTGGAGTCAATCCTAACACACGTACTAACCTATCTATTTGTGTTTCCCTTCTTGATTGTCATACATCTATCTAAGCCCAACAAAAAGTGTCAGATGATACATGAGGGAATGTTTTGTTCACGCCCATTAGTTTGAAGAGGATCCAATGTTAACTTTGTTGGGCCCATAACATTTGGCAAGGATTCATTGCATTAAGGGCCCAAATTCATTGCAGTTGGGACTTGGGACAATTAAAAGATGGCCCCCAAAAGGGACAGAAGAAACACTGATTCGAATAAGCCCATGTGGCATATTGCAAGACAGAAACAGAGAAAATCCATCTGCACCTAAGTGATTTACTCGGTAGACTTTGGCGGATGTGTGGCCCATTGTTTAGGTGACGATTTAAACCATTCATTTGATGGGTCTGTGGCCCAAACACAATCAATTCCTTACCAGAATTTCCTAACCCAAAGTAGTCATAAATTTCTGCCTCAAGCAATCACTTGTGTCCTCCGAGTTGCCTCGGACTTTTCTCGAGTCAACCATAGGCTCCCCCTTTTGAACAGTTGAAAGGAAAGAAATAGAAAACTTGGGAGGAAGAAAACGCCCATCCATAGTCCGGGCTGAAATTGAATTAAGGTGGTCCGGATTTCCCGGTCTGACCCGAAAACAAAAACAGTTGGGGGTGTGGGGCCGACCTCATCGGGTCTGTATCAACGGAGGTACCTTTGGCAGCTAGCGGTATATCCATCAAAGATCCGTAAATTTTGGTGGGCCCCACACCACCAGCCACCTGCCACCTGCCAAGCCCTTTTTTTTTTCTATTATATGATAAGACAACACTTGAATAGGTTAGATAGGCATAGCATTGAGTGGGTGTATATAACACACCAATCTCGTCCATCAGTACATAACGACGATAGATTCGAAGACAGATGGCTTAAAACTTTTCTTCAATCAGAATAGAATTCAACGCATATGGCTAATTTTTTTAAGTAGAGATGTGGATTAGATAATTGAGAGAAAATAATGGTGACGTGGGGGTGAGATGAGTTACTAACAATCTTCAGACATTTATTTATTAAGATTCCAATAACAAACCGTCAAGACGCATGGAATCTGGCTCTGATATCAATTAATGAATTTTGATCTTGAGACTACGACACATGGTTAGAGATATGCGTGTTCTTGTGATTGGAAAACTCCATGGATCTCTTCGTCTTTTGTCTTTCCTATGAAATGGAATAATTCCAACCCTAAGGCTCCCTTATCTTATATAGACAAGTCCCAAAGAGTCACACTTATTAGAAACTTCTTCGCTAAGAAACTCACATCCACTAATCATATTGAGAGTCTTATTAGTAAAACCAGATCAAGTTTTACATTAAATAGGATTGTATTCTCTGTTAGCATCTGCCTTGCTTGATCTGACGTGGTACCCGTCGCATGCGAGCCACACGATTTCCTATAATCTCTCACTTTGCTCGAATGCCATGTACATCAAACATATCTTAATCTCATACGCATCACATGCTTTGCAAAAACCTCTGCAGGCAATGCCTAGGTGAGAGCATCAATCATCAATTCCTCTGAAGGCATATAAAATATTTCTATATCATTATTTTCCGCCTTCTCTCTGATGAAGTGATACTTTATCTCAACATATTTTGATCGGCTGCTGAACTTTTGCTCATTCACCATGGATATTGCAGATGTGCTATCTACATTCATTGGGACAGGCTCTTTTTCTTCAATTATTTCCAAATCAGTTGGGAAATATTTTAACCAAAGAGCCTCTTGGACTGCTGTACTGCAGGCAATATACGCAGCTTCAGCTGTTGACATATTCATAGAGGTCCCTCCTCCGAGGGGTTGACTTTCTCTAGTCTAAATCATCGGCCCAATCTGCATCTGAGTAGCCGCGCATTTCCAGGACATCACCTTGATAACACAGGCGAAGAATCGTCATTCCTTTGATGTACCGCATAATCCTCTTAACTGCATACCAATGCTGTAATCATGGGTTACTTTGCAATCCGCTTACGAGACCCACGGTGAATGCAAGGTTTGGTCTCGTACACAGCATCGCATACATGATGCTACCCACAATTTGAGCATAAGGTTTCATTCTCATCACTTCCTTATCCTGCTCGTTTGTGGGTCCCTGATCGCTAGACAATTGTATGCTCTTGCAGATGGGAGTGTCAATTGGTTTACACATAGTCATATCAAATTGTTTCAACACAGTTTCCAAATAGGATTCATGTGATGAAGTCAAGAGCCTATTCGGACGATCACGAGTTATTTCAATGCCAAGGACATACTCTACCTCACCCATGTCTTTCACCTCGAATCTTGACTTTAACCATTGTTTGATTTCATTTACGGTTTCCAATTGATCACCAGCAATCAAATGTCATCCACATATAATGACAAATATAAGTAACTACAAATCACTTGGACATCAAAAGGTTTATGATTTACCTGAATTAAGGGGGGGATTAGAGAAAGAGAGATTGATGAGCATGATAGCCTAATTTCAAGTGGAGTGTCACCCAGCCTTGATATCATCATCATCGTCGTCATTTATTCGATATGGATTGTTAAAAAATACATAATAGTTAAAATAATGGAGTTATGTTGATTTTCTTATAAAAATAAAATGATTTCTTTAAAAAATAGTGTTGGAAATATGCAAGAGAATGACCTATGGATGAGGGGTTCTTCTAAGGAGATGATGGGAGAGGAAGAAGGTGGGGAAGAATGAAGGAAAATGTGAAAAATTTAGGATGTTTTTACCATTATTCCATCTCGGCCGATATTTTGACTGATATTTTTGGGATATTTTGGTCCGCGATACCGAGATCGATATCGCACAAAAATTTTGAACCGGTATCGACTGATATCGGTTCATATTGGCCCATATGAACTGGTATCGGCGGATATTTTATACCATGCATAGGAGGTGGAGGGGTCTTCCTTTTCAACGTCAGCCATGAAATGGTGAGGTAGTTTTAATATGAATCCATAAAAAGGTGAGACCCAATTGAAAGTGGATGAATGAAATCAACTATCATTGAATATGAACTTGGGAGAGAAATGGGGTTCTCCATGGCATGTAAATGGGGTTCACCTATCATTAATCAGCCAAATCAACTAATCAGATTTGCCGTGCAGGCAAAACTCGATCCATCCATCATTATTATTGCTTTTGGACTAAAGGATAGTGAATGAAGTCTATTTTCCATGCTTTTTTTTCCTTGGTACATTGAGAGCTGAAAATTGTGAACATTGGTTTTAGAATCCAACCATTTGAAAACCATTAGTGCGTAGGGGATGTTTTGAATTTCTCTTAATTCTGAACACCCCCACCTAATTGCACTATCTTTGAATATGGACTTGGGAGAGAAAAGGAGAGAAGGATACCTAGGAATCCATATTTTGGTGGTCTCACGGTTAAGGAAAAAAAAAAGGTTCAAGTTTCATTTATTCTACTGTGATAATGTCACATGTGAAATCAACGGTTCTAAGGTCTTTCTTCATTTTTTATAGCTATAAATCGGAGGCTGAATATTTTATGGCTAACTGTTTTCAGTATTTTAAAGAAGATTAACGATCTTGATTGCATTTTATGGGGCCCATAAAAGTTCAAAAAAATAGATACGTGGTTATTCAAATTTTATCAAATATCCCGAGATCTAAGACAGGTCAACGGTTTAAATTTGGTATATGGATCATGTTTTACAGTAGTAATGTTTCCGACAATTTGGATCGTCGTTAATGGTCACATAGTTTAACAAAGTCTTAATAGGGGAGCATTACTGACCACGGCACAGTAGCTTCGTAAGTCTTCCCGCTTCAGACGCATACTTCTATTTCGATTTCGATCATTTTCCTTTGCATTTGAAAAGGAGGCAATTCCTCTTAATGCAGATTGAAATAGAAGTGGATATAATCTTTTCCATTAGCAAAAGTTCAATAGCCAACCAAAACATGTTGGGATAAAGTATCACTTCATCAAAGAGAAGGCTGAAAAGAATGTATAGAAATATTTTATATGCTTTCAGAGGAATTAATGGCTAATGCTCTCACCAAGGCTTTGCCTGTAGAGGTTTTTGCAAGGCATGTGATGCGTAGCGGACTAAGATATTTTTTATGTATATGACATTCGTGCCAAGTGGGAGATTGTTGGAAATCATGTGGCCGCATGCCACGGGTCCCATGTCAGAACAAGCAGGGCAGATGCCAACAAAGAATACAATCTCACTTAATGTAAGACTTGATCTGTTCTCACTAATAAGACTTCTAATAGGATTAGTGAATGTGGGTTTCTTGGCGAAGAAGTCTCTAGTAAATGTGACTCTTTAGGACTTGTCTATATAAGATAAGGAAGCCCTAGGGTTGGTATTATTCCATCCCATAGGAAAGACAAGAGACGAAGAGATCCGCGGAACTTTCCAATCGCCGGAACGCACATAGATCTCTGACCGCATGTCTAAATGCATTTTGAACTAGTTTTAAGCCACTAAGAAGGTTAAATAAGACTACCAGACACTACCAAAGTCTTAATAAGGGAGCAACAAAACCCCTACTAGGTGAAAATGCATGAAAAAACCTTAACTAATTTCTAGAAAGAACAAGAGAAGCCGAGACCATTGTGACCTTCCTTTTTTTATAATTAAAGATGCCCCACGATCATAAGACAAAGGCGGATTAAATATAAGATGCTTAAAGATTCTATATGTGATCACATCTCATCTTAACAACACTCCCTTGACTTCCTTTATTTTTTTTTAGTTCTGAGACCTACCATGCACTAGTCGGGGCATTAACCTAAATTTGGCCTTTTAAATCAACCCAATGGCATATATATATATATATATATAACACAAACTTTTATTAATAAGCAAGCAATCATTACACAATAGCCACTTGGAATCCACAAAATGCAAAAATGACTGCATCACTTGTAGTAAACAGACATAGTCGACAGTAGACAAAGCTTAAACATTACATAAGACACACATGAAACATAGATAACTGGGACGTACATTTATTTTCAGCAGTGAAATATTTTTCATTTCTGAGTCCAACTACCACCATCCTTAAGTTCCCGGCTTGACCTTACCTACACCACTACTTGCTTTATTTCCCGTATTGTTGTTACGACCACCACTTGCTTTATCTCCTTTATTGATGTCACCTCCAGGTCCGAAAGTCACGGAACCATCGATACCCCCTTGGATCTGGGGGTTGTTCCCTCCCAAATTATGACCCCCTATGTTGTTCCCGGCCGAATTCTTACATACACCACCACTTGCTTTATTTCCCGTATTGTTGTTACGACCACCACTTGCTTTATCTCCTTCATTGATGTCACCTCTAGGTCCTAAAGTCACGGAATCACCGATACCCCCTTGGATCTGGGGGTTGTTCCCTCCCAAATTATGACCCCCTATGTTGTTCCCGACCGAATTCTTACATACACCACCACTTGCTTTATTTCCCGTATTGTTGTTACGACCACCACTTGCTTTATCTCCTTTATTGATGTCACCTCCAAGTCCGAAAGTCACGGAACCACCGATACCCCCTTGGATCTGGGGGTTGTTCCCTCCCAAATTATGACCCCCTATGTTGTTCCCGGACGAATTCTTACCTACACCACCACTTGTTTTACATCCCGTATTGTTGTTATGACCACCACTTGCTTTATCTCCTTTATTGATGTCACCTTCAGGTCCGAAAGTCACGGAACCACCGATACCCCCTTGGATCTGGGGGTTGTTCCCTCCCAAATTATGACCCCCTATGTTGTTCCCGACCGAATTCTTACCTACACCACCACTTGCTTTATTTCCCGTATTGTTGTTACGACCACCACTTGCTTTATCTCCTTTATTGATGTCACCTCCAGGTCCGAAAGTCACGGAACCACTGATACCCCCTTGGATCTGGAGGTTGTTCCCTCCCGAATTATGACCCCCTATGTTGTCGCCGGCCGAATTACCTTGAGTTTTGTCCTGTAGCATCGGCTATAAAATGGTTAGGTAGTTGCAATATGAATCCAAAAATAGGAAATAGTACCCAATTGATATTGGATGTTTTATTTCTTCACCCAGAGAAAGAAGGAATTTCATGGCATGTAAATGGGGTCCATCTATCATTAGTCAGCCAAATCTACTAATCAGGTTCGCCGTGCAGTTAAAACTCGGATCCATGCATCATTTTTATGGCTTTTGGACTAAAGGATATTGAATGAAATCTATTTTTCATGTGTTTTTTCTTGGTATATTGAAAGAACTAAAAATTGTAGACATTGTATTTGGAATCCAAAACGATTAGTTCGTAGGGGATGCTTTGGATTTCTTTTACGTCCAAACACCCCCACCTAATTGCACTATCTTTGAATATGACATGGGAGAGAAAAGGAAAGAAGGACATACCATCTTGGGATCCATATTCTTCTTGGGATCGATATTCTTCTCGGGAGCCATATTTTACAAGTGGTCTTGAAGTTGCAATTGAGAAGTAAGAAGCTGGCTTGTAGATCGTTAGGGCCTCTCATCCAACTTATATAGAAAAATGCTAGGGAGATAATGGGAATTATAAACCTTTGGAAACTTCCTCGCAATGTCCTCAATAAATGGTAGCACAATCGGTTATTTGGAAAGGAGAGAGGGACCTTTTCTACCCTCTTAGATTTTTACGTGAAACCCCATGGTGGGCCACCTATGAAATTCAAAATGGATCAAAATGCATATGCCCTTTGTTAGCATGGGATGTTCCCAAAATTGGTCCACTAGATTAAGAAGAGTTAAAGGGCAACAGTGAAGCATATAGTCGTAAATTTCCCTTATCACACTTTCTGATTGCCAGTCAGTCTGCATGAGGGTTTCTAATCAAGTCCGCATATCAGTAATGGATTTTGGTCCACTTACATGCTTGGCACGAGTCCGGATCCGTGCCTTTCAGCTACCGCTTTTTCCTGAGTGACCAACCAGGTGGCGCCAAGTCAGCCAATCATTTCAGTGATTACGTTATATTATATAAGCATAGAGATGGCATGCTTACGTGAGCAGCGGTTGTAAGATGGAGAGATCGGATGTTTAGTTGCAAATTTAATGGACGGATAAGACGTTCATGTGTGGCGGCAGATTACTGACGGATATCTGTTTTGACAACTTGGGGGTGACACATGGTAGGAGATGTTAAATCCTATCTCCTCCAAAAAATAAAAAATATTGCCACCTCAATTTGGTCCAAACAGGTTTTCAGTTCGGTCAAAAAAAAAAAAAAAAAATCGTTTCCGACAGATTATAATCCTCGGTGTCGGGTAGTTTACAACATGGAGTTGTAATAATGTAGATGGCACTGTCGTCCTCTGTAACATGCCTACATATTTTTTTCCAAGTGTATTCAATATTGAGCTGTAATAAGCACTGTCGGTGCATATGTCGTACAACATGTGTAACTTGACTGCATTTATTTCCAACTACGTTCAAGACTACATTCAAGACTCAAGGAAACTGATGCAGAGGGCCCACTTTGCCTTGTCAGTTTCCCCGCCAACCACTAGTAGTAGTTAATAAAATTGAATTGTGGATGGCGATGCATAGCCAACTCAAATTTAATCAATAATTTGGTATTTAGATTTGGCCTTTTTAATGTTTTAGTAATAAATGATAGGTTTAGATTAGGACTGTCAATCGTGTTGTGTTAATAAATTCGTGTTATGGGTTCACGAATTCATGTTATAATTATCTCAATCCGTACATGACTCATTAAATAAATGAGTCCAAAAATAAAAAACTAACACGGCACAATTATTTAACGGATTACCCGACATGATACGACTTGTGTAACCCATTAAATATATTATGTCATTTCGGACCATATTAGTTAACACGCATGACCCAAAAAAATTTTTGGTGCTAAATCATTTATGGAAAATTTTAGTCATTTTTACCTTTCAAATAATATGAATATAATTGTCTGATTTAAGTTATAAACTCATTAATCCAAATGCACCTAAAAGAGAGATTTTTCATTTTTAATGAGAGAGATACTCAAATCCATATCACTCGACAATTTAAAAATATGATCAATGTACTCAATGCGATTATATAACTTTTCCTTTTACCACTGAATCTCGAGTATATTGCAATTAAAAAATAGCTCATGGGCACGGAATCTTCTGCTGCTACCTGAAGAACTCTTACGTTACGTGTGAGTCTGGAGCAGTGGATTCGTGGTACTCAGTGTGGGTCCCACCTAAGTGGCCGCTGAAATTGCATGCAATCCCCTTGGTACCCTATCCAAAAGATTCGGATTTTACATCGACTTTATATACATTCATCGTGAGTGGACCAATTGTAAAATCTAATTTTGAAGTTTGAATGTGTACGTGGGATATGTAATTCGGTCGCTCACTGGCAGCATGTATCAAGTGCTATTGAAGATCTGGACTCATCTTAAAAATATTACTCCTGTACAATTTGATTGCACCTTAAGATCAAAGAGCCGGGCTGTCGGTCCAACAATCTGTCCCGAAAATCAGGACAGATAGACTTTTTGAAGATCAAATATACGATTGATAATGTAAATAATGTCCATTGTTGACAATGCATGCGACTTAAAAATCATATTATCAATCATGCGTCTAATCTACGGCAAAACAAGACCCTATATTTTGAAGTATATTTTGTAAAATAAATATTTTACAGAAGGGGATGACAATGACATTCAATTCTTACTGCTCGGATAATCAGTAGATGGGCCCCATATTGCTTATTCAAATATTTGCGTGTCCCCATTCCCATTTGGCTTTATTATTCACATCCAAATCACGTGTCCTTAAATTTGGAATTCCCGCCCCTACTTTTCCAAAAGCAATGAACAAAAGCCGCCACTACTTTCCGAAAGCATTGAACAAAAGCCGCCACTACTTTCCAAAAGCAATGAAGAAAAGAAGTCAGAAAAGGCGAGCGTCGCCTCTGAAACTCAGTCTCTTCATGTGCGTGTACGGCAAAAGAAAGATCTCCTCCGTGCCCACTGCAGAGGTGTGAGAAAACAAAGATAAACTAAAGAGTTTTAAATGCCCTTAAAACACATAATTATTACTATAATAACCCACTTCTGTTGCTATTAATTGTACCTCTCACATACTATCAGTATTGCGAGAACTATCAATCGTATATTTGATCGCACCTTTATATACTCGAGAATTATGTCCAGAGTATAATGCAACATAGACAAGAATTATGCACTTCATATTTTATTTTTTCTAAATTTATATATAGGGCATACTTTTATGCTCATACTTAATAAATCTCATTATATCACTCAAGTCGAAATTAGACCCATAAGAGTTATCATAGTTAAAACACTTAATTACGAATAAAAGAAAAGCCAAAATACTTGATATGTAATTAATAATTCTCAATATAAAATTTATATTAATTTCTTACTTCTCACAAACTTTTATATTGATTATTACCTTTTTTTTTTAACATTTAAACATTGACACCATTAAACTTTAATAATGTTCAATTCATAAAATTAATTATATCTTTAAAATCTTGACCACCTGTATGAATACTACTATGACAAATGTCCGTGCTTTAAGCAAGAGTAGGCAAACTAGCATGGACTATACCGTGCGGATATGTAACTTGTGATTGAGCATCAATGACATTTGTCTGGGCTTTGCCAATTTAAACGCATATCCAGCATGCCAAGTACATCCCACTTGTATGTACAAACCTTTCTTTAAATTTTTTTTCTTGAAATTTGAATTGTTGGAGAATACAAGGCACCCAAGCTTTGAGGATAAGAATATTTGTGGGGGATATTGAAGTGCATCTATCCCTCACCATGTGTGATGAGGGACATCCCTTTTGGAGAAGTTTTAAAGTACTTAATGAAAAAATTTTCTTTTATATTTGAAATTTTTTTAAAAAAGGTGTTCCTCACTACATTTAATGAGAGATAAATATACTTGAATATTTCTCATTGTTTGTTTGTAAAGTTTTGGTCGTTATTTAATTAGTTTGGAGGCCACCGGGCCGCGCATTGCAAGAACACCTAATTAAGCAAATATTTTACCATCACCATCTTGAGAGACCCAGAATACGAGGGATTTGTGTTTGTTGATTAGGCTGGCATTGAATTTTGGGGAGATGATAAAAGGACAAAATTGGGATGTGGACAAGTTTTCTGACTACCGGCTAACTTGGACGAGGGTTTCCGTAGATCCGCATCTGAGGAATGGATTTTGGTCCACTTACATTGCACGAGTCTGGATTCTCGCATTGCCAGCTACCGCCACGTCAGCAGATCATTTCAATGGTTACGTTACGTGAGCAGGGAGATGCATACTTATGTAAGTAGATATCATGGTTTAATATCTTGGTCTCGGTCGCGGTATGAATCGGGTCGAAAAACCAATATGATATCGGTATCGGTCACGGATATCTGTCCGTTGCGGTCGTCGCGGTGTGAATTTTTTTTTTAATCTAAAAAAATTTGCAAAAATATCAAAAAAATCCAGAATATTAGAAAATGCTGGAAAACAATATTTTTTTTTCCATTAGTAACAACAATAAATCAAAATCTCGGTTACCTTAAGTTATGAGTCCTGTCTGTGTCGCAGTTCACTGTCTTCTCCAGTATATCATATAATGCAATCATTATTGATGCTCATGATCAATTTATTAGTGTAAAATATAAGAAAATCAAGATAACATATCAATCATCATTTAATATTAAATCATCAAATAAGTTGTGAAATTCAAGACCCTGAAGAAAACATATTAAAATCAGAAACATGATGATAGTGAGATCGGTAAATCATAAAGTACTTGGGCATCAAAAGGTTCATGGTTTACCAAAATTAGAGGGGACTAGTAGAGAGTAGAGACTAGAGTGAGATTGGTGAGTATGAGTGTATTACACACTATTAATGATCCTTTGGTATCACAAATATTATAACATGTAACAACAATATTTTTTAGAAAAAAATAAAGATTTAAAAAAATCAATTTGAAAACTCTAAATACATAGATCTAACATAAAAGTATGTAGATCAATCATTTACACACCATACAATGATCATGAATCATTAAAATAACATATTGATGATGAAATTTCCAAAAAAATGATATATTATAATTCAAATATAAAAAAATCCGAAAATAAAAAAAATTGAAAAAAAAAGTTCAAAATCTTGTTTATGAGTAGATATAGCATAAAAGTATATAAATCTAACTTCTAAAAATCATGTGTATGTAGATCTAGCATGATTACTATGCTTCATCTAAAAATTAAAAAAAAAAAAAAACACATAATAAAATGCTTTAAGTTGATTTTTTTCTTACCTTAGATAATATTTTCTTCAAAAAATAGATATGGGATTTGAAAATATCCAAGAGGGATGTGTGATGGAGTATGGCTGCTGCTATGGGTAGAAAAGAGATGAGAAGAGAGGAGAAGATGGGGAAAAAGATGAAAAAATTATGGTTTTTACCATTTTTATCTCATCTCGACCGATATTTTGAAAATATCGGCTAAGATATTGATTCCGCCCATATAAAGATCATCTTAGCCGATATAGGCCGAGATTTTAGTGATATTTACCGAGACCAATATCTCAATGAGATATCGGCTCGGTACCGGCTGATACTGGTTCATATCGGCCGATATGAACCGGTATCGGCTGATTTTTTAATCCATGGTAGAGATTGGATGTGTAGTTGCAAGTTCCATGGAGGGATAAGACGTGGGGGATTTAAGGGAAAATGACCATACGGACGTTCCAAAACTCAACATTTACACTAGATCAGATGAAAGACTATAAATTTTTTAAGAGAAGATCGTACATAAAGGATGGACAGTTTTACCCTTTATCCTTGGAAATCCTAGACCCGTAGGATATCGCACCGTTCGATATCCTACATATAGGATATCTCCGTAAAATATTCACCATTCTCCTTGCAACCTACGTGAAATAGGAACCGAGATAACACAGTAGAAACCCCTTTTACTGCGACCATCTTCTTTGATTCTCCAATTGTTTTTCCTCTGTGTTTTTCTCATCTTCTTGATATGGATATTGTAGGAACACATGTACAAGTCTTATAAACTTTTTACACATTTAGGCACAAGATTGTAGTCCAAAAGAAGAGCAAATCACTTCTGAGAGACCCGAAAGAATCATTAGTGGAGATTAAAACTCATTGGGCGATTGAGCCAATTTTTATTCGTTTGGGTGAGGACTCTTCTGCACTATTCCGGAGTAGAATGAAGAGCTACTCCTAGAGCTTCTTAGTCCAGCACTTATGATCTCATAAGTGCTATTCCTTGTTCTAACCATAGAGGTGACATCAAAATGTGAAGAAACGTTGACTTGTAGCTTATGATACATTTTTCCGAAATAAGGACAAGATGATAAGCATTCAAAAGAAAAAAAAAAAAAGATCCAATTGCCAAATTTTGAATCCACCTATTACATTTTATACCGTTAGAAGCCCTCTTGAGCCTATCTTACAAGAAACCTTCCTTTATTGACCCAAGCCTCATCGCCCACATATATATAATATTTTTGACCTATTGTTTTTTAGAAGGGTAAGGATAAATGAGGAAAGGAAGGATTTATGCATTAGTGATGAAGACTTCACATAGGCTACCAAAGATAAATGTTCTACAAAGGGATAACAAAGGAATAAAGGAATTTGAAAGTTGAAACCAAAGAGAAAACTAGAAAGAAGAAAAAAAAATTAGAAATGAGAACCTAAGGAAAAAAAAAGAAAAAGATATGGGAAACCAAAGAAAAAAAAAAGCACAAAAAAGAGATAGAATGGAATAAAGAACACAAGGCAAAAGGAAGAAGTGAAGACAGTGAAAGACCATCCTATGAAGACTTAAAGACCTTTACCTTCTTAAAAACCTTAACCACATTTAACTCTTATCCTACCTATTAACCCTCACCCCATTACAACCTATGAAAGACCTATTGGATCCTAGGAAAGGTTTGGTGTTGAATGAGGGAGAAGTTGAGTGAGCATTTTCACCTTCTATTGGTTATATCTTATTCTTTGAGATTAATCATTCTATACATAAGCTTCGTTTTTCATTAATTATGTGAGTCCTTAGTCTTGTTCATACTCACATACTGAGAGTTAGTCAGTAAAATCTGTGTGCTTCCATTGTTGAGAGTATGACCTGTAAGGCTCTAGTAAAGGCGAAATTTATTCTGAAGGGGATTAAGGTTGTGTGAGCTTCGACCTGAAGATTGTATGATTATTGGCTAAATGCACACACATACACAGTGGGACTTAGGTATTGACTGAAATAGTTGGCTAGTATTCCTAACTCAATACTCATTCTTATCAGCTTGCTAAAGACCATTGGACTTCAAAAATAATTTCTTTTCAAAATAAAAAGAATTTTGTGGGATTTATTCGCTGAAAACCCTTACGAGACAAAACTCATCCACGAGGGGAAACCTAAGGGTTTAACGGCTTGTTGCAAGAGCTAAGTGCAGCCGCGATTCCTACGAAAGTGATTTAGGATCATTACCGTGTTTTCTTGCATATAGTTTAGTTTTTCTTCATAGTTTTTGCTCGGGACTAGCAAAATGTAGGTTTGATTGTGTGATGAGTGTTAAATATTGAATATTTTACCCATCATTAATCCGAATTTTACTAGTATCTCATATGCATATCATTTGCTTTACACGGAGTTTTTATCATTCTTTCCCATTAATGAATTATCGGATTATCATGCATAAATCCGCTTATTTATAACTCATTTTTATGTAATTTCTCTTGTTTAGGTGGACCCCGCGACTACCCCAACCTTCCGACTAATGTTCTAATGTATCAAAAAGAGATTTCAATAAAGAAGTTACATGAAGAAATCTTGGTAAATTGTTGAAGAAATCCAAAATTAGAGGAGAAGACTTTATGGATAAAAGAAGTCAATTTTTAATACAAAGGATTGGTTGGTGTATTTGTTAGAACTTGGGTTGGTATGGAATAGGTTATGGGTTCAAATCCTAACAATGAATGGGTTCAAATCTCAACAATTGCATATTATTTTTTTTCCACAAAAGAAAATCCAAGCAATCCATGTGAAAGCAAATAAGCCAATCAAATGTCTTCAATGTTACTATAAATTGGAATGTATTTGTAGGGCTTGGAATGCATTTGTAGGGTAAGGGAGATCCTTTGCCAAAGTTAGTCTTTTTGAAATTTCATTGTTACTTTTAGATTGTAATTAGGAGCTTATTTGTAACTAATCTATAGATAGTGTGTAATTGAAGATCATTAATGAAGATTTGGAGCTCTTTTTTTTTATGTTTAGTGGCTAAAACTCTTGGATTAGGCTCTGATTTTGAAGTTAAGTAATGTGATTAGTTCAATTCCATGCATGTTTTAGTTTAAATTCCTTACTTGTGTCTTAATTGATTAGTAGATTTTAGATGTAATTGTGCTAATCTCTCTCAATTCTCATACTCTATCTCTACACTTGATGCTCGGATAATCTCAATTGATGCTTTGTAGTTGGATTAAGTTCTCTCACATAGCATGCTCTAGAGCCCTTATCTTTAAATTTTTGTAGCTTGATTTTGATGATTTATTGTTACTGTAGATAGATGATGATCTAGGATCTTGGCCTTTGATTTTCTTTATTTTGATCTTCATTGCTATATCATCCAATCCAATTAGGCAAGAGATTGCTAATTGGATTGTAGATTTGGAAATTGAATTAAAATAAGCATTGTTTGAATTAATTACATACTTAGTGGGTTTTGGATTGCCTAATCTCTTCTTTTTATTGTTGTTAATTTAAATCTTTGCTTGATTTGTTATTTTTACTTTTAGATTGTTAGATCCACGTTTCACACAATTTGTTTTAATATCCTACACATTTCACACTACATCTTCATATTAAATCTTTCATTTCTACCACCACTCTTCTACTAGTTTAGTGTAGTTTGTTAGATCTTATTAATTTTATATTTTCAATTGTTAGTTAGAGTAGTTTAATTGCTATTTTAGTTTTGTTTACATTTCAATTGGTTTAATTTCATTTTTTACATTACATAGTTTAATAGTTTTAATTGTTCACTTCAAGTGTCTATATTAGCTATATCTTAGTTCAACTCTCATTTAATTGGGTTCATTGCTTGTTCCATACTCTTTTCGTGGAATCGATAATCCAGACTCTTGAGTCCTTTACTACTTAACGACACCATAGACTTGCGGTTAAGCGTTATACATTCTAGTGTTGATCATTATGATATGATCTATTTTCATTTGTGTTGGGTTTAAAGTGATGATTATGTGCACGGCCTGGATGCACCTTGTAGTTCAAACACTTAATTCTTGAGCTGCGTTGGAACAAGATTGGCTGGTCGAATACTGAATTATTAGGGTTTTGGCTGATATAGTATTGACTCATCCTGTGGCCAGAGCCAGACCCATTTATGTATCGGGTTGAAAATTTTTGCCTGAACTCATAATTCTTGTATAGGGTTCGGGTTGGGTCAGGAATCACCACCCCTGAATGGAATTATTGGAGTTCAAGACTGTATATGCCGAAATGCAACTCGTCCAGTGAATGAATTGTTGTCATTTAATATATTTTTTAAATTTAGAGTAATATACACTATTGTAGCTGTTGCTAATGGAGTTGAGTGGAGTAAATGTTATTTTGAAGAAACAATAAAATATAAGTGGTTTATGATGGTATTTTGTTTTTAGTTGTTTGTAATAGAATCTTTTTTACTTTTTTTTTATTGAAAAGTGAATTTTTTTGTCTTTTAGTGGAGAAATGAGATTACTTTTTTGACTTTTTTTAGAAAAATATGGTGGAAAATTTAAATTAAAGTGTTTTGGTGGGAATCTTTTTTATAAAAATGGGGGCTTTACCTTACTTGACTCTAAGGGCTTATTTGAATAAATGAGGAGTGGAGTAAAGTGAAGTGGATTTCACATGTGGAATGGGGTGAAGAGAAGTAGGTTAAAATTAAAATTGAGTACTTCACTTCATTCCATTTGGATGCTTATTTTAAAGTAAAATTTTGGAGTGAAATTCACTTATACTCAAAAAAATAAAAGTATTTAAAGTTTAAGTGAAATTAAGTACATACTCATCCAATCATAATAGAATTATAATTTTAGACTAATAGGACAGTTTAACTTCACTTAATTTCACTCTACTATGTGTTTTTGCCAATATGTATCCTTATTGATAGAAGTAAAAGTACTGGCAGATGAAAGCTTCAACTCGTCAGTTGATGGCGAAGGGGGGGGGAAAATGGAGGGGAGGGGGTGGGGGGGAAATGGGTGCAAAAATTTTCAAAGAAAATGGGGAGAGAGGAGGAAAAGGGTTGAAATGACAAAATTGTCCTTTTATATGTAAAAGATATTTTAAAGTTTTTACAAAGGTAAGGACAAAACGGTAATTTTCTCTCTATCTCACAAACAAACAAAACCCTACTTTTTCACTTTTCTTCCCCCTACTTTTTGACATCCCAAACAAGAATAGGTAAAATTAATTTTTCTCTCCTCCCCTCCCCTTCCCTTCATTTTCCTTCCCCTCAAATTTTCCCTCCCCTCCCCTCTCCCCTCCCAAAACGGACTGTTAGTGCTCCCGAGACTAAATTGAATGTCCTCCGCCATTAGGGTTAGGTACTCGAAATTGAATCCATAAACTGGTGAGACACACATGATGGTATGAAATGGTCATAGGAGACAATATAAGGCATAGGTGGAGTACATTTTATCATTGGTCTGGCAATCTACTTAACAAAATCCCCCGTGAAAAGAACAGTTCCACATTCAAGTGGTAAAGCGGGTCAATTCGTGGCTAACTGTCCGGATTGGAACTTTGGATATGCCACATCCTTTTATTTGTGTGGGGTATAGGATCGTATGCCCATTCAGCTATCACTTATTTTAAAATTAATTAATAATAGAAAACTGCAAAGCAATAATTTTATGGTGATGGTCGAGTTTAACGGCATATTCGCCGTGACTCCTGCTACAAACTCGCAAAGCACATGTCCCGTGACTCATACACCCGACCTATCAGGCTTTGATACCACTTATAAAACCTTATGCCGCATTGAGCTACCACTTATCCCAAAATCAATTGGCGATAGGAAACGACACAACAATAGTTTTATGGTGAGGGCGATGGCACGACCACAATTATAACCGCTCAGGTGACTTTGACGTCAACAATGACTTTCTTCTGGCTTGTGCGGGCTCCTTTCCCACTTGAGTGGGTTACCTTCCCGTGTGTGCGGGCTCCCTCTTGGGTCCCAACCCCTTCGGCTCGATTGCAAAAATAAAAGCTCGCCATGCAATAGAAATCGGGTCTAGCCTTAATTTCCCTTTTTTTTTTTTTTTAACTGGATAGTGAAGATAAGGAGGGGTTGCCTAGTTACTTGGGAACTACCCCACCCTGTACTTGGATGATTGGGGATCTGGTCTCTCCCTCCTCGCATGTGCGAGTCTCCTCTCTTCGGATGTGCAAGTCTTTCCTCCCCATGTGTGCATGTATCCTCTCCTTACATCTTCTAGTGCTCTCATTGCCCTCAGCCCCCTTAGCTGAGGTATCAAAAATAAAATTTGTTCTCCACTTTTTTTTTTCTTTTTGTTGTTGTTACATAGAAATAATTAAAATTTGCAGAAACTAAAAACACCCTTAGGGCCTACCCTCCTTATTAAAGTCATTTAACTTTAACTTTGCTCTTTACCAAAAAAGGAAAATAATTACAACAGAACCTTGGTAGAGAGAACAAGAGAGAATAATACCATGTCAAAGCTACTTAAGTAGAAATGGTCTTGAAGTTGACCTAACACAAGCTTCAATGAAGATTACTTGACCTGACCATCTAACAAGTTCTATTGCTCTTTATATCTGACAATGGCTATTGGATTTGGGGGCCTCTCCACCAAATCAACAAGACCGTTCAGTGGATAATTATTTATAAAATACCACTTTCACTAAGTGGAAAAAAAAAAAAAAATGGGGGATCCCTAAAACCACCCCTGCCTTTAGTTGACGTACCAAACTGTCTGATTGAGCATATGATTGATAATATATATAAAATGCCTAGAAGTTTTTTTTACTCGATTGTGTGTTTTATACTAGTTCATTCTAGCCAAATTCTATTCAATAGTATTTAACATCATTTCATACTAGAAGAGCACATTCAACATAAATAATTTAGATTATCAATAGGTCGGCTCCTCATGAAATATCGCTTTTCCCCCCACTCGCTATCGCTGAGATACTCCTAAGATCTGAACTCCATGAAAAGAAGAATTTTCAAATTAATTATAATATTATAAAAGGTGGAGATTTTCTCCTATAACAACTGTGCACGTATTTTCTTTGAGTGCAGTTAATTAAAAGAATTTTATTTTTCTCGAATAATGGAGGTTGAAAATCCAGCACAATACTAATGCAAACTATAGATAATGAAAAGCTAACATCTCCAAATTTAGATAGTGGTCTCACCAATAATGTAGCTTCTCATTTTCATGCTCGTCGTTTCTGTTGATTCGGTTGGCAAGTTCTTTGGCTCGGAAACGGAAACGTGTTGAAATGCTTTTGGAATGTTAAACTTTCGTGCTTAAAGACGAAACCAACGATTTTGTAGTATGGAATGGAATCGACGCAGTTAGTAGAGCCCACTTTATTCCTATCCATTATCTCATCAATTAAAGTTATGGGCCTCATTAGAAGTGATATCCACCGTTGGATGAGGGCCTGAATGCTGCAGAATTTGTAAATTCTCTAAAAGCTGTTTGTAGTTGGAATTTCTAAATCATCCTCTCTACTAGAGCATCTAAAATTGATTGGGTGGTTCCGAATTTCAAAAGTTTTTCCTGACCTTTTGGATGGCTGCAAGTCATAATTGAGAAAAAGTACATTATGCTTCCTAAATTTCAATGAAATAACTCGTCTATTATTGTTTTTGAATTTCCTATCTCATGAATTGTGCTATGGATGGACAATACATGAGCTCCCACATTCCGCAGCTAGGAGTAGAATATTTTCAACCAAGAGATTTTGGGTTTTTGTGGATTGGGTCTAGCCAAGTGTGACAATTCAAGTCTGATATGGCTTTATAAACACTGGCCTATATACATAACAACATAAATTGACTGAGTAGGGCCCATTATTTTAAATACATACCACAAGAAGAATTACAACCACCTAATATCAGGGTTGGATGCATCAAGGTGGGCCATATAATCGATTATAAATGAAGTTGCACTGTTACCCTCATTGTAATTTCAAGGAAAATAGTTATCAAAAAAATGTCGACTATTTTTTACTATTTAAAACAAGATATAAGGGAATTAGGGGCAAATGTGTTCTCTCTCTCTCTCTATATATATATATATATATATATCATCTCAATCGTAAACTGCCTCAAATCATCGTTTCCAACCCATCGATAGATCCAATCAGAACTGCATAATCTAGTTCCGTCAGGCTAGAAACGAAGTATAATGACAATAATGCACTGTTTTAATTTAGGATAACATAAGTTGCAACTTAAGAGAGCCCATATATATATTTTTTTATTTTTTTTCAAGCTCTGACAGCTTCTGTCAGCCAATGTTTTTTATCCTTACAGTGTACGTGCGCAGAAAAGTGGTGATGGGTAGACAACTAGGGTATGTTAACGAGTATAGGCTTTTTTCTTTTTTCTTTTTCTTTTTTTTTTTAAATCAAGGTTTCGCTAGTTTCAAGCATATTCTCAATCCCATATATCAAGATTTCTTTTTTCTGATGGTAACAATTCTTCACCTTGTATAAGCCCATACAAGAATCAAGTATTTCATAGAACCAAAGAGATGGTTAGTTTGGAAATCTCAAAATATGCATAGCCATGAGACACTTAAACACATACTTAATTATCATGCAGGAATTCATTCTCACTTTTAGACCAGCAAAGACTTTGTGCAATGCATGCGGTCAAGTATATGTTAAATGCAAACATAATAGATAAATTGCAGTCAAATGCTGCCTGAGAATTTCTCTTTTTTCTTTCTGGAGGATTTTAATGGGGAGATCCCCATAGACTTAACTTATGAAGACCAAAAGGCCAGACACAAGTTAGACTTGGCTGGATCAAACTCTGAGAAACCTTTTTGCCAACTGAGATATGCTTATCCTAGAGAAGGAAATTAGTCTGGTTAGAATTAGATTAATAAGCAAAGTTAACCCATAGTCAGCCTAAATTGAGGTAAGCATGCTTGTACTAGATCAATTTTTTCGTGTTGAGTCCATCATGTACTTGGTTTGAGAGAGCCTATTCCACCCCTTCCTATTCCATAATGAAACTCACTATTCATCTGTAAGGATCCGATTCCAAAAACCTAGCTGATATTGATTTTTGACTGTAGGATTTAATTATGAGCGGACACCACCTTATTTGTTCTCTTCTCTCTCACTAACTGCTTTATATTTCATGAACATACTGTACCATTGAAGTAAAGTGAATGGTTAATTCAAGAGACAATAAAAAGAGAGGGGTCAAATAAAAAAATAATAAATTTCGAAAACCACATCTTCCTTTTAACCAAAAAATATTCAAAATATACTTTCTCATGCCACTGAATGACAAGAAAAACTTGGGCCGTTCCTATACCAGACTAGGCTAGGCCGGGGAATGTCCAAAATGACCCAACTTCTAAACTAGAAGCCTAAGCCCGGCCCAAGCTTGAGTCAAGCCTCAAGTTGCTGGCCTGACCATAGCTTGGATGGAAAGGATGAAGCCTGAGCCCTACCCATGTTACACTTATAGAACAAAAAAAAAAAAAAAAAGAGTTTTTTTACAATGTCCTAGGCCAACTCAACTTGTCTGGTCATATCACCTTTTATGAGAGGTCATGGGTTTGAGTATTCTCATTACTTCTCCATTCCCTCCCTTACAATTATATATGTATATTTAGGCCGAGTAGGGATTTTGGATCTCAACCACTTAGTCCAAATAAAAATAAAAATAAAAATCTAGGCACGACCGACCTATTATAACATAAACCCCATGCTTGACCCAACGCAGACTGGCTCGATCCATGAGCACCCTTACAAAAAACACTACTTTGTAAAGAAGCTACTCTCTCTCCCCTTTTGATTTGAACTTTTAGTTTTGTTCTCTCTTGTATTAACCATTCACTTCACTTGGAAACTTAGGGAAGACCTAATGCTAAAGGCTTCCACTCCCATTCCACCCACCAGGGATTGATCTCTTTGGGTGGCTTTAGTCCTCTCCAACTAGGCCATTGAACCAAGCCAAAAAAAAACCATTCACTTCACTTGACCGGTAAGTAAATGTACGAAACAAGTGATTTAACGTGTAGTTGTTGTGATTTGATATTATTGCTTTTAAATGTTAATCATATACATGCCCATCCATCATTGCGTGGACTAAAGCCCCAACCCGTGACCCGACCCAAGATGTAAAAAAAAAAGGAAAAAAAAGGATGGGCTTGTAAGTTTACCGCTTTATGTGTGAGTGGGATAGCTGTAAATGCAAGGAAAACTTGCAAATGCGACTCTACCATGCAAATGCAGCTTTTCGTCTATTTAGATAAATGGAAAATTTGCAAATGCGACTTTACGGGCTATACAAGCAACGGTACAACTGCATGAGTGCATATATGCCCATATTTGTTTAGACAAAAATTGTAAGTGTTACGGATTTGTGGCGCCGATGTCAAATCATGTCCTTGAGCATTTGGTATTCTCGGTGTATTGCTAGAATCCGAATACCAAGGTAGTCTCTATTCCTTCTCGAGAAACTCCACCCTAGAGGTGGGATTCCACTTTTAGGCCAGCCTAGCTAGGCTTGGTCCGTGTCGTGCATTGTCCAACTCCACTGTCAGCCTAAAATGAATCGCGGGTACAACTTAGGTCTTGTCGTGTTGGGTCGTGCCGCTCAAGGGCCAGCCCACATGCCCACCCTAATTCTTTAAATATTTATTTAAGTTTTTTTCTTATATAAATTAAAAGAGACTTTATGGACTTTTTGGATTTTCAGCTTGAAATATAGTTGAGATTACTATAATAAATATACAAACATTGATTTTAATTCAAAAATGAAAAGTAGAAATTTAATTATTTGAAGTTTTATATTCATTTATATAAAAAAAGTATTTATTTTATATAAATGTCGGGCTGGGCCCAGCTAGGCCGTGCCTCAGCCCGAGCACCCCGACCCAGCACGGCACGGCTGGCACTCTAGTTCATGCTATGCCATGCCACGGCTAAGGGCCCCCCCCCGCCCAGCATTGCCTGTGCCAACACGATCAATGCAATCAACGGGCTGTGTTGGGCCATGGCCAGAAAAAATCCATCCTTATCCGGCCCAATTTACGCCTCTAGTCCGCCCGATAACAAGATCGGATCGGATCCATCAGGACCTGTTTCCTGCAATAGGATCCAAATCCAGACAAGGTACTAGCCCATCTCCTGTTTGCACCGAGAATCCCACGGCTCCAACTCGGATTGGGCTGGTAATTGCCTGCGGTCCCTTTTCTCTCTCCTCTGTTTTGATTTGCAACAACGGCGGCAGTAACCAATTTCGTCTCCCATCTGATCTTTACAACACCTTGAGATTGCACATGATCTATTGCTCCTTCCTTATGTGTGACCCGTGAACCAAGAAGGGAACAGATGGGTTTCTCCATGGATTTGCACCAAAAGTGAGAAATTTCACACACTTTTCTTTTTTAAAAATTTCTTGTAAAACAGTGAGTTCTTTGCAATAGGAAAGATAAGTTGGACAAAACTATATCTATTGCCCAAGACCATGCAGGTCAATCACTTTAGGCGCATGGAAAAGATGAAATGGACCCTAATTGTAATGGGTTCTTATTTCATTCATGTAATTAAGCTACAGATCTACTTTAATTGATAATGCAATTTTAAGATCTTTGATGTTATGATCTATTTTAATGTTTACTATAATTTTATCATCTGCAATTTTGTGCAGTCGAATGTAATTAGGTTCTGTTGGTTTATGGAAGTCTCATAGCTACATGTGTCAAAATCAGTCCATGAACAACGGTCATGAATACATGCTAGGAGCTTCTTTACCATAACTAGTTACCGGTAAAGAGATAAACATGTAATTTGTAAATGCAAGTGCAGGGCAACCAAATTCAATTATCCAAATGAGGCCTTAGTACACTGAATCGTTTTTCTGGCCCCATAAAATGGATCTTCATGTATGGAAGTAGGGATGGCAGTGGGTTTGGGTTGGGTTTAAAGTAATGAATATGTGCATGGGCTGCAAGCACCTTATAGCCCAAACGAGCTGTGTTGGGACAAGATTGGCTGGTCGAATACTGAATAAGTAAAGTTTTGGCTGCTATAGTACTGATATTAAGCTCTAATATCTACGTAGGGTTTTGGTTGCTATTGTATTGGTATTAAGCTCTAATACCTACGTAGGGTTTTTTTTTTTTCTTTAGCTTTATTGTACGTTTCTTAAATTTTTAATATATTTTACCATTACCGATAAAAAAAGAAAAGATATTGACCGTATCAGGCTGAAAATGTTAGCCTGAACTCATAATTCCTGCTTAGGGTACGAGTTGGGTCAAGAATCACCACCCGTCAATGGAATTACTCGAGTTTAAGACTCTATATGTCAAAATCCAACTTGTCCCACGAATGAATTGCTGTTATTTATAATATTAATTTTGAGTGATATACAGTGATACTATATGAATAAATTTTATATCTCACTTGTCGTTCGCTAAGCGTCATCAGGTAACCAGTACACACAATTGGCAACTGGGGTTGTACAAAAATCATAGATAAGACATGGAAATATCTTTTCATTATTCTGGGGAAACACAGACTTACACTATATTAGGACTTATGAGAGAGTTTTCCTGACTGGAGGACCCCACATAGATGATAGTAAGTAGATGGAGCTTATACATTACATGAAGATGAGACTGGGAGGACTGATTGATGGAAGTAAAAGTACTGGGAGAAGAAAACTTCAACATTATCAGTTGATGGTGAAGCTTCCTCCTTGGATTTGTGGTCCCATATTATTGCCGCCACCTCCATCTGCTTTGTTACCTCCTTGGACTTGTGGATTGTACTTGCCCCCACCAGTCTGGACATTCTTAGTTTTGTTATTCGCCTGGGGTGGTGGTGTCTTCTTACTTCTTAGAGCTCCCGAGACTAAATTGAATGTCCTGCGCCATCAGCCATAAAAATGGTTAGGTACTCGAAATTGAATCCATAGACAGGTGAGACACACACACGATGGTAGGAAATTGTCTCTGGCCAATAGAAAGGAGACAATATAAGACATAGGTGTAGTTCATTTTATCATCGGTCTGGCAATCTACTTATCAAGCTCGCTGGGCAATAGAAACTGGGTCTAGCCTTCCCCTTTCTTTCTTAACTAGAAAGTGAATAGATTGAGGGGTTGAGAAACACCAAAACCACACCCCCCACACCCCCGCGTGGAAGAGCAGGGATCTGGTCTCTCCCTCCTCCCATGTGCAGTGGCGGACTTAGGATTTTGATTTGAGGGATTTTGATTAACACGCGCGCGGATGAGCAGGGACCTAGTCTCTCCCTCCTCCCATGTGCAGTGGCGGATTTAGGATTTTGATTTGATGGATTTTGATTCGAGGGAGCTAACAATGGCCAAAAGTCAATTTCTTACTCAACTTAAATGTTTATAGAAAAATCTCCAATGTTTACAAAAATACACCTTAAATCTAAAAAATATACAGATAGAATAATTTTAGAATTTTAAAGAATATCATTCAAATTATCACATAATTTACATAATAAATTAAAACCATTCAAATGATTACTTAGTTTCTGTTGATTTGAGGACTTTTTGAGAGAGAGAGAGGGAGAGAGGATTTATGTCATTTCTTTGAAGTTGAAGAAAAGGAGGGGGGCTTAATGAGTTTCTTAAGTGGGGGCTGGGCCAAAATGGCCTAATAGCCCTTGTGGACCTTTTCAGTTTAGGTCAGTCCGTCCCTGCCCATGTGCGGGTCTCCTCTCTTCCGATGTGCAACTCTTTCATCCCCATGCGTGTGGGTGTCCTCTCCTCACATGTTCAAATGCTCTCATAGCTTTCGGCCCCCTTAGCTGGGTATCAAAAATAAAATTTATTTTCCACTTTTTTTTTTCTTTTTTGCTATTACATAAAAATAATTAAAATTTGTAGACATTACTTTTGAAATCCAAAACCAAAATCACCCTTAGGGTCGTAAATGTCATTAACTTTAACTTTGCTCTTTACCAAAAAAGGAAAAAAAAAATTGCAAGAGAACCATGGTAGAGAGAAAGGGAGAGAATAATACCATGGCAAAGCTACTTAATTAAGAAGAAATGGTCTTGAAGTTGAATTGAGAAGTTGGAAACTGGCCTTGGAGATCATTTGGCCTCCAATCCAGTTTATATAGATATCAATTCGATCGGCGTCTTCAGAAATTGAAATGGACATTCTGATATGAAAAAGATGGAGAATAAAGTGAAAAGAATATAATGTCCCCGTCACTTACATGGTTGAGTCTGCATCTCACTAGCACGCCCAAGATAAGGCCACGGATTTTTAATGACCGTTCAGTGGATAATTATTTATGAAATATCACTTTTAGTAAGTGGAAAACAACAAAATAAGATTGATAATATATACAAAATGCCTAATTTCTTTTTTATACTTTGTCGCGTGTTTTATACCGGTTCAATCTAGCCAAATTCTATCCAATGTCATTTAACATCATTTCATACTAGAGGAGGGCATTCGACATAAGTAGTTTACATTATCAATAAGACGGCTCCTCATGGAATATCACTTTTCTCACTCGTTAAGAAATATCGTTGAGATACACCGAAGATCTGAACTCTCCATGAAATGGAAGATTTTCGAATTAATTATAATATTATAAAAAAGTGGAGATTTTCACCTGTAACAATTGTGCACGTATTTTTTTAGAGTGCAGTTAATTTAAAGATTTTTTATTTTTCTCAAATAATAGAGATTGAAAATCCAACACAACACTTATATGCAAGCTTAGATAATAGATAATAAACAGTTAACATCTCTACATTTAGATACCGGTAATAGATAATGAAAAATTGACATCTCCATATTTCATGCTTGTCGTTTTTGTTGTTTCGGTTGGCAAGTTCTTTGGCTCTGAAACTGACATGTGTTGATATGCTTTTGGAATGAAAAACTTTCATGTTTAAAAACGAAACCGAGTATGACAACGATTTTGTATTACTAGCAAGAAGACCCTTTGCTATGCACAGGTTAGAATGCAATCTACGGAGCTAGTAGAGCTCACTTTATTAGTAGAGCCCACTTTATTCCTATCCATGATCTCATCAATTAAAGTTATGGGCCTCATTAGAAGTGATATTCAACGTTGGATGAGGGCTTGTATGCTGCAGTATTTGTAAATTCTCCAAAAACTGTTTGTAGTTAGAATTCCTAAATCATCCTTTCTACTTAGAGCTTCTAAAATTGCCAAAGAGATTCTGAATTTCAAAGGTTTTTCCGGACCTTTTGGATGACTGGAAATCCTAATTGAGAAAATATACTATACATCCAAAAATTACAAAGAACAGCTGGCCTATTATTGTCTTTAAATTTTCAACCTCACAAATTCTAATCATGAATTGTGCTATGGATGGACAATACATGAGCTCCCACAGTCAGCAGCTCGGAGGATAATATTTTCAATCAAGAGAATTTAGGTGTTTGTGGATTGGGCCTAGCCAAGCTGTGACCATTCAAGTCTGATCTTACTTTAGAAACAAGGACCTATATACATGACAATATAAATTGACTGAGTAGGGCCCACTATTTTAAATACATGCCACAAGAAGAATTACAACCACCTAAAATCAGGGTTGGATGTATCAAGGTGGGCCATATCATCGATTATAAATGAAGTTGCACTGTAACCCTCATTGTAATTTCAGGGAAAATAGTTCTCAAAACATGTCGACTATTTAAAAAAAGATATATGGTAGAGTTCATGAGCTCCATTGGGTCTAATCAAGCTAACAAAAATCTCTGAGGGCGAGCCATCGACAAAAGATCAAGTAAATTGCGGTCAGGTGTGGCAATCAAATCTTCAGAATCTTCTCACAAATTTTTAATAAAGATTTGGAAAACTCTCGTTTGTGATTTCTCTAAGAACACGAGCCAATGGAAATGGTCATATTGTGGGGGTGGTTTTTAGGCCCAACCGTCCATCATGGGATTTTGAAATTCTCGAATTTTTTAATTTATATATGTTCTGGGATTTTGAAATTCTCGAATTTTTTAATTTATATATGTTCTGATATTAATTTTTCTCAGCTATGGACATCAATATTATACATACCAGATCTTGGAATTCATACCAATTATTCAAATGCATGCTACCGACTACCAAACGTTCCTGAGTATTTTCCAACTCTAGCTAAATGATGTAAGGCAGTGAAACGTAGGACCACAAAGTTTCTTTTTTGATCATACCTTTCTTTGCCCTCAAAGTTTCTATTTTGATTCTTTTGCATTGTTTTCCTCAGTGTGATAGATAGATGCTTAAAATGAGGTCCGTTAAGGTCTTACACCCATGGGGCCCACTCGAAAACAATACCAATCACTATCAAAAGAATGACTTATTTTTTTGTGAGCCAGAAACAATCTCCAGAAACAATCTGATAGGAGTCCACATCACAGATGAAAAAGTAGATTCTTAAGTGATCAGAGAGGATTTTTAACAAAAATAAAATAAAAATCAGAGCGAATAATTTTCCTACCTATTGCCACAATTGGTTTAACCTTCTTTTGAGTTGAATATTGTATGGACTGACCCTGAGCTAGACCCGTTATCAGTCAGATTGAAAATGTATGCCTGAACTAGGGGTGTACAACTGGTTTGTCCGTGTTGTGCCGTGTTGAGCTCAGATTAGGTGGGCGTCGGCTTAGTACGGCCCATGGCATGACTTAGGTCATGGCGTCGTGCCGTGCTGGGCCATTCTACCCACATGCTGGTCCATCCTAATTTTTTTTGTATAAATTGAAATAAAGTTTATGGACTTTTTAGGGCTTTCAACTTGAAATAAAGTTAAAATTATTAAAATAAATACACAAACATTGATGTTAATTTATAAATAAAAAATAAAACTGTAATTATTTGAACTCTTATATTATATAAATATCTTGTCGGGCCGGGTCATGGCCAAGGCACCCTGGCCCAGCATGGCACGGCACGGCCAGCACTCTAGGCCATGCCGTGCCACGGCCCAAGATCCCCTAGTTCATCATGGCCCACAGCGTTGACTGTGCCGGGCTGGGCCAGCGAGCACGGTCAATGGGCCATGCCAGGCCTGCGCAGCCCTGCCCAATTTACACCCCTAGCTTGATCTCAAGAATTATTAGTGCCAACGGTATGGCTTGGGTCGGAAATTGCCACCCCCAAAATTGGGTTTGAAATTGAAAGTTCCTTTTAGTGAATGAGTTGCTGACAAAACCTTATGGTGGGTTTGTTTGTTTGCATTAAAATACGTAGACATTATTCGGTACATAGGTTTTATGCTTTAAATAGTTATGGATGAAGACCATGGGTCAATTTTAAAAAAAGGGGCATCACATAACCTTTCCTTTTATTGAAATACGATCAAAGAAAAATGAATAATGAATAAGAACCATGCATCAATCTAAATCATTTATTTCCTAGTTTGATTTGACTATATTTTCATTAAAGAAAAGATTATTTGATGCTATTTTTTAAAGTTCACATTTGATCTTCATTTTTAACCACTTATGACTTCAATTCCATGTCTCCAATTCGTATGTATTGTGATGCAAACAAACAGACCCTATATAGTGAAAGATTAACAAAGTAGTTTACTTAGATATATCCATTTTTTTTTTTTTTTCCAAGAGTTCACTTGGTATCAGAACATCCAAGGGGATGTTTACCAGAAACCCTTTTTCTTTTCTTTTTTGTTGGGTTTTGTTTTTTGTAGAACAGAAACAAGTTATCCGGCTGCACCCAAGCTGAGGGCTAGGTCAGACCTGACTTGTGTTCCTCTGACATAGCTAATGAGGCTTATTCTTAACAAAAACATGGGCCACCACAGTAGAGAATTTTGTTTCGTTTAAACTAACATCAGGTTAAAGATGACCCCCTTCACATGACAAATCTGGACTAAAGAGAAGATGGTTAAATTTCTAGAAACGATCATATCTTAACTGGACTGATCTAATCTCCTGTTTGCTTGAAGCCCATTTGTTTCATGTAATTGAATCCCTAGGAAATATGAGAGTTTGCATCTTACAAGTGCTTACAAACGAAGCATCAAAGGTGAGTATCAAAAAATGATCATTAAATAACCTCTCTTTTAATGAAAATTGAACAATGGATGATGAAAAATGAGTAGCCAACCATCACCTTTTTAATTTAAATCCTCTGAAAGTCAATGACTCATGCACATTATCGCTTCCTTATATCATTCACTCATCGCTTCTTTAATAGTAATCCTTGGGTGGAGCTCATTTGATCATGAAGTTCTATGTAATTCCTATCATTACGATTTTCGTTTGAGTGGTGCAGGTAATAGCCAAGTTAAGAAGTTAAATAATAAAATAGAATTTTTTAAAGATACTATTCAAGAAATTTTTTGAATCTCGTGGGTGCGGTTGCACCCGCATCATGACACTTGGGTCCACCAGTGTTCATATGCATTCCATGTAAACAAACAGGCCCTCATGGTCAAGACTATCTTTGCTTTTGATCAACCATGTTGCATGTACAAACACTATCCCTAACTTCATTTCAACAAGAGTGATATATGCTGTAATTGGACTGATAATATGTGAAATATATAGTTAACAATGTCTTGTAAATTACCTGTCGCAGCATCAGGTAAGCATTACATAACGACAAGTACTGGGGTTGAGAAAAAAAAAAAAAGAAACCGGTGTAGTACAAAATTCAAAGATGATAGAAATAAGCATCTTTTCATTGTCTTGCTTAAACAGTGATTAACATTATTTATTGTAACACGATAGTGGGAGAGACCTCTCCTGACTCAAGTACCATGACATAGATGATAGAAGACAGAGCTTACGCACTACATGAACATGAGACATACATGGACGACTCATTGGTAGAAGTAGAATTACTGATGACAGCTTCAATTTTAATTAATAGTGAAGCTACCACCTCCACTAATTTGTGGTCCCATATTAATGCTTCCTCCTCCATCTGCTTTGTTACCACCTTGGACTTGTGGATTGTACTTACCCCCACCAGTCTGGACATTTTTAGTTTTGTTATTAGCCTGAGGTGGGTCGGTCTTCTTAGAGCCAAAAAGACTGAATTGAAAGTCCTGCAACAGCAGCCATAAAAGAATCAGAGAACAGAAAAAAAAAAAAATAATAATAATAATAAAATAAAGAAGGTTTGGTATTTGTAAATTTGAGTCCATGAATGGAGTGAAACACTTTACTTCAGAAAAGAATTTCTTTGATTATCCACAAGGGTATGGCATGTAGGTGGGGTTCATTTAATCTCTATGACGTATGCTATTGTTTGTTATGAACCATCTATAATTGACCATGAAACCAAGAAACTGACATCTGGTCTTAGAGTAAAATTACCAGTTTGAAATTCCCAGATCAGAAGGTTAGAAATCATCCCCAGCAGTTAATTTTTGAGAAATGCCTTATCTTGACCTATCCTTCTACTTGGGCTCATATATTTGCACGAAGTATTCAATTCATAGGAATTGACAGTAAAGATTCACAAACGGCCATCAAAACGTATCCCCTTTTGTAGAAAATGATTGCTCAACTATTACCGTAGTAAATCAAATCTTATATATGAACGTGAAGAGTAGTTCGATCTATGACTTCACACATTAAGGGCCTGTGGATTTATATTAACAAGAATTCTAATTAATGTCTTCCTACAAGATGCCTAAAATTGAAGAAACGAAGATGACGATCCACAAATAGCCACCAATTTATTCTATGGTCCATCAAGTGATGATTCACAAATGGGCGCCTTCAGTGGAAAATTAATTATTATCCAAACATCATCTTTGAAATCAAATTCTAGGAAAGTTAAGAGTCTTATCTGTTTCTCCACCTTATATCCTTTTGCCAATCACTTACACTTATATTCATTTATTGGAATCCATTTGACCATGAGTTCATAGGAATTCAATACAATTCAAACAAATAAGCTCTCAATCCTTCACTCTCTATTACTCTGCTAGAATGCTGAAACTCGCTATATTATGAATTTTTAGGAATTTAACACCGCTAAGTTTAAGAGTGTATTATGAATTTGAGTCTCCTATGAAGCCAAAATAAAAAATAAAAACAAACATTTTCTAAGCGGCACTTGGATAGAGAGAGAAAGAGTACCATGGCTATGCAACTTAGGAGAAACGGTCTTGAAGCTAAAAGAGTTGAGAAGTTTGAAAGTTGCTTGCAGCTACCAAGGTCACCAATCCACTTTATATAGGCATCAATTCAGTATCACGGAAAACTGAAATTGATTTACAGTGCCTATGAGAAGGTTCCCCTTAGAAGGGATAACTTGCACTATTGCCCATCCTAGCTTGTCATTTCGGTGGCTCCTGTTTATTATAAATAGGACAGGGAGAATAAAGTGAAAAGAATAAAGTAAAAAGAATATAGTTCCAAGCTAAGTCAATTCATTTGTGCCACCCTTCACATGGCACAATGATAAGGCATAGGATCTCGTTACATGAGGTTTGGGGCCTGTCATGTTTGCATAAGATATATAAAATTTAAATACATAGATATTCATTGTGAAAATAGCTGCAGTAAAGTGGTAAGGAGTGTAAGATGGTGTGGCTCAATGGGTCAAAATAAAAAAAAAAGTTCTACTAAAGATATTAGCCTCATAAAAAACCAGTGGCTCTCAGATCAAAGCAAATAAAAGTAGACTGTTGATATAATGGCACTAGGTCGTTTTGCGATGGATCGAATAATTACAATCAACATCACATGGGAATCTTCCAAAAAAAAAAACATCACACGGGGATGATATTCAGACATACCGAATCCATGAAACCCTCTTGGGCCTGACTTGACACTAATTAAAGAAGTATGATCAACCATTTGACTCGCAGTTCGGTTTGCTATCGCATTACATTTTCGTTGTACAATATATCATATATCAGATGGTGGATTAATTGGATAGATGGTCCTCAACCGTCTCCCCCATCTCTAAGCGATCCAATTTCTCAAGCTGATATCATTTCCATTTGGTGGGCCATTTTGAGAGCAGAGAATGACTTACTTTTTAAGGGAGAATCTTTGAATCCAATCAAGGCAATTTCAATGGTGAGAAATGCTAGTTTTACTCCAAGTTTTAGGGGGTTCCGCTTACCTAATCCTGACCAACGCGACTTGGAATGGAATTTTCGGTAAATACATGAGCGAAAACTATAACTCCTTACCACTAAGGTAAGGAGCCGTTCTCATGACTTGGAATGGTATTGGAAGAGTGATGGGATAACTTGTTTTTTCGGACGTGGTGTTGTTTTGCCTCTAATAGAGAGTCGTTTTCTTTTCTTTCCTTTTTTACTCCAGCCAAGGGAGTTGGGACTCAGTAGTGAGTCCTCATACACATGGGATGGTAGCCCGCACAAGTGGGAAAGGAGCCCTCACAAGCGGGAAGATGTGATCATGGTTGAAAAAAATCTGCCAATACTGGTTCATATCGGCCGATATGAACCGGTATTGGTCCATACTGATCCGATATGGCCTCGATATATCGGTATCGTTATCTCGGGGCCAAATATCCCCAATTCTCGGCCCATATCAGTCGAGATATCTTTCATCTCGGTTATTCTGAGATCTTGGGTGATATTTTGAAAATATTGGCCGAGATCTCATAAAAAAGTGTCAAAACCCTATTTTTTCTATCTTTTTTCCCATCTTCATCTTCTTCACATCTCTTTTCATCTCCTTACTCGTTAGAGCAGCAACTATACTCCATCACACATCCCTTTTGTATATTTTTAAATCCCACATCTATTTTTAAAAGAAAATATTATTCAAGGTAAGAAAAAATCAACTTAAAGCATTTTATTATGTGTTTTTTATTTTTTTTATTTTTAAATGAAGCATAGAATTCATTGGGTTTGTCACTTGTGTTGTGTTCTTCAATTAGAAGTTAGATCTACATACTTTCATGCTAGATATATTCATACACGTGATTTTAAAAAAAAATTAATTATTTTATTTTCATATTTTTTAATAATTGAATTATAATATATCATTTTTTGGGGATTTCATCATAGATATATTCTTTTAATGATTCATGATCATTGTATGGTGTGTAAATGTTTGATCTACATACTTTTATGCTAGATCTATATATTTAAGATTTTGAAAATGATTTTATTAAATCTTTATTTTTTCTAAAAATAATTGTTGTTACTTGTTAGAATATTTGTGATACTAAAGGCTTATTAATAGTTCTGATTTTAATATGTCATCTTCATGGTTTTGAATTTTACAACTTATTTGATGATTGAGTTAGTATTAAATGATGATTGATATGTTATCTTTATTTTCTTATATTTTACACTAATAAGTTGATCATGAGCATTAATAATGTTGCATTATATGAAATACTGGAGATCAGATAGCGAGCTGTGACACAGACATGACTCATAACTTAAGATGACCGAAATTTTATTTATTGTTGTTACTAATGAAAAAAAAATTTGTTTTCAAGCATTTTCTAATATTATGGATTTTTTAGATATTTTTGAAAATTTTCTTGGATTAAAAAAATTCACACCACGATGACCGCGACAAACCGATATCCGCCACCGATACCGATATTATATCGATTTTTCGGCCGATACCGCAACCGAGACTGAGATTTTAACCATGGATGGACGCACCTGAGGTTCGAACTCCGGACAGCCAGGTAAGAAGGAACTCTCCTTACCACAACTCACACATGTAAGGTGATGGAAGCTCATACATGCAAGGAGAATAAACACAACTCACGCAGGTGAGGTAGTAAAACTTACATATGAAAAGAGGAGGAGGCAGGGTTCAGACCCAAGACCTCCAAATGATAACTAGGACTCCTTACCACTAAGGTAAGTAGCGGTTCACATGACTTGGAATGGTATTGGATGAGTGATTGGATAACTTGTTCCTTCTGACGTGGTGATGGGATAATTTGTTCTTTGTGACATGGTGTTGTTCCGCCTCTCACATAGAGTCTTTTTCTTTTTTCTCTTTTTTACCCCAGTCAAGGGGGCTAGGACTCAAGAGAGAGCCCTGATACACACGAGACGGTAGCCCACACAACCAGGAAGGAGGCCAGTACAAGTGGGAAAGGAGCCTGTGCAAGCGAGAAGAGGTGATGCACCCGGGGTTCAAACCGGGTAAGAATTGACACTCATTTCCATTTGGGTAAGGAAGAAATAAGAAAAACTTAGGGCACATTTGGTAACAAAATCTGCGGGGAAAAGATTTTCTCTTTCCACTATTGTATGCTATATCTAAGTTTGGTAGCCGCAAATCATTGCTGATTTTTTGCGCCTAAAATCTGTGATTGACATAATTTTGGGATCCAATCTCCCCCCATCAGATATGCAAATCCTGCATGCAAAAGGGGTGGGTATAAAAGCCAAAATCCCACCGCCACTTCCTACCGTCTCGACCTCTCCCATAAACTCACATATTGCTATGGTAGATTGGATATTTGGAGAGATAAAGGGATCAAAGTAAAAATGAAAAGATAAGATGAAAATTCTCAAGATTTATTAAAATTTAATATCCGGATTCTGGTTTGAAATGATTTTAAGCTACGTAAGTGATAAACAACACATTTTATAGCACTTAAAAAATTCACAAATTTAAAAAATCCAGAAATGAGAAGACCTATGAGTATAGACACCCTGAAAGCCGTTACTATTAAAATAACTTTAGAAAAGATTGACTAAAATGTTGAAATGAATAGGTGGGTTGCTTATTATCTAAGGATTTTGGTGTTTAACACCAAACTTGGATCGATGAAATCCTCGGTATCTCCACACTTACAACTAAATGTGGAATGCAAGAAATCATTAGCTATGCAAATCCTTGGCAAGAAGTATACTTCTCCCTTGAAAGAGAGGAATCCTAAATCATGCAAATTCCTTTCCGATTACCAAACGTGCCCTTAGAGTATGTTGATGGATGGGTATGCTATTTTTTGTGATGAGATGGTCTCATTGGGGTTTGAACTCCGGACAGCTAGGTAAGAACTAATGCTCATTACGACTCTAGGAAAGGAGAAAACAAAACAGAGACTTTGTTGATGGATGTATTTGCTATTTTTTGTGATGAGATAGTCTCATGGGTGTAAGTACATTTAAAGAGTCAAGAATTGGGCTCTTGAAAGTGTTAGAAACAAGTAGAATCCAGGATCTCTAGATATTGCGTACAGATGGCTGTGAAAATAACTTTGAATGAATATGATTAAATCATACATGCGAGATCTCTTTGATTTGATCTCGAACTTGCAGCAGCCCGAAATCCTCAAGATCTTCTACTGTATTCCTATATGTTCGAACTCGCACCAAGGAGTGAGCCTCTTTTGTGAATTTTCTTCTACTATCTAAAACCGAGATTTCTCTTTTGTTATTCTTGTATGTAAACCTAGAGAGCAATAGTGCATATTTATAGGCTACAATAGGAACCTTAAGAAGGAAATAAAGATAGGTTCTTTATGGAAATAAGAAACCCTAATTCAACCCAAATTAGAATCCTAGTTCCATAAAGTACAATTCAGTCCACTAAAGAATTGTAATTACACTCTTGTCCTTATTCTCAAAATATTATTTCGAGCTTCTTGTTATTAAATGCTTATCAATCTCCCCACGTTAAGATTTCAGATATTCATCGATTAAATAATTACTGACATTTATATATAATCGATATCTTTATAATTCCTTGAAACCTTACACTTAACTTATTTGATATGTCGGACACAAAGTCCACCTGCAATGTTTGACATAATCAAAACTTAAAAGCTTCATCAAGGGGATATCATCAATCCCTATTACGGGACGTGGATTCTGTCAATAAACTAATATCCACCATACACGTAGTGTAGTCATCCAATTCACTGAGACTATTGACCCATAAAAGATCTCACTCCTTCGTAAATCAAAATGTTAAACACTAAATGTATGTATCTATTATTTATGTCGGGATTAAGAGTACAAGCACTCATAATAACCATTTGGATGTTCATTATCTTATATAGTTAGTATAAAGATAATAAACCCAAAAACACGGTCATGTTCAATACATATATAGTGTACTAGCATAATGAGTCGAAACTATATCGTTTCCCGCAGATAAGACAAGCCTGCTGAAACATCATGCTACAATCATACCGATGGATTGTCCAAATCCATTTAGATTGTGAACAACAACTTATATTCTATAATAACCGACAAATAAGTCTTCCGTGTATAAGTAAAACTCTACACACCAACTTGTCTACTTTATAGAATAAAAGACGCTCACATGCATAATAATGCAACCATTTGCCCATACAAAATCTCAGTTAGATGAGAAAACAAAATATACTAAAAAAATGAATCAATCAATAACAAATATATAAAGTACGTTTTTAGTATAAATTTCCAACAGAAAGAAGGCAAAACGAGGGCGATTCTCCTCTAGGTAAGAGTCACTAGAGAAGGGCTTTCCAATGTCTGGGTGCCCTGTTTCATTGATACATTGAGGCACTGTTTCATTGTTATTAATAATCCCTATATAAAATCTCATGCCAGCTAATGCACTCTCCCAATTGCTTATTTGGAATGAAAAAGAAAAGAAAAGATCTTATTATATAGCTAGTAAATGTTGATATCATATTCACATGCGGGAATATAGGGAGAAGGTGGGGTCGAACCCGTGACCTCCCAAGTAAGAACCCTACTCGTTACCGCTGGGGTAAGGAGCAGTTCTTTGCTCTCATTGCTCTTGTTTCCTCTTTTTGGGTAGTCTAATGTGTTGTGGTCATTTCTCCTGCTTCCTTTCTGTATGTGTATTTTCCTACCTTGATTCTCTCTGACTATCTCTTTACCAAATCAATAAATAAAGAAGTATGCTTCACCTAACATTTACATATGTAGATGAAGGGAATAGTCCTCCTTCATAATTGGTGTATAAAACCTGGTGATGTCGATCATTAGGATTTGAAGCTGGACCCAGTCTCGCACATTTAGTTCTGAAGCCTAATATTAGGATTTTAATCGTTCACTTCCTAAAAGCTTTCTAACATAATTGGGACAAAGATTTAATGATGATGATGATAAAGATGATAGACTAAACTCACCTAGCTAAGGAAACCCCACCGCACATCTCAAAGCTTAGTAAGTTGTTTCACTAACAAAGACTATTGTCGGCCATCCTTTAAGACTTCAGAGAAAAGGTGAAGAAAATGAATATGGAGAAAATCTTCTCCCAGAGCAAATTTGTATTGTTGACAATTTTTTATTTTCACGCCTATATTCTCCACTTCCAAATGACCCCTTGGATTGAGAAACATATAGTGACAATAGAAGATGAAATGGAGTCTGATTATGGCTACGAGTGTCACCATTTGTGTGTTTCTTTCAATTTTCTTTTATAGAATGGTAATTTCATTAGAAAAAACAAGGAGCAGAAAACATCAATAAACAACAGAGAACCTTGAGAACAACACCTAGTAAAGCAGAAGGAAACATCAAAGTCATGTTTCTTTCATCTTTTTGCGCTTAATCTTGTGAATGGAAAGATTCTCAAAATAAACATCAAAAGGATAAGTTTCTAACCCCCAACATGTGTGGGACCCGCTGAGGACCACAAACATTCACAACCATGAAAGAAGAGCAGCATCTCTTTCAAAGAAAGATTTTTGCACAACTGAAAGAACATGATAAGAGTCAGCATCACACGTGACAAAGAAAAAAGAACGATTTCTACTTGATAAGGAAGAATAGATTCCTTACCTGATAGATATATAAAAAGAGAAATCATGTGGGGACGGCAGTCATAACTCATAAAATAATTTATCCTTTGCAGCGGCCACTTTAGTCTGATCTATCCATGAACATAAACATGCATGTTTAAATTTCATTTCAATCGGAGTGACATAAATAATTTATAATGCGTGAAAAACATAGCTTCTACACATGATCAATCAATCAGTTCTATCATCCCAATTATAGGTATATACGGCTCTAAAATTATTGTATTGAAATTAAGCTTTTATGTGGACCTTTGCGGCCACTGCATACCCCTTATATACCTTGGATGGATGCACCAGTACTGCATACGCAACCTAAGCACACTTAACTTCGGAGCTCTTATGGAATTCAAAGCTACACGACTTTAAAACACATCATGTTGAGTTGCATAAGATGTTTGACTTATAAGAGATATCTCTACTGTACCCATCAAAATAGATCTACAAAAAAAAAAAAAAAAGAGTCTAGAATCAAAAGGAGTGTTTGGTAATACAATCACCTATTTTAAATAGACTTTTTTAAATCAATGGTTGAAAGCTTTTCACAAATCCACAAGGAATGAAGCCTTGAAATGGACTCCATAGCCACGTTCAGCCTGGGAAGCCCAGCCCAATTTACACCCCTAGCTTGATCTCAAGAACTATTAGTGCCTACCGTATGGCTTGGGTCGGAAATTGTCACCACATAATTGGGGTTGAAATTGCATATTTCTTTTAGTGAATGAATTGCTAACAAAATCTTATGGTGGGCTTGTTTGTTTGCATTAAAATACGGAGGAATTATTCGGTACATAGGTTTTATGCTTTAAATAGTAATGGATGAAGACCATAGGTCAATTTAAAAACAAGAGCATCACATAACCTTTCCTTTTTATAGAAATACGATCAAAGAAAAATGACTAATGAATAACAAACATGACTCTGAATTATTTATTTCCCATTTTGATTGGACTATAAATCATAAAAGAAAAGGTTATTTGATACTATTTTTTAAAATTCACCTTTGGTCTTCATGTTAAACCACTTTTGGCTTCAATCCAATGTCTCCAATTCATATGTATTGTCATGCAAACAAGTAGACCCATAGTGAAAGATTAACAAAGTAGTAGTTTACTAAGAGATATCCATTTTTTTTTTTTTTTTTCAAGAGTTCACTTGGTATCAGAACATCCTAGGGGATGTTTACCAGAAACCCTTTTTGGTAGAACAGAAACAAGTTATCGGGCTGCACCCAAGCTGAGGGCTAGGCCAGACCTGACTTGTGTTCCTCCAACATAGCTAATGAGGTTTATTCTTAACAAAACACGGGCCACCACAGTAGAGAATTTTGTTTCATTTAATCTAACATGAGGTTAGATTATAATCATATGTTAAAGATGATCCCCTACATATGACAAATCTGGACTAAAGAAAAGATGGTTAAATTTCTAGAAATGATCATATCTTAACTGGACTGATCTAACCTCCAGTTTGCTTGAAGCCCGTTTGTTTCATGTAATTGAATCCCTAGGAAATATGAGAGTTTGCATCTTACAAGTTCTTACAAATGAAGCATCAAAGGTGAATATCCAAAAATGATCATTAAATAGCCTCTCTTTTAATGAAAATTGAACAATGAATGATGGAAAATGAATAGCCAATCATCACCCTATTAATTCAAATCCTTTAAAAGTCAATGACTCATATACGTCGCTTCCTTATATCCTTTGCTCACTTCTTTAATAGTAATCCTTGGGTGGAGCTCATTTGATCATGAAGTTCTATGTAATTCCTAGTCCTATGCATTCCATCTACACAAACAGGCCCTCAGGGTCAAGACTATCTTCGCTTTTGACCCAACCATGTTGCATGTACAAACACTATACCTAACTTCATTTCAACAAGAGTGATATATGCTGTTTGGATTGATAATGTGTGAAATATTGTTAGGCCCCGTCCCGAGTTAAGCAAGATTAACTCTAATTGATTGGAAATTAGGCTAATTAAATGTGTTTAATGAAGCTAATGATGGTTTATGACCAAATGGAATTGAATTAACCTAAAATGAATAATTCAGGCTTAATGAAATGATAATGAATGAGATTGAATGGAGTTTAGACTCAAACAAGGAAACTAAGGACTTTTTCGTAAATATGAATTTTTCACGTATTTTATCGAATACGGAAACTCTTGATAATAACACGTGTATCTTGACAAGTACGATAACTTTCATAATAGACTTGAACTTGTTCGACGAGAGATGGATCAATGACCCTTCATTTGACTCGAATTGAAATTGATCAAAAGTAGATGGCTTAAATGCAATTTGGGAGCTTATATAAGCTAAGATGAGTTCAATGAGTTCATTCAACTCATTTCCAAACCCTAGGCACTTTTTCTCCTTCCTTTTTCTTCATCTTTTTTTATTTTTATCTCCTTCAAGCATCAAGAGTGAAGTATTTGAGTGCTGCCAAGTGAAGAGACTTCACCTTTTTTAGCTTCTTCATCATCTTCTTCTTGAGTTTTCTTAGAGAAAAGCTTCAAGTTGAGAAGTTTTCACCTCGAATCCAAGCTAGACAAGGGGTTTTTGTGGATTAATCTTTATTAGAGGCAAGTATATACACCTTCTATGTTTTATGATGTTATTGAAGTGATTTGAGTTCAAGGAACTCAATTTTCGAAATTTGCTTTAGAAGTTTTGAAGCTCGAAAATGAAGTTTTGGGTGCAATTCGGCTAGCCACAAGGCTAATCGCTGAAAACCCACAAAATGGTCAGTCTCTGGAAAGCTGACCGTGAACTGACCGCCAGAATTTGGTTAGCCGAATTTGTGAATTCAGCTAGCCGCAAGGTGACCATAAGCTGGCCGAGTTTAGGTCAGTAATTCCCATCAGAAGACAAGCTTCAGGAAAGCTAACTGTTGGTAGCCGAAATGAGTTCGGTTTGCAGAAATTAAAATTTCGGTTAGTTGAGAGGTGACCGACGACGTGACCAAACTACCTGAATGTATCAAAAAATTTTGATATTTTAGAAAGCTAATCGAACCTGGTTCGACTAGCCGCTTTCTAGAATGCGGTTAACCGCCAATGTAACCGCCACTGAGAAAAGTTACAGATTGAATTTTGATTCTTTCTGAATTGAGAGCCTAACTATTGAGGCTAGTGTTAATGATATCTAAACCTTCATAAGTGTTAGTTAAGGTTATCGGAATGCACAACGTAGTGGTTTCCTAACTCATTATGGAGCTAAACTGAATAATATAATAAATTAATGAATGAACAGTTACTAAAGATAATAATGTAATGAACAATCCTACTGCAGTAATGGATTTGGGGGCGTTTTGAAGCTCCATGGTGATGCTAGTTGTCCCTGGCCCGGACACCCGGACACTGGTAAGTCCCACATTTTCTGATTATATCTATGGGTATTGATTGATAGCTTCCATTTGAAAGATGAATTCTTCCTTTGAGGGAAGATGATAAATGAAATGAAATGAATCGTTCCTTTGAAGGAAGATGGTAAATGAAATGAATCCTTCCGTAGAGGGAAGATGGTAAATAAAATGAAATGAATCCTTCATTTGAGAGAATATGTGAAATGAATGAATGTGAATTTCTTCTTTTGGGAAAAAACTGAATTGAAGTGAAACTAATACTATTGTATTTGCCAATATAGTTATTGTTAATACTATTTTTATTGTACATGATACTGATATAGAATTGAATTGTCTAGGACTGTTGAATCAGTAAATTGATAGAAATAACATGTGATATCATAGAACTATATATGCATTGTTGAACCGTCGTGTTCACGGTGTTATTGATGATATTACAGGTCTAATTGTCCATGCTGGTCCCGTAGAGACCGTACTGCCAGCGGAGGAGGCCCGTCCGATTTCTCCAGGAGGATTGATCGAGTGGATATGATCCGGAGTGCGAAATTGAATTGGAATATTTTGGAAACTTTTTGAAATTATAAATGATGTCCCCTGCATTGTATTTGAATATGTAGTAGTTGACTTGATAAGAAATGAAATTTGTATATTGAACTTTACTGTTAATGTAAAGTACTTGTATATGTTCCGAAATCGTCAATGTATATATATATTCCGCAAAAATGTACATTTGACGGGTATGTATAATAGATCCCTTGTGGACTTCGTCTTAATTTCGGTTAATTCGGAGTTTACGGGAGTAAGTATGATGTCTTCGCGACCCGTGGTTAGTCCGGATTAATCGGATCTCGGACCCAGGCCGTGACAAATATATAGTTTACATTGTACTGTAACTTACCTATCCCAGCATCAGGTAAGCATTACATAACGACAACTGGGGTTGAGAAAAAAAGAAAAAAGAAAAAGAAAAAGAAAAAAAAAAAAGAGAACCGCTGTTGTACAAAATTCAGAGATGATAGAAATAAGCATCTGATCATTATCTTGTTTAAACAGTGACTAACATTATTTATTGTAACACGATAGTGGGAGAGACTTCTCCTGACTCAAAGTACCATGACATAGATGATAGAGGACAGAGCTTATACACTACATGAACATGAGACATGGACGCCTGATTGGTAGAAGTAGAATTACTGATGATAGCTTCAATTTTAATTAATAGTGCCACCACCTCCACTAATTTGTGGTCCCATATTAATGCTTCCTCCTCCATCTGCTTTGTTACCACCTTGGACTTGTGGATTGTATTGTCCCCCACCAGTCTGGACGTTTTTTGTTTGGTTATTAGCCTGAGGTCGTGGGGTCTTCTTAGAGCCAAAAAGACTGAATTGGAAGTCCTGCAACAGCAGCCATAAATGAATTAGAGAACAGAAAAAAACCAAGGTTTGGTATTTGTAAATTTGAGTCCATGAATAGTGTGAAGCACTTTACTTCAGAAAAGAATTTCTTTGATTATCTACAAGGGTTTGGCATGTAGGTTGGGTTCATTTATTCTTTATGACGTATGTTATTGTTTGTTATTAACCATCTATATTATTGACCATGAAACCAAGAAGCTAACATCTGGTCTTAGAGTAAAATCACCAGTTTGATATTCCCAGATCAGACGGTTAGAAATCATCCTCAGCAGTTAATTTTTGAGAAATGCCTTATCTTGACCTATCCTTCTACTTGGGCTCATATATTTGCTCGAAGTATTCAATTTATAGGAATTGACAGTAAAGGTTCACAAACGGCCGCCAAAATGTGTCCCTTTTGTAGGAAATGATTGCTCAACTATTACCCTAGTAAATCAAATCTTATATTTGAACGTGAAGAGTAGTTCGATCCATGACTTCACACATTAAGGGCCTGTGGATTTAAATTAACAAGAATTCTAATTAATGTCTTCCTACAAGATACCTAAAATTGAAGAAACGAAGATGAGGATCCACAAACAGCCGCCAATTTAATCTATGGTCCGTCAAGTGATGATTCACAAATGGGTGCCTTCAGTGGAAAATTAATGATTATCTAAACATCATTTTTGAAATCGAATCCTAAGAAAGTTAAGAGTCCCATATGTTTTTCCACCTTATATCCTTCTCCAATCACTTACATTCATATTCATTCATTGGAATACATTTTACCATGAGTTCATAGGAATACAACACAATTCAAACAAACAGGCCCTCAATCCTTCACTCTTTATTACTTTGCTAGAATGCTGAAACTCACTGTACTATGAAATTTTAGGAATTTAATACCGCTAAGTTCAAGGGTGTATGAGTTTGAGTCTCTTGTGAAGCGAAAAATATATAAAAAATGAAAACAAAGATATTCTAAGTGACTTTTGGATAGAGAGAGAAAGAGTACCATGGCTACGCAACTTAGGAGTAGGAGAAACGGTCTTGAAGCTAAAATAGTTGAGAAGTTTGAAAGTTGCTTGCAGCTACCAAGGTCACCAACTTTATATAGACATCAATCCAGTATCAGTGAAAACTGAAATTGATTTACAGTGCCTATGAGAAGGTTCCCATTAGAAGGGATAACTTGCACTATTGCCCATCCTTGTCATTTCGGTGGTTCCTGTTTATTATAAATAGGACAGAGAGAATAAAGTGAAAAGAATAAAGTAAAAAGAATATAGTTCCAAGCTAAGTCAATTCATTTGTGCCACCCTTGGAACAATGATAAAGCATAGTCTCGTTACATGAGGTTTGGGGCCTGTCATGTTTAAATAAGATCTATAGAAATTAAATATATAGATATTTATAGTGAAATTAGCTATACCAAAAAATTATTAAAGAGATACGAGTTGAAAGATGGTGCAGCTCAATGAGTCAAAAAAGGTCTGTCTACTAAAGATATTAGCCTCATCAAAAACTAGTGGCTCTCGATCGTATCAAAGCAAATAAATGTAGACCGTTGATATAATGGTACTAGGTCGTTTACGATTGATCGAATAATAACAAACAACATCACACGGGGATCTTCACCAAAAAAAAATAAAAACTATATCACATGGGGATGATATTCATACAATATCGAATCCATAAAACTCTCTTGGGCCTGACTTGAAACTAATTAAAGAAGTATGCTCAACCATTTGACTCGCAATTCAGTTTGCCATCACATGACATTTTCATTGTACAATATATCAGATGGTGGATTAATTGGATAGATGGTCCTCAACCGTCTCCCCCCTCTCTAAGCGATCCAATTTCTCAAGATAATATCATTTCCATTTAGTGGGCCATTTTGAGAGCAAAGAATGACTTTTTTTAAGCTTAGGTGAATCTTTGAATCCGATCAAGTTGCAAATTCGATGGTGGAGAGGTGGAGAGTTTTACTCCAAGTTTTAAGGGTTTCGGCTTACCTAATTCTCCAACCAATGTGACTTGGAATGGTATTTTCGGTAATTTTCCATCCCTGAGACTCATGACACTGAATTCCTCCGAATCATGTGAGGTGAGAGGATTCACACATGAGCAGAGAGACATACGCAACTCACACATGCGAGGAATTATAGAAGTAACTCATACATGTGACTCGCAATTCACACATGCCATCAGAATAACACAACTCACGCATGTATATCAGACGGTGGATTAATGGAATAGAGGGTCCTCGAACGAAGACCTCCCTGATCTATGGATCCCTCTCTCAGATGAAGATCATTTCCATTGACTGGGAATTTTGAGAGCATAGAATAGCTTGTTTTTTAAGACGAATCTTGGGATCCAATTTGGCAATTTCTTGGTGAGACATGTGTTGTTCCGCTCCACATAGAGTCTTTTCTTTTTTCTCTTACCTAATTCTCCAGTCAAGGTGGCTGGAACTCAAGAGAGATTTTACATAATTGGTAGCCATCACTGAGACTCATGAGGCAATTACAAGTGAGGAAAGGAACCTGTGCAAGCTAGAAGAGACATACACAACTCACACATGTGAGGAGACATACACACAACTCATACATGTAAGAAACGCACACATGCAAGAAGAATAAACACAACTCAAGTATGTGATGGATGTAAATCATTTTTATGCAATGAGATAGTCTCAGAGGTACGAACACCAAAGACCTCCCAAGTTAGAACTAGGACCCCTCTAAAGTAAGGAGCCGAAAAACAGTGACTCTGGAATGGTATGTATGATGTCATTTTTTGTGATGAGATAGTGTAACAACCCACCCTTTGTGATGCATGGTGTTGTCCGCTTCTCACATAGAGTCTTTTTTGATTCTGATGGGCCTCAACCTATCAAAAGGCCTCATCAAGGTAAGGGTGTAAGCTCAAGAGATAGCCCCCCATTCATATAGTCGATGGTAGCTCCGCACAACCGGGAAAGGCTGCACGTACCTGTGCTGTGGAGCCTGCACAAGCTTGGTAGAGGTGATGCAGCCCTCTTTCCCCGCCCACATGGAGTCCGCTCCTTACACTCAGGTAAAGGCAGGAAAAAACACTCGAACTAATCGAGAGTCGGTTGATACCATGTGTATTCGACCCACCCCTTTACCCATGAGGATATAGTCCGCATTGAGGTTCGGCCTCACGGTTTTTGCTTCTGATGGGCCTCAACCCATCACGCTGCCTTACTACTCTGGTAAGGAGAAAGAAAAACAGAGACTCTGTTGACTTTCCTCTCTATAGTCGATGTAGGACTCCGGTGATGAGATAGTCTCATGGGTATAAGTACATTTAAAGAATCAAGAATTGGGCCCTTGAAAGAAGGCAAAATGAGGGCGATTCTCCTCTAGGTAAGACTCACTAAAGAAGGGCTTTCCGATGTCCTATTATTTTCAGATGCCCTATATATGAGTCCGGATCTCCTGTTTCATTGAAACATTGAGGCAATGTTTCATTCTATCAATAGTCGCCAGCTATATAAAATCTCATGCTAGCTAATGCATCATCTCAATTGCTTATTTGGAAAGAAAAAGACAAGATAAGATCTTATATAGCTAGCGAATGTTAATAGGATGAAACAATTTGTTTCAGCGAACTGGAGAATCCGGACTCTTTATATATGATTATAGCTGCTTATATAGCAAGAGATTGAAGTCCAGAGATGTTGATTTTGGACATATTAAAGATTTAGCAAGCCATATTGAATTGATTGACTAATAGTTTTATCCCTTGGAATCCAAATGGAATGGCTCATAATCTAGCTCAGATAGAAACTGAGCTAGGGTGGCTGGGATCATTTTTTTCGTTTACTTATATATTTAGAGAGCCCGGTACACCCGGGAAGAAAGCCCGCGAAGTGGGAAGAAAGCACATGCAGAAATATAGGGGGAAGGTGGGGTTGAACCCCTGACCTCCCAAGTAAGAACCCACTAGGGTAAGGAGCGGTTCTTTGTGGTCATTTCTCTTGTTTCCTCTTTTTTGGCGTAGTCTAATGTGTTGTGGTCATTTCTCCTACTTCCTTTCTGCATGTGTATTTTTCTACCTTGATTCTCTCTGCCTATCTCTTTACCAAATAAATAAATAAAGAAGTATGCTTCACCTAACATTTACATATGTAGATGAAGGGACTAGTCCTCTTCCATAATGGGTGTATAAAACCTGTTGATGTCTACCTTTAGGATTTGAAGCTAGACTCAGTCTCGGCCATTTAGTTCTTGGGCCTAATATTAGGATTTTAATTGTTCACTTCCTAAAAACTTTCTAATATAATTGGGACAAAACTTTAATTATGATGATGATAAAGATGATAGACTAGACTCACCTAGCTAAGAAAACCCCACCGCACATCTCAAAGCTTTGCTAGTAAGTTGTTTCACTGACAAAGACTATTGTCGGCCATCCTTTTTAGGGCACATTTCAATTCAGAGAAAAGGTGAAGAAAATGAATATGGAGAAAATCTTCTCCCAGAGAAAATTTGTATTGTTGAAATTTTTTTTTTCTTTTCACGCCTATATTTCCACTTCCAAATGACCCATTGGATTGAGAAACATATAGTGACAATAGAAGATGAATGGAGTCTGATTATGGCTACGAGTGTCATCATTTGTGTGTTTCTTTCAATTTTCTTTGATAGAAGGCTAATTTCTTTAGAAAAAACAAAGAGCAGAAAATATCAATAAGCAACGGAGAACCTTGAGAACAACACCTAGAAAAGCAGAAGGAAACATCAAAGTCATGTTTCTTTCATCCTTTTGCGCTTAATCTTGTAAATGGAAAGATTCTCAAAATAAATACCAAAAGGATAAGTTTCTAAACAACCCCCCCCCCCCCCCCCACGCAAAAGGGCAAAAAAAACACACAAAAAGGAAAAAAAAATAAAAAAACATTTGTGGGACCCGCTGAGGACCACAAACATTCACAACCATGAAAGAAGAGCAGCATCTCTTTCAAAGAAAGATTTTTGCACTTGAATTTAGTTGAACTGAAAGAACATGATACGAGTCAGTATCACATGTAAAAAAAAAAATTATTTCTATTTGATAAGGAAGAATAGATTCCTTACCTGATAGATATATAAAAAGAGAAATAATGTGGGGACGGCAGTCATATAACTCATAAAATAATTTATCCTTTGCAGCGGCCACTTTAGTCTGATCTATCCATGTACATAAACATGTTTAAATTTCATTTCAATCGGAGTGACATAAATCATTTATTATGTGTGAAAAACATAGCTTCTACACATGATCAATCAATCAATTCTATCATCCCAATTATAGGTATGTGGCTATAAAATTATTGTATTGAAATTATGCTTTTATGGGGGCCTTTGCGGCCACCGCATGCCCCTTAGAGCATCTCCAAGAGACACTTTAAATCCTCATATGCCTTTTTCAAAATAAAGGCTTATGTGGCAAAAAAAGGCATTTGTAAATTTGGCATCTCACTTAGGCAACTCCAAGAGAGATGTCAAATTATAATTTTATTCTTTTTTCATTTAATCCTCATTTGCTTTATTACATATATTTTACTTATATTTAATAGGATTTGGTACGATTTAAATGCTATTAAAGTAATAAATTATTAAAAAAATAAAAAAAATGCACAAATTGTACTTGAAACCCATTTTTCTTTGAAAAGGTAAAATCAAATTACATAATATTAAAATCAATCACAAGCTTCTTCATATTGACCTTGGAAATGCCACATGTGCTCCACCAGATCGGCTTGGAGTTGAGAATGTATTCTCTTCTTGTTGTGAATATTAGGTAGAAAAAATAGGAATTTGAGAGAATTGAGAATCTATAGTGTGAATGAGGAAAAAAAAAGGACTTCAAACACTCCTAATTTATAGATATCCTAGCTCCAAAGATTTCTCAAATTAACATAATCAAAATTTTCAAACAGTAAAAAAAAAAAGTCCAACGAGTGAAAATAGCAGGTGATCGTTGATTCAAAAAAAATTCTCCAATGGCTCTTTCATTCAAGTTTCCAAACATTATTTAATTCAAAAAAATTATTTGGCATGTCACTTTATCCCATGCCATTTTTGGCATAAGAGATGGAATGCCAAATGCCAGCAAGGCTTTAGCGGTTCTCTTGGAGCATGTGCAACATGCATTTTCTAACCGCTGGAGGCTTATGTGACAAAATAGCAACCCTGTTGGAGTTTCTCTTGTATACCTTGGATGCACCACTACATACCCAACCCGAGCACGCTTAATTTCAGATTTCTTATGGAATTCGAACCCATATCACTTTAAAACTCATCATGTTAAGTTGAGACGATGTTTGACTTATAGGCGATGGTCAAGACTTAAGGCTTATGTGATATCTCTACCATTCTTTGAATAGACCCATCAAAATAGAGCCATAAAAAAGTCTAGAATCAAAAGGAGTGTTTGATAATGCAATGATCTATTTTAAATAGAATTTTTTTAAATCAATGGTTGAAAGCTTTTCAAAAATATCTACAAGGATTCAAGCCTTGAAAATGGGCTCCATAGCCATGTTCACCCTTCCAAAGATATCTAACGGTTTGGATCTTGCGTTTGGGGCCCATACAATCTAAAAAATATTATCAAATGGTTTATGTTCTTTTTTGCACATATCTCCATATTGATGATGATCCAAAGGCTGAGATTTGGTCCCATAGTAAATGTTTGGCCTTTTAAATATTTTCAACGGTTTGGATTGTGATTTTCCATTCCATAAATAGTAAAGAAAATAGAAAAACATGGCTGCGTATGGACGAATCTAGAATTGGGCATGCTACATCAATGGTTGATTTTTTTTATTTTTTTTATTTGCAAATATCTCGAGATCCGTAATCGTGTTCATCCTTCCAAAGAGATCTAATGGTTTGGATCTTGTGCTTCAGGCGCATAGAATCCAGAAAAATTTATCCAATGACTCACTTTTTTTTGGTACACATATCCTGATATTGTTGATGATCCAACGACTGAAACTTGGTCCCATAGCCGTGTTTAATCTAGTGAACACTTTCAACGGTCTGGATCTTGATTTACATTCTTAGATTTTAAAAATAAAAATAAGAAACGGACTGAGGCGTTGTGGAGGAAAAACATTGTTCATCCGCATCTACTTTTCAAATGCATTCTTTGGTGGGCTATGGATTTAAGAGGCTTTGCCACTACTGCTCTAAAGTGAGCAGAGGCTAGAAACCGCTACCAAACAACTCTATTTTTTGAAACTCTACTGGCTTTAGTTATTTAGAGAGGTAGAGGCAAGAAATAGAGATGTCAAGCAGGGGCTTAGATATTTTTGGTATGGGGCTTGGATAAAGCCTCGACGGTACTAACCAATGCACTCCACTATTACCCTTACGGGTTTTCTTTTTTTGACTCACAGGATCGCTTAATATGATTTTGCCTTATCCTTACGGATTTCCCTTTCTTAGCTCACAGGATCGCTTTACCTAATTGTGCCTCAATGGATTACCCTGGGATTGGGGTCGACTCACAAAAAACACCCAAAAACAAAACTCAAGATTACTTTGTAAAAGAAAACCGAATTCCCATTTCAACACGACCATCATTTTAGGACTTTCTTATTTGAGAAGATAAAGTTAAAATTGAGAGTTCAATTGAGCAATCAAATTTAAAATTGAACTTCAGGTTCCAAACCAAATTGCCCAGCTTCTTACATTATAATGTGAATCATGTCCACTTTTTGTGTGCATGAATGCTGCAGTTATGTTTCTTTAAATCTTATTTGCCTTTGGTACCTTGATTTTCTTCTGTATGCCGCCGTTGCCTCTGAGGCTTAGGATTCTGTGTCTAAAAGCATCAGAAAATATGATCTTCTTTTCACTCTTGTCCCTTATCAGAGGAGGAGAAGCACAACTGGAGGGTGTGGTAATGGCTGTGGTCTTTTTGGTGTTTTGTTGGGCCTTTTTGCTGGACCATTAATGTTCTTTACGGTTGTGGTCGAATATAGCAAAATAACAATAATAATAATAATACTTTGTGGACCTTAACCCTGGTTGAACATTAATCGGCCCGACTCTACACCAGCTTGGAGAAAATGGAGTAAGACAGTACTTAGGTTGGATCAAATTGCCGACTACAGTTTGGACTTTGGAGTCCCCATCAAACTGGGCTTCTCTAAGTGCATCGTTGTAAATCTATCAGTACGGGTTCACATTTGAAATCCAAATCACAAAAACAATTATATGACAAAATTGATCACCTGAAAACATGTGATCTTGACGATGGGTTCAACAAGCATGAAATCACCAACACAAGCATCAACCATAAGGGCGGAGCCCCAGAAAGATTCTTTACCTTTGGTTTACAAGGAAATTTGAGGAGCTAGCTAGGTCTTCTGGTGCGTGTAAATAAAAGTGGATTCTTCTTGAAAAATGAGAGAGGTGAAGAGCTAAAAAAGTCTAATACCATTTTAGGTGGGTCCCCCTGGCGCTGTCACGTAGAAATGAAATAATTAGATGATCATCTATAGAAAACTCGATTGAATTCGGTAGTTGAAACTGTAAGAATTATTGAGCTTAAGTGCGATCCAAGATAATTCTAACAAAAACATCATCTTGGGTTAAAGAAGTTTCTTCTTTCCGTCTTTCTTCCATCTATTATTCTCCTCCAGTGTTTTCTGTCTTTTTTTTTTTTTTTTTTTTTTATCCCTAGTAAGGATAATGGAGACATCCAATATCATACGAACCATTACAAGACTCAAAGTCCCCTTTTTTTTTTTTTTTATGTAACATAACCCTAATTAATAATACCAATAGGAATATGAAAAAAAGAGACATAAAGAGAGAATCCCACAACAACATTACATAATAAGAAAGCCACAAAATGAAAATTAAAAAGAGAAAAAAAAAGACACAAAACATAAAATTAGGAAGAAGAAGAAATGGAAGAAAGAGGGAAAACGGAAAAGATAGAAGAAAGAGGATGAGATTTCTCACTAATGGGGCAGATGACATTAAGGCCAAAAATCTTTGAGTCAAGGAAAGAACCTACCAGTATACCCATCATTATAAATAAAGCCCTCCAATTGATGGGCATGTTAATGGATATTTTGCTTTTATAATTCTAGAATATGATAAACTTATATTGGATAAATATATTGAACTAATTTTAAAACTGCGTTATATTGAGTTAAGACGGAATTTAACTTATAAACATAGAGTCACGACTTGGATATTTTTTATGTGGGACTAGGACAAAGTCTCACGGTGTTAACCGAAGCACTCCATCCTTACTCCACAGATTCCACTTTCTTAGCTCACGTTCACTTGACCTGATCTTACCTCAAAAGATTACCTGGGCAAATTGGAGTCTCACAAGATTAGCAGTCACAACTGATTAATCAGAGGGTAAGTGAAGTTCTTAACATGCATTGAAATGAAGCCTTGTCTTCTGTGCTTTTCTTGGTGTGGTTGGCTGTTCTTGTTTGAATTATCTCTTTTACCAAAAAAAAAAAAAGAGTGGCCCTTTAATGGGGCCTCTTATGATTTCCAATCATATTTCATCTGCAAGTTTGGTTGGATTTTTATGAAATTTATATTTTATATCGTACACAGAAAAAGTAAGTTCTTTGTTGATTGGAGGGAAGAGATTTCTCAAGAACAAATCCAGGGAAGGTCGATTCTTCACTGATAAAAGGAAATATATTCCCTATCAGAGAGATTCAGTAGCATTCATAATTAAAAATTTGTGATGCCTCAACATTGATTAAAATGATTGTTAGGTAGCATTTTTGTGACTTCCCAAGGACCACCACCAATCACCAGATGGGGTGATGGAGAGAACATTGGACTCTGAAAGTGAAGATTCTATATCTTTGATTGGGTCGAGTTTTAGTGGAGTAGGAAGAATTGATGGCATATCTTAGAAGATAAGATAGATCATGCATTAAAATTTAGACGTAGTGATAGGTGGGGTCAGTGATGGACCCGAAATATAGCCTGATAAAGGTTTTTGTGCTTCCAGAAGCATATTTATATTCAGACTCTTCAATATTTATAAATAAATAATCATTGATCTATCTATTTGTTTATCTTTTTGACAATATTCCAATGGAAAAACACCACCAAAAAAAAAAAAAAATCCAGGTTTACTCTGGAAAATAATCTAGATTTCCATTTCATACAATGTGACCCATTGTAAGGACCCAGCCCAGATGATCAATCATTCCGGCCCCTTGAGCCAGCGCCCAAAACGCGACGCGTATACACTTCATCCCACATCTACAACTGTGAATTCTGTACAGCACATCTACCATTTCCGCTAATATCAATCTACTAAGTATTAGCATCTATAGCCATCTCTGATTGGGACGGAGTTCAGATCCACGATCAATCAAAACCCTATCACATCATCTACAACTGTGAATTACACACATCCCTTTTCAATATTGATCTTAAGCATTATCTACCATTGATTAAGTCAGGATTTAAAAAAAAAAATGGACTTATAAAACTAAAAGAACATTTAAGGATTGACCTGACCACACATTTGCTAGGTGCCTATGTTTGCTTGATTCAATCATGCACTCTATCTATTTCATCTATAAATACCGATCTTAAATTTCACTTCAATTAGAGCAACAAACTGACTAATAAAACATACATATAGTTTTCAGGGTTATCTTTCTATTATCTCACTTCTCATTCAACATAACTTGGGCAGCACAAAGTTCAGAGACGATGCACGTATCATTTTATTTATCTGGGTAGACACTGAGTAGCATTAGTTCTTATAACACAAGGTACTGCAAGTCACTTGTGCTGACTGGAGGACTTTTACATAGATGATCTTAAGTAGACAGAGCTTATTCATTACACGAAGATGGAACGTGGACGGCTAGGATTAGGATAGAGAGTATACTGATGAAAGCTTCAGCATTTTCAACTAATAGTGAAGTTACCACCTCCAGTAATTTGGGGTCCCATATTAATACTGCCACCTCCTGCTGCTACGTTACCTCCTTGAACTTGTGGATTGTACTTGCCCCCACCAGTCTGGACGTTTTTAGTTTTGTTATTGGCCTGAGGTGGTGGTGTCTTCTTAGGGCCAAAAAGACTGAATTGGAAGTCCTGCATCATCAACCAATATATATATATATGAGAGAGAGGAGGTATTTGAAATCGAAACCATGACCATGAATAATAGACGAGTCCATTAATTGTTCGAAATTTCTATGGTCAATCAAGAAGGTATATGTTGTTGGATGTTTTTTTAGAAATAAGGATTTATAAGTTATACAGAGATCTAAAGAGTCATTTTTATTGTCTTAAGAGTTGATGACTAGAAATCTAAAGGATTGTTTCATTTTTTATTATTCACATTCTATCCTTCGCGCTGATTTTTGAAAAATATCTTATGCCCATTCTATCCGGCTACTAGTTAGGGTGTTGATTAGTTTTGTACTCGTATACATATGTAATGTTACAAATGTATAGCGTTTACAAATCACACACGCTCAAGGGTGGAACCTGAAGATTCTCCATGAGTCCTCTATGTAAAAAGAAGATTTTCTAGGGTCCCCCCTTATTTTCTACTCATGCATATCCATAATTTGGGTGTGTAAAGCCATTATTACTTCAAAATTTGAACACCTCTTTAAATGTGAAATCATTACACACCTCATACAGTCATACCTCACAGAGGTGCTAATACGATTATCACCTACAATGGGTCGTAGGATCAAAACTATCAATAGCCTCTCTTCTTTTTTTTTTTTTTTTTTTTTTTTTTTTTTTCTTTTTTTTTGTTTGCAGTCCTATAGGCCCAAAAATTTCAATATGAGTCATTCGGGTTTTTTAACCTAATAGACTCCATGACATTTTAGTTTTATTTCTTAAAGCTCCATAATTTTTTAGAAATATGTGAAAATGCTAAAAAAACCCAACCCATCGATCAATACTTTTTATAAGCTCTCAATGCATGATCCAAACTATTCAATATTCTCATATAAATAATAAACCTCAAGATGTGACGTCCATCCGTTACATCTGCATGGATTTGGAAAAGGTGAAAAACCAAACACAATTAAATCCCATGCCATTTACTTGTGTGAAAATGGTGCTTCCAAACAAACAATGTTATATGTTTTACATACGTAAATTTTTCATATGTACATCTCATTTTCACATCCCATATGTCTCCTTATCTAATGATAAAAACCCACCTAAAATGTCCTATAAAAAGATTCCAGCTTATATTCATCAGGTTGCTCTATTGGCCATTAGAGCGAAAAAAATTTATTCTATCCATTTATTCTTTTTGGAGAAAAGGATACTGTAAAAAATCTGTTTTTGACCATATGTTTTTGGGAACAAATTATTTTTCTGAAAATCTTAAATAGCTAAAATTTATAATTGTGCTTTCATAATTCGAAGTAAATAATGCCTGCATCCCTATTGTTTGCATGCAATTTAATTCCTTAGAATTCATGATAAAATGGATTCTACCAAAAGAATATCTTTTTGAAAGGCGAAATATATTTACCAAATCAAAAGAAACAAAACAATAATGAAGAGGTGTGGGATGAAGGGTATAAGTGGCAGAGATGTAGATGAGATGATGACTTTCCTATAATTGAATTTATGAAGGGAGATTATTTAATGGGCATGTATAAATCATCACCATTATTCTTCATTAATATTTCCCACTTTGATTGGAATACATTTCCCATGGATTCAATTTCATGCAAATGAAGGCCCCTGAAGATAAGTTCTCATCCCAGAAGGTAAGTTTTCATTGTTCCTCAAGTCCAAACAACCCCAACGTAGTTAGACTTATCCTTCAGTTGTGTGTGTGTGTGTGAGAGAGAGAGAGAGAGAGAGAGAGAGAGAGAGAGGAGGGAGAGAGAGAGTACCATTGAAACGGTTTTGGAAGTTTGATACTGGAAACTGGCTGCCTTGCAACTTATGAGGTGTCCAACTCAGTTTATATAGAAATCAAGTTAGGGTCTATGATTGCTGATTATAAGTGTTGGATAAATACAACCTGGCCCATCCTTGACGTTTTGGTGATTCTTTTTCATCACAATGGGCCAAAAGTAAAGTGTAAAGAATATGATTCCAAGATGAGGCAATTCTTATGGAGCTATCCAAATCGAATCCAATGAGAGCCATTAATATTTTTTTAATTTTTTTACCTTTTGTTCTTCTTAATCTTCTGTTTTCACTGATGTTCTCTCACACGCATCTCTTTAATGGGCTGAGCTACAGTCTATACAAATATATCCCAAAAGAGTTGAGCTACAGCCAAGGACATCCTGACTATAGCAAGAGAAGAAAATATTCATTTATTAGTCACATCCACCACCCACCGGCTTGGATTAGGTTCTTTATAAAAAAAAAAAAAAAAAAAAAAAAAAAAGCCTGGCTTGCATTAGGTTAGTCTGTTTAGACCTTGAGCCCGATCCGATTTCAATTCAGGTTGGTCTACTCTTACTGATCCCAAATTCGAACATTTATCAGCCCAATCCAAAACCAGAATGATAATAGGGGTGATGAGACAGTTAAGTTGGTTCGAGTTCAGAGACCATAGAACGAACTATTCTTTCACCTTTTCCTACCGACAATGCCTCCAAATCATCATACCACACCTTGAACTATCATTCAGACTCAAGGGAGGACCAGGAAACTCAACTGTAGGAGGGAAGAACATATATAAGAAATATCGGGAGAAGGGACAAATGTAAAGGAACATATTAGTTTAAAAAATATGCTGCAATTAAAAAAAAAGAATTAACTTCTTTAAGGGATGTGATGCCCTAGAGCTATGTACCTGGGTCCGTCCCTGCTTTCAATGAAACCTGCTCGGGTGTTTGTCCATTGGCATAAGTGTGGGTCTGCTCTGTTTGACACCCCTCAAATTTAGGTAATGCACTTGTGTTAGGGTCATGCATGCACCCAAGGGATTAGTCCTATCACGTTAAATATCGTAGAATAATGTAGTGTAATGAAAAAAAAAAAAAAAAGATATATTATTCAGTGAAATTTTACTTCAACCCGGTGTTGAATTGATCAAGTGTCGTGCACATTGTCAAGTCAAGTTGATTAGGTACCCCCCTCCCACCCCCCAGGTGGGAAGGCCCACCTGAGACCACCACCATGGTCTTAAAAAGAAAGATGATTCTTCACCTTTGATTGATTCGAAAATTTGAGGAGCTGGAAGATTCTTATGGTGCACCCAAACGAAAGTGGATTCTTCAGATAATTTTTTTTATGAGACTCGGTTTTGACTTGTGACCTATGTCTTAGCTATTGTGGGACTTTCGGTTTCGTGAGGCCAATGTACCCTGCCATGCCTTACCTATTGTGGGACCATCTGTTCAGTGAGGCCAATGGGGCCACCTTAATGCCATGTATGCCATGTGGCCCATTCATATCAACAGTAGGAAAGTTCAAGGTCAGGAGTATCCACACACATAGCCAGAGACTCCGCATGTTCTGATCAATAAGAGCCGGGATGAAAACACCTCGGATTCAGGTCAGTTCTGTAGCATGCTCAGAGACCCAAGCCGGAATAAGTAACTGTTTTTCAAAATCGGACCCATAGCTTTTATTAGGGTCCAGGTTGAGGAAATCAAAACTCAAAACCATATCCAAATTTGAATTAAAGGCCCTGTTAGACCCAAATACTTATGTATTGATATAATATACTTACATATTGATATTTTCTTATTCAAAGTATATTTAATGTCTATACTTAACCCACACTTAAACTGTTCGTGTGGTTAGAAAGTCCAGTAATGAGTTGGAGGTCCTAACTTCGAACTGTTTGGACATTACCTGATACATAATGTTAGTGGGTGGTGTTGTGTATTTCGGGTTTTACCAATGATTAACCGCAAGGGTGTCAGTGGGTTACTCATCAGAAAAAAAAAAAATGGTATACCTAGATATACATGAGTTTGGGTCCATACGCTTGTACATATTTTGTCTATGTGGCTGATATGTATAGTAAAACATTAAAAATGCCAATATGACTGATGTACGGTGAAACATTAGGAACTTGGGCTTGTAGGTTTTAACCACTAAGTTATTTAATTTTTAATGGAAAATTTACAAATTAATATCGGTCTTAAGTTAAGAGCCCAGTGGCATTCTTCTTTGTACACATATAACCCAAATGATCAATCCAATTCACCTCACAAATTCAAACCTCGTTCAATGTGGCAGTTTAACCTTGAACTCTTTTGAATTTTATCACAATAAATTTGTATATATATTGCTATTGACCTGCGAGAAGCTAATCAAAAGGGTTACCACTGTCATTTGATTGAACTTCTACTTAGCTCATTCTTAATGCACTTGCTAACCTATCCATCCTTTTAATTGTTATGCATCTAGGTAAACCTCTCACAAAAAGTAACAAATTCATAGTTGTACAAAAGTGATTCATATTCATTGATTCACAGCATTATAGAGTTGATGAGTTACTTATAATGAAAAAAAGTCAGAGCCAACATTTAGGATTATGTATATGATTAAAAAAGAAAAAAGAAAAAGCTCACCTTTCGCAATGTTTTGCATGCAAGCATTGCTTGGCCAAAGAGCCTTCCTAAATTAAAGGCGTCGACTCTAATAACGGTGACGTCGACATGAAAAAATGCTACAGCAGAAAAATCTCGGTACATTAGTGGAGTCAAATATCTGTATATGAGTGGAGTCAGATGTTCTGGCTCATGTAAGAACTTCATTGTCATTGGCCCAACATATTTCCTCATAGTGGGCTTGAACCCAGACCCAAATTGAACAAGGGTGTTGACATTGGACCCATACTTAGCACTGCCAAGTCCTTCCAGTATCAGGGTACACCACACACACACACCAGAGAGAGAGAGAGAGAGAGAGAGAGAGATTCTACCATGGCATTGCCTTGTTAAACGTTCATACATGCATGCAAAAGTAAGATAAAGTTGATAACACACTACGAGAATATAAAATGAAATTACACTCAAAGCTAACTAAATGAAAATACAAAGGCAATGACATGACATGACTGGAGAAAATCTAAGCATTCATGCAAAGAAGACGCCTTTTTGTTCTTCTTAAGGAGAATGGCCAATGCCAGGACTGTGACCCGGAGCAGTGGGTCGAAAATCATCGACATCATTACCAATGGTACTTGTATGGTAATGATGCACACTGCTTGTATCATTACCACTCTTTCTTGTTCCTCCAAAAGTGTTGTTGTCATTAATTTGGCACTTGGAACACTCCTTCTTTGACTTCAAATGCCTTCCCTCACAGACGAGAATCTCATTTGAGACTATCATCAGCACAAGGAGGAGACGAATACAAGCAGAGAAAAACTTGGTCTGTGCCATAACTAGAGGCAGGTAATGATAAAAGAAAATTATAACTGTTGCTTGATTAGAGTGATCAAACTCAAAGCCAACCCAGCCTATAGAATCATAAGCATGGGAGAGAGAGATGGATACCCTCCTTGCATCTTCTAGGGTATTTATAGAGGTTAGAGAGGAGCATGAGCGTCCCACCATTAGGGAGATTCCTTAAAATAAGATTCAACTTGGAAAAGAATAAGGGATGGGACAGTGAGATGTTGAAGCATTTCAAGGACCTCTCTTCAAAACCTACATGCGTGGCTCAGCTTGCTTGGGATGAGTATAAAAAAGGGATTTTTTTTTTGGGTTAACACCTCTTAAATTTGGTTTTCCATAGAAAAAAAAGAACTAAAAGATTTCTTTTTTTTTTTTTTTGGTAAAAGAAGAGTAGATTAAAAGAACCGAAGAATATTACAAAAGGTTAGGCTCCATCAATAGCGGAACTGAGCAAAGGCTGAAAAATCTTATCCCAGAACCAATAACTACTAGAGAGAAAGCTAAAACTAGAAAAGGTGTTGGCAGCCCTATCAAACTTCCTCAGAATAAAAGAAAACTTATTAAGATCAAAATTAGAAGTTAAAAGATGTTAGCAGTGTGCCTTGATTGCACTTTTTTTATTATTATTATTACCCACGATATCATGGATCATAAATCACATCTAATGTCCTATTCTTTCTGAGACCGGTTACACGAGTGGTAAGGAACGTCATTTCTTATCTGGCTGCCCGGGGTTTGAACCCTGGTACGTCACCTCTTTCCACTTGTGCGGGCACATTTCCTACTTTGTGTGGACTTTTGAGCGGGCTCCTTTTCCCACTCGAGTGGTTTGCTTTCGCATGTGTATGCGGGCTCTCTCTTGGGACCCAGCCCCCCTTGGCTGGGGTACTAAAAAAAATGCCTCATTCTTTCTACAACCTACAAAACCACCATGTGGGCCCTTTCATACGGTGGTGAACACTAATAATGGACCAACAACACTAACCACAAAGCTTTGTTGTGGTTCTCCTCACATAACGCTATTGTTGTCAATTGGGCCCTCCTATGAGGGTATTTAGCTTGGCTCAACGGGGCCCTTTTAGTCAGGGGCGGACCTATGTGGTTGTGACCTAGGGCGACTGGTAAACAAATTACCATAGAGTTGGGACCTTGGGTAGGGCCATTGAAGAGATTTGGGGCATGATCTGGTACAATTGCCCTAGGTTAGAATTAAAATCCTTCTAGAGTTGAATGGAGTCTTGGAGCATGCCCATATGTCAAACTTATCGCTCCACATATGTTTAAAGATAGCCCCACATATATAAAGCTTTGTTGGTATAAAAAGAGAAGAAAAGAAAACGTTGCGGCAACACATAGCTCCCTCTTCTTTCGAAACCTCTGCACGCCGGTTGTAAATCGAGCTCCTCGTTATCAATCCCTATGTACTGTGTAGACTACTACATCTTTATATGTCAACATATATTTAGAATAATCCTTCATAATCACTTTATATATATATATATATAAATCTGAACGCTTAATCTCCAATTTCTATTTCCAAACCCTGAATCCCTAAATCCTAATCCAAACCATAAGCCCTAAACCATTAAATCCAAGCGTATCTATAAAAATCCAAAGATAACCAAATTCATTCTTGTTATCCTGTCTTCTTACCCCCCACTATGATTCAAAAACTGAATCTCGTTCACATTATTAAAATGTTGGAGGCTTTGAAAAAGTGAAAGAAATGGAAAAGATGGGTACCCTCCAAATGTTCTTGTATTTAGTTTTTCTCACACACCTACTCGCCTTGAATTTGCAGCAACGTCCATTGGGCATTGATTTTGACATATAAGTTTAGTGAAACATGATAATGTGAGTTTGAGTATCTAAAATCAAGGTTAGAATTATTTTTTTATCCATCTAAAGCTTTTGGGTACTTCTAATTAACATCATAACCTCTTCATTGCCCAATCTTCAATCACTTCATGCATCTAGTTGAGTTCCATGAGTTGGACATTTTCTAAAGAAAAATATATAGGTGTTATTTGGTAATGTAAAAAAGTTTGGTAAAGTATAGCAAAAGTTTTTTTTTTTTTAATGTTAAGTCTATCAAAATTTTAGCCCCACCTAAATGAAAATCCTGGGTCTGCCACTGCTTCTAGTTTTATCATTATTAGTGTCATGTGAGATTGCATGGTAAACAATCATTTGGCCATCACCTATTAAACCAGATCGTAATAAAGTTTGATTTTCATCTACTTCCATGTTGCTTGTTGCATTTTATTGGTGGTACTAAGATGGGATAAAGAAGAAGAGTTAACGTCAAGTTTACATTCATTGCCCAGTGGCAATGTAATGTAGAAAAAACTAAAACATAATTCTCTTCTCTTCAGTCCCTGGGCCGACCCTAGCCCTACTTTGGCCCGCAAGGGCCTAGGTAGTGCAAGCCTTCCGAGGTCTTGAGGGTAGGGCTTGGAAAGCCCTGACCCGACCCTTTCACAGCTCAACATGGCGCCCTCCCTTTAGCCTAAATATAATTAACACCTTAAAAGGAATTATTAATTGTAAAAGCCTCCCTTCTTTTGATGAAATGTTCAAAAACCTCCTCTGATTCCAGTCAAACTTTTGTCAACCACTTTTAAGAAGAGTTTGACACTCTCTCCTTTTATCCTATGAATGGCAAGAACTTATTTATTTCAAGAATGTAGGTAAGGTCTTTTCTCATTCTGTTTTTCATAAAGGAAAACCTGTTTCAAAAAACTCATTTATATTTTGAGTGGGCCACTGTAGTGAAAAAGATAGTTATCTAAACATGACAGGTCCACCCAGGATCCATCATCACCATCCATCACACTAAACACAACAGTGCAATTGTGTGACGAGCAATGGACGGCAACGAAGAGCTGTAGATGGGCCCATTGTGCTTGTAAAATTTCTTTTTTATTGTAGTAGGTTCCACCTTGTCTGAATAACCAGTAAGGCTCCACCATATTTTAGAGGGCAGAGGGACCCATTAGGATTTTGATCACATGTGAGCTGCACCCAAAACAGTACATGCAATTTTTGAAATAGTTCCAACATATTCTCAAAAAAGGACCCAACATTTCTAAAGATAATGGTCTTTTGGCCTTCATCAAAAACTAAAAATGCCATATTTACAATTACTGAATCCTTGGGAAGTATATTACAAATGGACAAGAGAAAAAAGGTGGTGCTATATGTATAAGAAAATTAATATGAATAAAACTTTTTTTTTTTTCTTCTGTAAGTCCTCTTCTTAAATTGAACCCACCAACATTTGTCAGTACAAGCCTTAAAACCTTTGTATTTAAGTAGAAACGTTATATCTTTAACTAAGATTTTGGACAGCCTTTCACCACAGGCATTCATTTTAGTTTCTATAGAAGGAAGGTCCAAGTGGTCTTGAGCTACTAACCTTCACATTCAGGGCATTAATTTAATCCATTCAACACCTACTCTGCACTTGTGGTTCGAAAAGGCATGAACTTGCCACCTTTCATCATCTTTATGCCCATATTCTTCTGTACTATACCAACTTCATTTTCCACTACCAAGGCTGCATGCTTGGTTCTCAATAAAACAGGTAATATAGGGATGCCCCAAGAGGAAGATCGATCAGTGTAGTGTGGATTCCTTTCCTGGTACTATTTCTATTTTTATTGCATGTAAACCACTTTTGCTTTTTTTTTTTTTTCTCTCTTGTTTCATCTAAGTTGTGGCTGTAAGTGCTAGTATAATATCAAATCATGGTTTATAATTTTATTGGATTGGTGGGAGACAAAAAGTATTTGATGGGGACTAGCCAAAGCTCCCAACAATCTGGATTAAATACAAAATGCGCACTCCGATTCTAGTCCATATAATGCGGCCCAGCTATTTTGTTTTTCACCTATAAAAAAAACAATGAAGCCCATCTATGATCAGTCTAAACACTGAAAGATGATACATCACTACCTTCATTGACACACACTCCTCCCAATTTGACCTTGATCCAATTTTCATTCATTGACGGATTGAAGAGGAATGCACTCGTAAAGTCTTAAAATTTGATACTCTAAACTAAAGTGTTATGACTTTATGATCATCTGACTAAAGTGTTATTTGGGCAACCCCAGTGGCGGACCCAGGATTCTTGTTTATGGGGTGCAGACCTTAATGGATAGCTCGGTTTAGGGTTCAAACCGAGGATTTTTATGTAGATTTTAAGGGTTGTAAGTGCAATTACTGTAACTCACGAGATTAGGGGGTGCCTTAAAAGACTTAACCAAAATGACTGTTGAGAGTTGGCTGCTTCTGGGTCAAGAAACTTGAAAAGGGAAAGGAAAAGAGGTCAAAGGACCCTGGCTGGGGGCAGCACAGGGCTCTCCGATGCCTCAGTTAGTTTTGATACTGAGTTCAGAGTGGAGAAGAAGGCAGAATGCATGGGTGTTCTATTATGCGTACCTCTTTTTTTTTTTTTTTCTCCTCCATATATGGGGGCTTTTGGATACAACTTCTTGGGCATGATGATCTGGCTGCCTGCTGAGATCATCGGCCCATGGAGCAATAAATGGAGGTCCATCACAGCCCACATAGCATTTAATGCCAGTCTGATCAGCCCATGTCGCATTAAATGCTAGTCACATTGGGCCTGATCCTGTCTGGACTTACTCGCAGCGAAGATCTCAGCGGAACCCTTCTTAGGCTTCCCCCTGATGGGGCTGCAACCGCTAGATACTGCTTTGTTAGAGGTTTGGACGGCTAGGATGACATCTGTCCTATCAGTCATGCGCCCGGAGCCAAGGGGTGTTTCCGGCGTGCACTTCGACTGGCAGTCTTCATAGTTTCAGCCGGGATGCGTGCCGGGGCCGGGCTCATAGTCGTGGTCGGTCTCTGCCGAGCTGAGGCCATCACCATGACCTCGGCTACTGCCCTGCCACCATAGCCGGGATGCATTCAGCCGGACTGAGGGCCTAAGCACGCAAGTTAAGCATAATCTTGGGACAATTAGGGATATCCCCACACAATAGCCCCCTAGCTTGCGGCTCCCTTAGGGTCCCGGACTCAGTGGGGTCGGAAGCTACGAAGGCGCTGCTGCTGCTAAAGGTCTCGTGTTGGCGACAGCTGGCATCCAATCCTTCCCAGTATCTTTCCCGCCCAGGGCAATAAATGCTGCGCGTCAATCATGAAGAAGTGGGATAGGCAACGCCACGCGTCCCCATCTGATCGACTGCGCCGCCGGACATGGGACGCGTACAGCCGCCCGATGCGACGTTTCGAACTTCGAGAACGGCGCTTGGGGCGGAGCGACGCTTCTTCTAATACATAGGGTCGCTGTCGTCTTCTTCCTCTTATCCTCTACATCCGAAGAACTGGTCCAGAAGCTTTCCGTTGCTGAATAGATCGCAGCGACGTGTACTTGAGAGATTTCTCTGTTTGCGTTCTCCGGGTGTGAGCCTCTTCCTCTCTTTAGGTTTTCTCCCTTTAGGCCTTCTGTCCTTCCTTTTTCTCATCACACATGGGAATTTACAGTCATTGGATAGAGAATGACATCGCCATAGATGGACTTAGGATGGCGTACAAGATACCGGAAGACGTACTGGTCAGACGAGCGGACCTTGCAGACTTTGCACTCCGCTCGTATTCGGGGGGCTGGATGCCCTTTCCGCTGATCGCCATCGTAGAGGGTGGAGTTAGGTTCCCCTTAGATCCACTTCTTAGGGCCTGCCTCAGCACTTGGGCCCTCAGTCCGTGTCAGCTATCGCCCAATGGCTACAAAGTCATTATGGGCACAGCCATACTGAACAAAAGCTTAGGTATCGACCTCAGTGTCCACGACATCGAAGATGTCTATGATATATGCAAGTCCAAGGAAGACGGCTATTACCTCCGAGTCAGGCCTCGTTGCACGGGCTTTGTCACGGCACTCGAGGACTCTAGCAAGTATGCCGGAGATGATCTCGTGTGCGTCTCGGGGAACTGGGAGTACGGCGCCGAGGAGAATAGGGTGCATAGGGTACCGCGTCACCCCGGGGTCGTTCCAAGTAATCCCCTTTGCTTATTATTGTATCTCATTTCCCTCTCTGCCTCAGGACTTGCCGGATTGACATCCCTGTGGTTCATTTCGCAGCTGCTCGCGAAAGGAAGCAACAGGCCAGGCGGGACGGCTGGAAAAAGAACGAGGAGTGGTACCAGGCGATTAGGAGGTGTACCGAGTTCTCCAATAGATCCGCCTGGGCGTTGTTGGGCTACGAGCCGAGGTACCGGGGATACAACAAAAGATCTGTGTTGCTCCCGCAGTTACTTCAAGGAAAGACGCCGGGACCAAGTGAGCCCCACGCCGGCAGCCGCCTAGGGGTGGTGTTTGAAGAAGGGGCACCTTCCCAAGCCGCGACCGGTGCCGAGGCATCACCCGAGATGAGGTCCTCCCCCGAGCCGCAATCAAGTGGCACTCCCCTAAGAAGAAGGGTCAAGCGTTCCCTGCCTGATCAGGGGGGAACGTCGCGGGTCCCGGCGTTCGTGGACCTCGAAGCTCTGGCGCTCGGGGACGAGGATGAGTCCCCTTCGCCAATAACTAGGGATCCTGCCAGGCATTCAGCCCCCAGTCCAGTCATGCCCCTCCGCGGCGTGGAAGAAGAAGCGCCGATCCCAGATCCAGGCCCTGAGGTTCGGCAATCTCCCGAGGTCGTGCGCAACAAGAGCTCTTCGAGAAAAAGACCAAGGGAGGACGAGGGGAGCTCAAGGCAGGCGTCGCGGTCAGCCGAGCCAGTGCTCTGGACGCCGAGCTTTCTTCTCGAGCCAGGGAGGCCGATGACAGTGGAGGACTGCATCCACAAGAAGCCGGACTCCCTCGTGCTCGAGACACTCAGTCATGCTTGCGCTCTCCCGCGCGACATGGCTCGGCTGGAGAGGATGAGCGACCCGAAGCTGATGACGTCGCTGCTGCACTCCTGCTTCCAGGTAATTTTGTTGGTTCTGCTCGTCTTTTCTTTTGTACTTGTATTCCGTTTCGGCTACTAATCTCTTCGTGATTTCTTTTGGCAGACGTTGCAAAAGTCGATGGTAATCATCGACAGATTCAACAAGCAAGGTCCTCTAGTGACTAGCCTTGCTGAAGAGAAGCAGGAGCTTGAAGAGGCATTGGGGGCCAGCACTTCAAGGGTGGACCAACTGGAGGCGCTCAAGGGCGACCTTCAAGCTAGGCTCGGGGAGGCAACAGAGCAAATCGAGAGCGAAAGGAAGAAGAACGCCGACCTCGAAGCCTTGGTGGAGAGCCTGAGGAGTGACCTTCAGGCGGAATCAAAGCGGGTGGACGAAGCGGAAGCCAGAATCAAGTCCGAAAGCGAAGCCTCCTTCCAGGATGCGGCCACCCAAGCGACTGTTTATTATGGCGCAAAGGTGTTCCGTGTCCGGGACAAGACGTGGCTCAAGGCATGGCGTGCCGCTTTGAGGGAGGTGGGAGTCTCGGAGGATCATCCATCCTTCGCGAATCCGCCAAGCTGCCCCGGTCCGTCGGCCCCGGATAACAGAGTTATTATTGAACCCACGGCCGACGTCCCTAGTAGCTCGGCCCCTCAGGACGCTCCAGCTGATATCCCCAGCAGTTCGGCTCCGCGGGAACCTTGAAGTCTCCAGTGCCTCTTGCTTTGTTGTATATGTTTGTTTTTATTTTTTTTTTTTTTTTTTTTTTGTATACCTTGTGTACTTCAAGATGTAAATTCTTTCAGTAATTAATGAATCAAATTTTCTATCACTCTCTTCTCCATCCCGCTCTTTTTGCATGTTTGATTTCTCCATGGTGCTCGTGCTTGTCTTTAACAAAATCATAAGGAACGGGTAATTTAAAGTGGTATGGCATGACACGATGCCGAGGTCTTCGGGCAATGTTGTCGTGGCTACAATGGCCTCGTGCCGAGGTGGTGCGTGCATCACGGCCCGTAGGCTTCATGCAGAGGTGGTGCGCGGACCAGCCTTACGGCAATCGGATCGTGGCCCGGAGGCTTCATGCCGAGGTGGTGCGCGGACCAACCTTGCGGCAATCGCATTGTGGCCCGGAGGCTTCATGCCGAGGTGGTGCGCGGACCAACTTTGCGGCAGTCGCATTGTGGCCCGGAGGCTTCATGCCGAGGTGGTGCGCGGACCAACCTTGCGGCAGTCGCATTGTGGCCCGGAGGCTTCATGCCGAGGTGGTGCGCGGACCAACCTTGCGGCAGTCGCATTGTGGCCCGGAGGCGGCAGTCGCATTGTGGCCCGGAGGCTTCATGCCGAGGTGGTGCGCGGACCAACCTTGCGGCAGTCGCATTGTGGCCCGGAGGCTTCATGCCGAGGTGGTGCGCGGACCAACCTTGCGGCAATCGCATTGTGGCCCGAAGGCTTCATGCCGAGGTGGTGTGCGGACCAACCTTGCGGCAGTCGCATTGTGGCCCGGAGGCTTCATGCCGAGGTGGTGCGTGGACCAACCTTGCGGCAGTCGCATTGTGGCCCGGAGGCTTCATGCCGAGGTGGTGTGCGGACCAACCTTACGGCAATCGCATCACGGTGGTTGTCGCCGAGTTGGGCTCATGGATTGGCACAAAGGGCAAGGACAAGAATCAAAATCGCTTTCATTAAAGGCTTGGAACTACTCAAATACAGTCAAAAGTAAAAATTTTTGAGATGCGACACATTCCACGGCCGGGGTAACTGTCAGCCATCCATATCTTCGAGTTTGTAAGCTGATCGCCCAGCGGTGGCGACTACCTTGAATGGTCCGTGCCAGTTCGGCGCCAACTTGCCCTGGCCTGGGTCTCGATCCCCCGGGAGCATCTTCTTTAGGACCAAATCCCCAACTGAGAACCTTCTTTCCCTGACCCTTCGGTTGTAACCCCTGGCCAGTTGCTGCTGATAATCAGCCAATCTGATGATCGCCGACTCTCTGCACTCGTCGGCGAGATCCAATTCCCGAGCAATGTTCATTTCGTTTTGGCCTTGGTCAAAGACTTCCGACCTCAGGGTCAGGAGGCCGACCTCAAGAGGGATGACTGCCTCCATCCCATAAGCAAGGGAAAACGGGGTTGCCGAGGTGGAACGCCTTGGGGTCGTTCTGTAGGCCCATAAGACACTTGGAAGTTCTTCTACCCATCTTCCTTTTGCCTGATCTAGTCGCTTCTTCAGCCCGTCAAGCACCACTTTATTGGAGATCTTCGCTTGGCCGTTGCTCTGCGGATATGCTGGGGTGGAATAATGGTTCCTGATGCCGAACTCCTTGGAGAAGTTCTTGAAGGCGGCGGAATCAAACTGGGTGCCGTTATCCGAGACAAGAATTCGCGGGATGCCGAATCTAGTGATGATGTTCTTCCAAACAAAGCTTTTCGTATCACGCTCGGTGATGGAAGACAGCGACTCTGCTTCTATCCACTTTGTGAAATAATCGGTCGCCACTATCAACCATCTCTTATTTCCTGGAGCTCGGTGAAGCGGTCCCACGATATCCAGCCCCCACTGGGCGAAGGGCCATGGACTGGAGAGTAGGCTCAGATCTTGTGCTGGTTGATGGAGAGAATGGGAGAACTTCTGGCACTTCTCACATTTCTTGGCATATAACCGCGCATCCTTTTGCATATATGGCCACCAGTACCCTTGGCTGATTGCACGGTAAGCCAATGATCTTCCTCCTATATGGCTTCCACAGATCCCTTCATGTATTTCATAGAGAAAGTCTTCAACTTTGCTTGGATGGACGCACTGAAGGTACGGGCCAGTGAATGACTTTCTATAGAGCTTACCCTCGGAGGATAACCAAAACCGTGTAGCTTTCAATCTAAGCCGGTGAGCCTCAATCTTGTCCTCTGGGAGCTTGTCGTCCTTAAGGTATGATACAATTGGATCCATCCAGCTTGGGCCGAAGTCGAGGCAAAGGACTTCCCGAGGTGGCCGAAACTCTATACTGGGTCTTGCCAGCGATCCCACTTCGATAGTTCTCTTCTTCCCTGCCTCAACAGCGGAGGCTAAGCTGGCTAGGGCATCGGCGTGGGAGTTCGACCCTCGACTGATCTGTTTAACTTCGGCTGTCTGAAATTCTGAGAGAGACTTCTTTGCCAGGGCGAGGTAGGCAGACATCCTGTCGTCTCGAGCTTGATATTCTCCTGTCAACTGGTTAGTCACCAGCTGAGAATCACTGTAGACAATTAGCTGCCGAGCTCCGAGGATTTTGGCACTGCTCAGTCCGGCTAACAAGGCTTCATACTCCGCTTCATTATTCGACGCTTTCAAATCCAGAGTGAGGGCCTGCTCAATAACTAACCCGTCTGGGGTCTGGAGGTCGGCTCCAGCACCGGCTCGCTTGGCGGTTGACGACCCATCAACGAAGACCTTCCAGACCGAGACCGGAAGTCGGCTTCGAGATAGTTCGTTATCCTCCGGGAGTGGCACCTCGAGTTCGTCATCCGCGGGCTCGAGGCCGAGCTGAGTTGGCGCTGAGGTCGAAGGTATGAATTCTACGATGAAGTCCGCCAGAATCTGAGCCTTGATTGCTGTCCTGGGCTGGTATCGGATGTCATATTGCCCTAGCTCTATCGCCCACCGCGAAAGCCTTCCTGAAAAATCAGCCTTTCGAAAAACAGATTTGAGCGGGTGCTTTGTAACCACCACTACAGTATGAGTTTGAAAATAATGGGAGAGCTTGCGAGAGGCACTGACTAACGCTAACGCAAGCTTCTCCAGCTGAGTATATCTGGTCTCGGCATCGAGGAGCGATTTGCTCGTGTAATAAACTGGTCTTTGTTGGTTTTCTTCCTCTCTGATGAGGACTGAGCTCACGACTCGATCCGAGACCGCAAGATACAGATATAATACCTCCCCTGGCTTTGGGGTTGAAAGTAAAGGGGGTGATGAAAGGCAGGCCTTAAGTGCCTGTAAAGCCTGGTCACATTCTGAAGTCCACTGGAATTTAGAGTTTTTTCTTAACAATTTAAAGAAGGGCTGGCACTTATCTGAGGATCTGCTGATGAATCGATTTAGTGCGGCAGCCATGCCAGTAAGCTTCTGAACTTCTTTTGCAGTAGCCGGGCTTTACACTCTGAGGATGGCGGAAATCTGGTTCGGGTTTGCCTCAATCCCTCTCCTCGTGACCAGACTCCCCAGGAATTTGCCTGAACTGACGCCGAAGGCACACTTGGAGGCGTTCAGTTTCAGCTTATACTCTTTCAGAATGGCAAACACCTCAGCCAGATCAGCCAAATGGTTCACGGCCCGTTTGGATTTGACGACCATATCGTCGATGTACACTTCAACAGTATTGCCGAGCTGCGCCTCAAACATTTTGGTGACAAGGCGCTGGTAGGTGGCACCTGCGTTCTTTAATCCGAAAGGCATTACCTTATAACAGTAGATGCCCCTCGGCGTTATGAACGCAGTCTTCTCTTCATCCGGAGCGTACAGAGGTATCTGATGGTAGCCTCGATACGCGTCGAGGAAGCTCATCCGATCGTGGCCAGCGGTGGCGTCGATCATTTGATCAATTTTTGGGAGTGGAAAGCTGTCCTTGGGGCAGGCCTTGTTGAGATCAGTGAAGTCGACGCACACCCTCCACTTGCCAGTCTTCTTTTTGACCACCACCGTGTTGGCGAGCCAGACCGGGTATTGCACCTCCCTTATCACCCCAGCCTCGAGTAATTTGCCGACCTCCTCGACAACGGCTTCTGTCTGTGGCAGCCCGGTCCTGCGAACCTTCTGCATCACTGGCTTATGCTTGGGATCCACATTCAGCTTATGGCACGCGATCTCGGGATGAATACCGGGCATCTCCTCTAGGGTCCAAGCGAAGGCTCCTATATTTTGGAATAGGAACTCGGTCAGTTCAGATCGTTCGGGCTTGGTAAGCTGGCCGCCGAGGAGGAAGAACCTTTCTGGATCATGTGGGCTGACCCTGACTACAGTTAGCTCTTCCACACTCTTCTCCTCGGGATCCTGGCAGACTTTATCCAGCTCTTTCTCCAGTTCGACCACATTGACCTGCTTGGGCTCGCAACTTCCGGGTACCACGGCCATTAAGCACTGTTAGGCCATTTGCTAGTCTCCCCGAACTGTTACTATTTTTACTCTGCCGTTATCCTCGAACGGGAAATTCAACTTCTGATGGAGAGTAGAGGGTACTGCTTCCATGCTATGGAGCCAAGTCCTACCCATGATGGCATTGTAGGGGGATGGCGCATCAACCACCAGGAAGTCCACCATTACAGAGGCTCCTTCAATCTGAACTTTAAGGGTCATTCTCCCCTTTGGATACACGGGTTGGGCACTGAATCCTATCAGAGGAGTTCGGGCCTCCTGCAGGTCTGCTTCCGAGAGGCCCATCTTTCTGAAGCAGTCGAAGTAGAGGACTTCGGATGAGCTGCCGGGGTCGACAAGGATCCTCTGAACCCTGCAGTTCTTCAGCTTCAACGTGAGGACGAGCGGGTCATTATGTGGGAGTTATACACCGTCTAGGTCGCCATCTGAAAACCAAATCTTGGGCTGCTCTCTCCGGGCCCTCTTCGCAACTGGTTCGAGCTCGGCCGCCATCACCTGTTTTTCATGGGACGCCCGCCGTACCTCGGCGCGCGCTTGATTACTCCTCCTGGGAGGGGGAGCGAGGTGTATGACGCTAATGAGTTTTTCGGACTCATCGCTGTCCTGACCCCTTTCATCTCGGCGCTAAGCTCGAGGCCCATCCCCGGCGCCCGCCTTGACATACTCTTTGAGATGTCCGTCCTGAACGAGTTTCTCCAAATGAGACCTGAGGATTCTGCATTCCTCAGTATTGTGGCCGTTCTGCCTATGATACGCACAGAATCTACTCTGGTCGCGGTTGGCCGAATCACCCCTCATGGGCTGCGGCCAGCTGAAGTATGGCCTCGACTTGATCTTATTCATAATCTTATGGATAGGCTCCTTGAATATGGTGTCAACAGCTTTGTAAGGATCGGAAGACAGCCTGAGCTTCTTGTTGTCTCTATAGGTAGATGCTGAAGCCTTCGCCGAGCTGGTTGGGGCTTTATGTCGGATCGGTTCTTCTCTTCTGGAGGACCGATCTTCCTTCTTCGAAGACTTGCCGTCCCGATCCTTTCGGCTGACACGAAAGCTTTCCCTAGCTCTGAGCTGGTCATCTTCTTGAGCTATGAAGCTGTTCACCCTGGCCATCAGTGCCGAGATCGAGGCCACAGGATTGCCAGCCAGGTCCTTTCGGAGATCGTTATCTGGCAGCAAGGCGTTCTGGAACGCGAAGATCGCTACTTCGTCTTTAGAGCCATCGATTTGGCTGTAGACTGTCCAGAACCGCTTGGCGAACTGAGTGACGTTCTCGTCCTGCTTCATTCTTAGAGCCATTATATCGGCGTCTGTCTTAGGAATAGCTCTGTAGGCCTGAAACTTCTTTACGAAGGAATGCTGGAGTTGCTGCCAGGTTGAGATGGAATTTTCTGGGAGACCGCAGAACCACTTTAAGGGGAGCTCGCCCAGGCTAGACGAGAAAACCTTGCAATTCAAATGGCCTTCATCCCCCCAGACGGACATCCTCTGAGAGAAGTGTCGCAGATGCGCAGCCGGATCCGAGGCCCCTTCATAAGTCGCGAATCTCGGGACGGTAAACTTCCTCGGTAGAGGATGGTCCCTGATGTCACTAGTAAAAGGCGACGTGCCGAGATCGGCGAACACGCTAGCATCTTGATGACTCGGGTGAGACCAGCCACCTCCAGGTTCCGCCGGACTGCTTGCTGAATCTGCTCCTCTAGCCAGCCCTGAGTATCATGACAGACTTCGGGGATGTCTTCTAACCGTTTCCTCGAAAGGCTGCGGTTGCTGCTGGAGCCCTCGTCATTAGTCCGACTGCGTCTCTTCTCATCCAAATGAATCCGAAGGTCCCTCTGGGGAGGGGTGATCTGCTGGTGACGAGAAGAACCTCCTCCGCTGGATCGCTGCAGGCGCTGCCTGGCGGCGTTAGCTGCTTCAGTTGTCTCCTTGAGCTGCTGCTGGAGGCGCCTGATGAGGGCGTCCTTCTCTCGGATGGTAACGTTCTGCGTCTAAATTTCTTCATAGGTAGGGTCGAAATCTTCATCAGAGCTGTGAACCTCACTATCCCTCTGATGATCAAACAAAACCGGGGATTTACGTCGAGTGTGTCGAAGAGTAAAATCCCTTTCCCTAGGAGGCTGAAGAGGGGTCACCACCACCTGTGGATATGACTCTGGGCGGGGCTAATACCCCCGTAGATAAACAAGAGTGGACCTCAAGGACTCACGGAAAGGGTTCACGATGGTCCCTGTAGGGCCTGCTTCGGATGCTTTTCCACCTTTTGCAGCACTCTCAGCCATAGTGCGAAGGAAGATTGACAACAACGCTTCCCACAGACGGCGCCAATTGTAAGTGCAATTACTGTAACTCACGAGATTAAGGGGTGCCTTAAAGGACTTAACCAAAATGACTGTTGAGAGTTGGCTGCTTCTGGGTCAGGAAACCTGAAAAGGGAAAGGAAAAGAGGTCAAAGGACCCTGGCTGGGGGCAGCACAGGGCTCTCCGATGCCTCAGTTAGTTTTGATACTGAGTTCAGAGTGGAGAAGAAGGCAGAATGCATGGGTGTTCTATTATGCGTACCTCTTTTTTTTTTTTTTCTCCTCCATATATGGGAGCTTTTGGATACTACTTCTTGGGCATGATGATCTGGCTGCCTGCTGAGATCATCGGCCCATGGAGCAATAAATGGAGGTCCATCACAGCCCACATAGCATTTAATGCCAGTCTAATCAGCCCATGTCGCATTAAATGCTAGTCACATTGGGCCTGATCCTGTCTGGACTTACTGGCAGCGAAGATCTCAGCGGATCCCTTCTTGGGCTTCCCCTTGATGTGGCTGCAGCCGCTAGATACTGCTTTGTCAGAGGTTTGGACGGCTAGGATGACATCTGTCCTATCAGTCATGCGCCCGGAGCCAAGGGGTGTTTCCGGCGCGCGCTTCGGCTGACAGTCTTCATAGTTTCAGCCGGGATGCGTGCCGAGGCCGGGCTCATAGTCATGGTCGGTCTCTGCCGAGCTGAGGCCATCACCATGACCTCGGCTACTGCCCTGCCACCATAGCCGGGATGCGTTCAGCCGGACTGAGGGCCTAAGCACGCAAGCTAAGCATAATCTTGGGACAATTAGGGATATCCCCACACAAGGGTAGACTCGCGATTTTTATTGAGTTTTTTTGAAGCGCACCGCAGTTAATGTACGGGTGCGACTGCACCCATGTAATTGTGTTTGGGTCCGCCCCTGCACACTCACACAAGTCTCTCACTATCAGCATTACAATCAAGGATTGATTTCTTGTTGTTTATGTGGAAGGGAGATACCTCATCACTACCAGTGGATTGACGTCAATGAGGTGCAATAAAAATTGTGCCAAAAACCATAGTATTGAAGTGGAACACACAAACTGTACTTCTGAGAAGCAAACACGGGTTTTTATAACATAACACTAAGGTGCCTTTTTTTTTTTTTTTTTTTTTTTTTTTTTTTTTGTTTTTTGTTAATATACATTGGGGATTCGAACTTACACACACTCACTCGCATGTCAAAATTATAGAAGGAGAGATAGGGTTTCAATCTCCTATGAGAGTCCTGCATGTAGCCAAGTAGGATATCTCATCACAGCTATTAATTTAGCAGGGAGCTTTGTGGATGGCAGTGATGAAAATCTCACACCACTTTGTGGGACTCCCACCAATGAAATTCCAGTTGAGGTATAATTCCGAAGTTGGTTCCTTTCCTATGACAAAAATATTAGTCCCCTTCCTTATTGGACATGAAAAATCCGTTCCTTTACATTAGAGAAGCATATATGTATAAATAAAACTCTTTTTTGTTTTTTGATAAATATGTCATTGCCTTCTGAGATTTTAAAAACGAAGGAAAAAAAAAAAAAAAAAACCTTAGTAGCACAAATAAGCTTATGGGTAAACTGAAATAAACTCCTATTACTTATTGAAATGGGCTGAAACACTTCATTTAGCTAAAATTACAAATAAAAATAATTTTAGCATTTTAACAAAAATCTAATTCAAAACCAAAGAAAAAAAAAAAAAAAAAAACTGTCCCATTTGATGTCCTATTTGATGAAGATTCGTAATTTGTTATTCCCTGCATTTCCATGGATTTTCAATGGACCCAGACAATACTTCATGAGAAAGTAAAACATACAGAGTGGAAGGCCCCACCAGAGAGAGGGAATATTATGATCATGCTTGGGAATCTTCGGAAGCTTCAAACTTAATCCCCTGTCAACACGTGTCACACACAGAGAGAGAGAGAGAGAGAGAGAGAGAGAGAGTAATGGACGAATGTCCCATGTTACTGCTGTTTATTGGTTTTGAAGAAAAGTTGGTATTATTCAATTGCAAGAAAGAAGACAATAAAATGCAACCAAATCATGAGCTAGAAAGGGACCCATGATTTCACAATCCTTCATTTTCAATTGATCACAGGAACAAAAGGGAAAATTCCACGTGCTTGGGTGGCTCCTCAAGCCTAGGAAGGGGGAAGAAAAAGTAACATCATGTGTGGTTGATTTTCTACTACTACTAAACTAGGGCAGGCCACTTGAGGTCTGCAAGGTAGAAGAAGGGTGAGACATAGGAGATGTTGTGGATAGAGGGTGAGTCAAGGTCTAAATTCAACTGAGTATGTCATTGATATTCACCCTTAAAATACATCAAGGGCAACCTTTTTAATCATTTACGAAGATTTTAGTGGTCGATATCAGTTGGGCAGGGGTTAAAATTCTACCCAGCGAGCACAATTCATGGTCAATGAAGTTTCATGTAACTGCATTTCTTTTACTGTTATAAATAATCCCTCGACTATTTAAACTTTTTTATGTTTTTCACAAATATTCAGCTCTATTAATCTGAAAATCCTGGTCAGCCACCAGAAAAGATTTAGGACAACTCAAGAAAAGACCATCATATCTGGGTCAATTCAATTAAGATTAGCACTTAATCTGGATTAGATTTACATCTTAAAATTTTCATTCTCTGGTAAACCATGTCGGGTTTCATCAATATGTGAAAAAACTGACTTCAAATTATACAGGTGGTTAGTTGTAAAAATAAATGAACTGTTCGTTTACAATTAATTGTCCAAAGTGGTTGTTAGCTGTAAATTCTCCTCCGATGGAAGTAGCTGTCCACAGGACAAGTACATCTGTAGTTTGTGCCACAAATTCGATCTAAAGACTTAACAATACAAATTGAAACTGAAACTGAAACATTAGATAAATATTTGATATAGATGTCTGTAGGGTGATGATTATGGACTCATATGTTGTTGAAGAAATCGCCAAGGCCGATTGTCAGTCCTGCCATGTGGTGTACTCTACACCTAAGCTTTTATTGGGGCTAGCCACATGAAGAGCTCGCACACCAGCATTATATATATGAATCTTTGATTGCAAATGGATTCACCCATGAAGACCCGTGATTCAGGGAATGTGACCTTTGAACGAGTTCAATGGTTTGTTTAGGATTTGTATAATGTAAAGGAGGACCAACTTGGTCTTGGAACCATTGTCTATACAGTAAACATTTCCTGCTTTTCCACTCGTGTACTTTAAAAAACTCATGGATTCCCTCGTTGCCTTTTAAGTACATACATACTGCTCCATATGAACGGCTCTAATTCAACCCTAGTGCTCCTGCCAGACAAGACCACTTTTTCAACTAAAACGATAGGTGCTTGTCCAATAGAAATACAATCATTATACCTGTTATTTTGGCAGCTTAGGCTCTAAAAGCAGAGCATAGGGACTTGAGAAGAACACCAAATGGTTGGAAGTAGGAACTTGAAGATTCCTCTTAAAAGCAGTGGATACCAGTTCTTAGTGTCCTATTAAATGATGGGATCTTTTCAAGTGTCCTTTTCCACTCCAGTGGAATTAAAGATTCCTGTAGATTGATTATCATTTAAGAACATGAAGATCTCTAGAGATTCTTGAAAATCACATGCCTTGGAGTGGCATTTCATACCATGCACTACCCCTTCTTGTTCTTTTTATAGAATGAAAATACAAACATAACATATGGCACATGCTGTCACTCATGCATGTCACCATCATCAATTCAGTACCAAACAGGACATAGCAAGCATGCAGTCTTGTTGTAATTTATATTGAATATGCTTTTGAATGGCATTCTTAATGTTAAAATTGCAGTGATCTTGGACACCACTAACAGCATAAGACACCACTAATGTCATTGCAGTGATCTTGGACACGCTACAGTCCAAGCTCTAAAACAGATGCAAGTTGTGATCTACTTTGGCATTTTACTCTTCTGCCATGACTTTTCTTTTTTAAATTCCTTTCCATTAAACTAGCATTGCATTGGCTTCATACTTGCTTCAGGTTCCGTGCCTGTCTGCGCAGCCACACATGGCTAACCAGTGTCCGGTTGGGCTACCATTCGTCTCTTCCAGTGAAGTCTCCTGGGGCAATTTTAGAATGACAGGCACCGAATTTCTTGGGCTATATGTAATCTGCTCATAGGGTGGAACCCATTGTTCCAACCTTCTCTAATCGTTCTGTTGTTCTTCGATGGCAAAAGGCCCAGCTTTTACAAACCTTGCCCACAACACACAGCCCCTCTCAGAAGTTCCATTTTTCTATCCCTTGAGGCAAACATGTTCATGAACGTTGATTTGCAAGACTCCACATGGCTACCAAATGATTGCACCCGCCCTTCTTTATCAGCCCTTCCGTGAGGTCAATTAGGACACAGGACAAAACTGCATAGGAGAAAAACTCAACAAAATTTTGAATAGTACTTTCAATAAATGCATGCTTATTGGAACAAATAAAAAGAATGGGATATTTTCATGTGTAATGGGCCTTTAACTTCTGCAAGAAGGTCAATATTTCTGTATAGGATGGGTCAGTGCGGTTGACAGGCTTGCATGAATTAATATGATCAGTAGCATCTAGTACCTGCATCAAGCAAAGTAAAATGCTGTGTAAAAAAGAAATCAAGTCTGATAGAGTGATAGTTGCATTTTTATAAAATATGCCTTACAGATTTATAAAATGTATGCACTCATCTTCTCAATTGACTCCATTAATTAAACGAGCAAGATGCACCATGAAAAGTAAATGCAAATTTATCTCTGCATCCGACACAAGTTTATGTTATACAGAGTTTTATCCTTGACCATGCACCATGAAAAGAACAAGTTTGCTCAAGTTTTGTCTCACATTTACCATTGCAATCTCCAAATGATCCCTTTTTTGACTCGATCCAGCATCCCATCTACTTGTGAAAAGTTGAGGGATGTGAATATTTGAAATTATCCAGGGTGAACACAAACAATAATGATACTGCTGGCTGTTCTGCAGGGTCCACTTGGGCCTGCCTATGATGAATTTTAACCTAACAACCATTACCCTCATAAATTGGCATCAATTAAATTTGTCACATTTGACTTTTATCCTCCTATTGTATTAATTGGCTAAAATTGTCAAACTTTGAGGCCATCGAACCAAAGGTCAAGATTATCATAACCCCCACCCTCAACCTCTTAAAAGGAAGAAAATGCGCGCTCCTGAGTTCTGTATAGACCTCACCTCCTTTCACCCGAGAATGGAGGGCATGCAAGTGGACCCACAGACTATGATGCCACTTCTAAAATAGCAAGCAACATAACCAGCAAACTTGCAAGTACATTTGTACATGAATTCACTAAGAATGTATTACTTTTATTATAGATAATTTTCTGACAGGAAGCGCAATGAATATGCAAGGATTCATATAGATGAATGAGATTCTCTCGCTTGTTACTCCCAAAAACAAACCAAATGGAACTGAAAAAAACAGAACACTCAGGACCCATATAGACATGAGCGCCCTGGGACAGAATTTTTAAAGTTTTTATTCTTTTTTTTTTTTTTGTTTTGTTTTTTTTTTTTAGTTCGGTAATAAAGCAGAGGCATTTCTGTTTTTCCCATGAAAAGCTAACCTTGGTGCTCGTCATTTGTAGATATAGGAACTAATATACAAAAAATATAAACCAATGAAAGAAATCATCCAGTCAGTATTTTTTTGAGGTGTCTGCTAAGTCAGAAGAGGGAACCAATTTTATGGAAAATCAATAAATCATTACTCTTTCAATCTCATCAGTAGTGTGGAAAGGTAGGAACAGAGCGAATGTTCAGAAGTTACTCTTGGTCCTCCTTAGCCGAGAATGAAAAATTCAAACAATGAAGCCCTTCAAGGCAGATTCCATCAATATTTGTGTCTACCCTGCAGAGGGATTCGTGGGCATCAATCAACGGGTCAAGTTCAGAAGCATTTGGGAAATCATGGGGTCCCACAACAAATGGGAGACTATAAAATAAGTGTGAATGGTATCTCAAATGAAGTTGGTGATACTGTGATGTCCATTTTAGAGTCAGCTGGAATTGGAAAGACAAACAGATCTTAGATTCTGACCACTGATAGAGTTTCAGTGCATTCTGGTAATGCTATCACATGGGCAAAGGGCCACTGCAAATGTGCATTGGCATTTCTTCTATATTTGACATGGAATCAAACTGCCTGCTGATCTACAAAGATTTTTTTTTTTTTTTTTTTTTTTTTTTTTTTTTTGTGCATGAGAGATTTAGAGCATGATTTAAGGAGAGATTGAGAAAGATTTAGAACATAGGATAAGAGGGGAATGGTTGAAATAGAGACTTGCTTTTATAGTGCTTTGTAATCGGCGTATACCAGCAAGATTGAAGGAAAAGTTTTATACCATGACGATTGTGATTATGGAAAAGAATGTTGGCCAATCAAAAGCAACACACGTACAAAATGAGTGCAGTGGAGATGAGAATGTTGAGATGGATGTGTGGTAAAACTAGAGAAAATAGAATCAGAAATGAGCACTTTCGAGAGCATTTAGAGGTATCATCAATGGGAGATAAATCAAGAGACTCATTTGAGATGGTTCGAGTATGTCCAATGTAGGTCAACAACACCACCAATGAGGAAAAGCATTCTGGTTTGGTTAAATTGTGAAATGGGGGTGCTTCTTTGATTTGGTTGAATTTTCACAGGACTCTGTTGAAAGATGAGTTGCCTGAGCGCCAAGGGAGACAGTTCAAGGCATGAGTTTGGCCCCCTCATCAAACCTGCCTACAATTAATCTGGTTCAACATAGACACCAGAAACAACCATTCTTATAGTCATGGAATCTTATTTTTAGTCATTGCCATTACTTGTTCCTTAAAAACTCATGAATTAAACTCACATCATCACTTAAAAAAAAAAAATTGCAAAATTTCAGTTGGAGTTCTATTCTGGCTTCGGTTCTGGAAATGAAAGTACAAAATCAAAATGGAACACATCTAGTGCAGCATCAAGAGAACACTGTAATGATAGGCATTTGAAAAAGTTACCAAATTAATTAAAATAACACTCAACATCAGTATGTAACTTACAACAAGTTCACCGTATCCAGGATATGCTGATTCAATAGGTACAATTTCCATTCTTAAGGCCCATCCTCCATAACCTTCAACTATCGGAGTAACCTGGGTCTGTTTATAGGTTTCCATTAATAAAAACATGTAGCATGGAAAATGCATGAAGAGATATTCCTTTAATACAAATTGTGTTACCTCACTAAAACTGAGAACATCAAGCAATCCTTTATTATGAAGGTGACGAATGAAATCATTAAGCTCTACCAATCTTGGAGATCCACTCCTCAGCTCCCCTATCTAAAAGAAGACAGTGCAATAGAAAAGAATCCGATGCTTAAATAAAGTACTATTACACTATTCTACCAAATATAAAAAATAAAAAATAAAAAATAAAAAAAATAAAAAAAATAAAAACTATTACACTAGTACAAAGATTGAATGATGGAAAATCAAAGGCCTCCAATCAGTCATTAGAACAAGAAGCTCATGCTAAAGAAAAGTACTAACTGAGGGAGCCGGACGAAATACAAGGCCCATACGCCAAGGCATATCTGCAAGCTTGCTGCCAAAATGCGGGCAGCTATAGAAAACCTGAAACCATGAAACAATCCCATCATGCAATGCTCAAAGATGAGTCCCGCATTAAGAACTTTTAAGCACATCAAATGGAAGATTGCATACAACTCCTATGGTGTTGTTAAAAAACTCATTGAAATTCTCTCTCTTCGCTTCATACAGCATCTGCTTAACCACCAAACCTCCCATACTGCAATAAAAAACAATTTGCAACATAAAATGTTAGGCAACGGATAAGATTTCAGCAAGATATGTTCTTCAATCTACACTGGAAAACAATAAAGATATGATGTTACTGCAAAGGGAAACAGCAGCATTAAAAAAGTTGCTTTTTCATTACAACCTTAACGGCCTGTTTAGAGGAGGTTTATTTCTGACTGGGTTTAGGATCATTATGGCTTCTGCTCCTGAGAAAAACCAGCTAAAAATTTATGAATTGAACTCTGGTTGTCCTTTTTCCTTCTTCCAATTTTGAAAGGTAGAAGTTTTCTTATAGAAGACATTTTACATCCAACCAGGACTTCGACCAATTTCAGGATAAGGTCCGATTTTCAAGTTGATTCCAATTGCTAAACTGTTATTTTTCCCCCTCAAAGGCCGGATGCCTAATGTCATTGCAGTATTAAACCTATAACAAACACTAAGTGCCCAGAACACGGAGAGGGGGTGGGAGTGCCGAAACGCTAAATTTTAAAATGATTATATGTCCGGAGCGCCTATACAACATAATGCTTGTAGGTTTATAAACAATTAACTAATGGACACAAATATATCTTATCCATATATTCAAATATCAAAAATGGAGAAAATTTTAATTTTGCAATTTGATCATATAAAATAGACAATAATTAATAAGTCAGAAAAAGTTTCTTCATTCAAAAGATAAATCTCAAGCTTACAGGAAAAGAAAATACACAAAATACCAAAGATTTTGCACGGTTCGCTCCACATTCGGACAAACAGCGCTCCGAGGGCGGATCCGCTCTGAAAAAGCCGATCTGCACTTTCAGAGCGGAATCAAGAAGGCTGAGAGGATGTTCCGGGCACTAAGGTCAAACATGCCACAAAAATCATGCCTTTCATAGTAGCCCTTTCATTTTGACCTTCAGGTTGACCATATGTTACTACCTGATAGCAATAAAATTAAGTTTGCCTGTAATGGCCAATGCTTGCCTTACAAATTTGATTGAATGCAGAATTTTCAGAGATGACCAGATTGTCCACACATATAGAATGACCTAGCTCGGGTCAATCAAAACCCTCACACTCACTATCTCAATGCGAATTAGCACTCTCACAAATTTGACACTCATTTGAGTTTTTCGACCCCTTGATTGGTAACGCAAAATTTGGAAACCATCCAACTTTATATTGCCGCTAGGATATAGATAACTATGAGGCCTCAAAAAGTTACCTCCCATAATCAGATGTTTCCATTTTTATGCACAGAGATATGCCGTGGGAGACCTTTTAAATCCCCCACCCCTCTACGACTGTCATGCCTCCTGCAGGCCACGCCACTCTATATTCCCAAATCCAATCTTCAACCCAAAATTTGATTATATCCCCAAATTCTACCTCGAATCTTACTCCATTTTCAAAAACACACTCAACCTAAGAAGGCCATCACAATCATGGGGGAAAACTCTTTTTTCACCCTCCCCATATTTAGAAACAATAAATCTTCTCCAAAAAGACTCCTCTCCTTCCCAACCTCTGCCAGCAACAATCTAGAAGAGCCCTATTTCTATCAACAATTCTTCTGATCCCCAAACCTCCTTCACATTTTAGCTGTGCCACCTCACTCTACTTGACCAAGTGTGTCTTCTTTTTATCGTTCACATGACATTCTCAAAAACTTTGACGGTAAAAAAATTATCTTGCCTTAATTAACTTATCAAGCAATTGTATATATAAATGATACTTCGACATATCAACGTTTGATAACCATGATTCCATATGACTGCAAATCAGCAATTAACATTACTGAACATTCCATGAAAGTAACATGAATTTGCTTCAACTTTTTAATTCCTATTATATTTAACTATGATCTGGGCTCAGGATGGCCAAACCATGCGCCCATATGTAAGCTATGCAATAACATGTCATTCCTCTAAATATTATTGAAAGTAGAGCTTAATTTTAGATACATGATGCTTAGCATATCCTCATATTAAAAAAATAATAATAAATTTAAATATGAGAAAGATCATGAATATCAAAAAAATGTAGAATACAAAACTGAAACCTGCTATTATACCTGTGAGTCACAAATACAACAGGACGATTCCCAATCCCCGCAGCAACTAACTTCTTTAGCAGGATTGAGCTAACTTCCTGCATATTTGGAAATTTATAGGTGCCAACAGTAGTCCATAAAGTGACCAAGAAGTCTTATGATATAAATAAGGAGAGGTGAACAGAAAGAAAAAAAAAATCAAAATTTTGAAACCACTTGCTAATCTTTTGGGATAATTAGAAAGACGACTGCTTAAGAAGTTGCCTCATCATGAAGCCATGAAGGCCCACAAGAAGTAATTTAATGATGTCAGCTATGAATTTAAAGGACAAGTTTGATGGATTTCTGTTTCCAACTAATGGAGAAACTGGATTAAGTGCTGTGAAATCATCAATTAATGCCTACTAAATGTATCATTTTATTCTTTCATGTGATTTAATTCTAGCGTTTTAGCTTCCTAATAAATGTTACCCTTTTGACAAAAGTTAACAGTAAAGTTTGTAAATGCTTGTTATCGCAACCAATCTCAATTTACAAAAAAAAAAAAAAAAAAGCATTGGCGCAATGAATATAAGATAATGTGAACTACACAAAGTAACACAATTCATGTAGCCGACCCCAACATATAGGGATTTGATGATGATATGAACAAACTACACAAAATGAGAGAAAGAGCTACATAAAGCATATCATGAAAGGATATCAAGTGACACACTTACCCATTGATTACTACTGGCCATCACGCTTGCACGATAGTAGCAACGGCGGAGCCAAGATTTTCTTCCAGGAGGGGCAAACAATAGTTGACTAATTTGGTAGAATAAGGATTTTTTTATAGACGCGATTGATAATGTTTTTTAGATTTGTTTTTTTAACTTCTAATTTAAAAATGATTTTTTTTTTTTTTAGAGTTTAACACATGTAAAAAAATCATAGATTTGAAAATACCTCAATATTTTAAAAATAAAATTGTTTAAAACTTTGAGGATAATTAAATATAAAAATAATAGACTACCATAATGAATACAAATTGCTCAAAATAATCCTTTACGCCTTGTTTTATGAGTGAGAGTTCTATCTCACTCTAATCAAAGTAGGGCCCATATTGGATTGATCAAGTGTAAATCAATTTGCCCATAATTAATTAATAAAAATCTATTAATTAGTTACTTGTGATCATTTAATGGGCCATTAACCAATGCTATCAAAAGGTAAATAGTCAACTATTCACACTGCTTAGAATAAATGTCATCTTTTTAAGTGATTTTTCCCAAATTCTATTCTAATAGAAGTTGGTCTCACCATAAGATTGAGCACGTCATATTTTTAAATGTAAATACAATGGGACCAACTCCTATTTCTATCCAAAGGATAGTCAATAAGCCAAAACCTAAGTAGTTTTAAAGAAAGGATTATCTCAAAGTGAGGTGAGAGAGAAACCACTCCTTTGGAGAGAAAACTCTCCTTAGAGATGATTTACTTGCTTTTTTGGAAGCAAGCAAAGGACAAAAGTAGCCACAAAGATTTTTTCAAATTCTCTCCTTTTGTAAAGGAACAAGATAATGAGGAGCGGCATCATTGTTAAAAACCAAAAGGCCTCCAAATTTTGTTCTGTGTTCTAGCGAAATAAAGAAATCAAGGAGGGGCAATTGCCCCTTCTCGACCCCCATCCCTCCACCACCGGATAGTAGAGGTGTACCAGCCAGTTAAAAAAAGAATAAAAGTATAAAAATATTCTCCAACACATGTTACAGTGGTTTAAAATTACCCATAATTGACAGAAATCATCTTTATCACCTTCTTGTTATTCTCCGACTTGGGGAAATGTGTGTTTCCTGGCTAATATTTATAACAATCAAAAACAAGATTTAGAGCTCTAAGGAGAATTAAGCCCATGGTTTTAAATTCCGATGCTAGTCTTCATGCCAGTTAAGAACGAGACGAGTCGGTGCTGCCCATGCCAGCCCGTGTCGGACTGGTACAGCCACGCCGTTCAAGTATCCAATCCAAATATAGTGATATTTACTGTTGTTGACCGTTGAGTAGGTGACTGTGTAATATATTTCCTCAAGATGTTTACTGAAAACACATTGGCCCTCAAAAATAAGCCCCAAGAGAAAAGTTCAAAAAATTGACAGGATGGTACAAAAACTGAACTAGATTTTTAGCTAGCAAAAGTATGACAAATGAAATGAGGTCATCAGCTCAGATGAGCCTAAGGCGAGAAAACTCTAATTATTTATAACCGTTTGGTAACAGTTCCCCGAAGATAACAGAACTAGATTTCTAGATAGCAAAAGTATGGAAAATGAAATGAAGTCATCAGCTCAGAAGAGCCTAAGGTGAGAAAACTCTAATTCTTTATAACCATTTGATAACAGTTCCCAAAGAGAACTTCCACTACATTTCTAAAACAATGCTAAGCCATGTACCTGAGACTAAACTTCAAATTAAGGAAATATTCACATTCCCTTCCTATATATCTAGACAAGATCAGTGGTAGCAAATATTAATTATTATACATGTATACCTGGACTCTATTCTGAAAAAAAAAAATGTGAAAGCTAGTTTATGGCTGTGGTAAATTTATAAAATTATTGATAGATTTCTCTTAAATATGGGACAATAATATATAATTTCTTTTATTTTCTTCTTTTTTTTCAAAATCGCATTTAACAGAAGTTTTCTTTTGAAATGATAATTGATCACATGTTGATGGCATCATATGGTCCATTCTTGTTAAAAATATAAGGTACTCTGTATTGTATAATAAGAAATTGCAAACTTAACGGTGTTTTTGGCATTAGGATAAGCTATCCAAAGGTTTTGCCAGCTTGGTCAGTGTGTGGATATCAGAAGAGATACCTACTGTATTCAGCATCTACACCAGATAACACTAAGCAATTTACCTTATCAAAAAGTAAATTATCAACCAAATATAACAACATTATGTAGCACATTGTTTCAAACACACCCAAAAAATGCTAAGACGCAACATCCAAGACAACTTCAAAATCATCCATCAGTGCAAATCTCAGGAACTCCAAATATAATGGAACATAACAACCCACATAAAGGTAAAATATAAGTCAGAGCATTTGATTTGATGAGACCCAAAAAAAAAAAATCGGGGATGAGAACAAAAAGAACAAACCTGAAGGGGAAGGGTAGCTCCAGACCACTGAGTTAAATTTGTCTGCATGAGATGGCACATGTTCATCAGAGGGTCCCAACCTGGAGACGGCCTTGTAAAATTAAGACCATCTAGACCTCCTATGTATATGACTATTTAGGATCGCAACTTGCACATGATTTAGATGACTGATGGGACATAATCCCTCCCCGCAAAATTTAGAACATAAGGAACAATTTTAGTTTCAAGGTATAAGGATCAAAGTATGGCACAAACCTTGTATTTAACAGTAAACAAACGAGCATGAGGGAAGTCGGCTGCAAGCCATTCTCGTGGCCAACATGTTCCTTGTTTCCCAGCCTCCTGATCAATCTTCTCTACCAGGCCAGATTTACTTGTAGTTGAAGATTTACTGTCAGTTATTCGCCAAGTTTTGAAAGGTCCGCCACGCAAGCCATGAACAAAAACAACATCCAGAGAAGGAGCCACCGACTCTGAGTAATTTTCAGGATCACCTTTGGAAATAGAGGTACCATTATCTGAATTTCCCCCACCGGTTACGTTCTCACAATCAACACCTCCACCAGTACATGGAGAAGAAGAATTATCATGAGAATCTGACTTCCTTGAAACAGAAAAATCTTGTTGAGAGTCTGAACTATTCTTGCCAGAAAATGTCCAGTGCGGCAACTCAGGATTGAGCAAGAATATCATGTCATCATACTGAGCGCACATATTTTTCAGGTTTCCTACTTGTCGGTCAATGGAGTTATCATTTTCTGCATTTCCATCATGTTCCAAGCAATATAAATTTAACAGAGATGCCCTAGCATAGCTTTGAATTTTAAGGTCATTGCAACCAGGGATCTTCCCACTAGCACAATCCTCAAGCCATTTGCACCAAATTTCATCTGTTATGATTGCTTTCTTGACCTTTGGAAGAAGAGAGAGAATAGTTAACAGTCTAGCAGCATGCCTTCGAATATGTTTTGTAGGAGGAACACGGACACTGGAAGAATCATTAGCATCAGTAGCCGAAGCTTGTCCATGAGCATTTGGAGCATGTTCTTGAGTCTCTAGGATTCTTGATGCATCATATGCCTCAATTGCAGCCAGCTGCTCATAGTCATCTCGTAAAAGAAAACGCCTAAGAAGACAAAGGACTCCAAAATCAACGATTTTGTTCTGCCAAGCAGAATCTTCAGCACAGATCTCAGTCAATGCTTTAATACCCTTGAGTGTAGCCAATGCAGAATCTGCAGCATCAAACTTGGGCAGACTATCCTTATTCATATTTTTGAATAGCTGATTGAAAGGTTCAAGCGACAGAAAATCTGCAAGGGGTAAACTATCAATGGAATCGGTTGTAGTGCCTAGCTGGTTTCCTGCAAGGTTAACAACAGCACTGGCCAGTTGATTGGCTACTTGTGAAGCAAGAGCATTGAACTGATCAATTTGAGTCTGGAAAGATCAAAAGGCCTTCAATCAAACATGAGTAGTGGGCGAAAAGATATATTATCTAGATGAGAAGCACTTATTAGGACACTGTGTAAGAGAATGTGGTGGCAACATGTAAAAGAATATGATAAAAAAAATTCAGCTGAAAATTAGATTTAATTAGACCGGTCTCTTTGATTTTCAGAGTCTGGAATCCAATACAATCAGGAAAGCTTAAAATATACGTAACTTTTTCCTTTTTATGTACGAGCAAATGAGAAGAGAAGAAATAACAAGATAATCAAAACATGTAGTAAGCTTGGCAAATCTGTCCCAGGAGTAGAAGATGCAACTCCCTCTTTGCAAACAAGGACTGCAATTAATTTAGCTCCATAACACATTTTCAAGAAAGAGACTTCATATGACTGTTAATCTCTTAAAAAAAATCCTAGATAACAGAAGTCCATAAGAAAGACCGGCTTTATTTACTTATTTCTTTTCTAATGAAGAAAGATCAACCACAGAAGGTTCTATACAACTTCCTGTCCCAAGAATTCTCTCTCTCTCAGGTCCCCACAAGCCATAGCTAAGGAAAAACAGGAAAATTATCATTAGAAATAGGTTGACAAACAACGTCCCACTTCACTAAATGGTATTTTTTATGCTCCACAGAATCATTCCAAAGAAAATCACGTTGTAGTTTCTCAATCTTTTGTACCACACTTTGAGGACACCTGAAACATGACTTGTGGGGACCTGAGAGAGAGAGAGTTCTTTGGATTTTTGGACAAGGTACATTTGTCTTTGGGCAGGCCTGACGTCAGAATTTGGAAACCTGATCTTAAGGGAAAGTTCTCAGTTAAATCTCTTTATAATGTCCTGATTGATAATTCTAGTGCTTCAGATGGATGGCATCGTCGTTTTTGGGACCTCTACATTCTGCCTAGAGTTCTGGTATTCTGTTGGTTGGCTAGGAGAGGAAGAACTATGACGATAGACAATTTGCGGCGGCGAAATCACTTCATTGTTAATGGCTATCCTACGTGCTTAAGGGATAAGGAAATGGTTAATCATTTACTCATTCATTGTAATTTTGCTTATAACGTTTGGGTGGCTCTTTTTGCTAGGTTTGATATGCAGTGGGTTATACCTTGGACTGTTGCAGATTTCCAACAATGGTTATTTCGTTGCCATTTTACTCGTGGAAGGATCTTATGGAAGTTTATGTTGTACGCGGTTTTTTGGATGATATGGTTAGAGAGGAATAACAGAATCTTCAACAATAAGGTTTGATGTGGAGGAGATTGTTTATATTATAATCAAGACAGTTTCGGAATTGGGCTATGAAGCAGATAGAGTTTGATGGAATTTTATTAGATGACCTTAATAGGTCTTGGGCAGCTGTCCTAGATGGGGGATGGAGGGCTACATCGGCTCGCCAAAATTCTTGGGAGCCTCCTCATGGCATTCTTAAGCTTAATTTTGATGGTAGTTATCAACAATCTCTTAGGAGGGGTGGTATAGGTGGTTTTGTAGGGTTTTTTTGGTAATGTTGTTCGAATGTTTTGTGGGCCAATGGATGCTTCAGACGCAAATGTAGCTAAAATGTATACTTTATTGATTGGTGGTCGGGAATTACTTAAGTTGGGTGGTCTTGTGGCAATCATTAAAGGAGATTCTTTCTCAGTGATTCAGTGGGGTTCAAGGAAAACTTCATATCCTTGGAGATTGGCAGATTGGGTGGAGGCGGTGCAGGATATTTCTTTTCAGCTTGACCGTTCTTTTCACCATATTTTTCGAGAGGCTAACGAAATGGCTGATGGTCTCGTTGGGAATGTCTCTTGATTCTATTTCTTTTGATGTCTAATGTTGTTTGATTTTTTGTTTGCGGCCATGGTTGTTTGTTTTAGATCTGGTCTGGCCTTTTTCAGTCCAGCTATTTATCTAAGCAATAAAATTTACTGTTATAAAAAAAAAGAGGAAAATAATAATAATAATAATAATAAAGAAAAGTGTAATAGCGAGAACGATAGAAACATCTTCTAACCTTGTTTTGGTGACTCTTGAATTGAGTGTTTCCTTTAGACCCTGCCATCTTGCTGATGCTAAGAATCTCATTGAGCAAGATATTCAACCATCCCTGAGAAATTGGTAATGTAGCTGGCCCATAGTCTTCAAGAATACATGAAAGGATTTTTGTAGCTGAAAGCCGAGTAAAATCTGTGGAAAATTTGCCACAGACCCAAGGTAGAAGAATACCAGACCATTTTTTACTTTCTTCAAGAGATAAATGCAAGTTGCCAGTATAAAGCAATTCCAACGCTTTAGCCAATACTTCTTGAACATGCTGATGCTTTTCAGTCTTTTTAGCAATTTGTCTCATCAGATGAAGACCTTTGTCAATCACTACCATCTGTGCACCACTACTCCTTTCAACAGAAACCAGAAAGGCTGACAGAGCCATTCGAGCCAACTCAATGTCTTCAGTTTTACTCGCCTGATAAGCAGTAGACAGAAGACTCGAAGTCCAATCAGGAACAGAATCAATCAAGGGAAGATTGTGGTCCTCTAAAAGAAGTCGAGCTACCAAACTCCCATGCCATTTCACTGTCCTCTCTGGTGCCATTAAGGCAGTCATGACAGCATGCCCATCTCTGTCGAGCTCTTGAATATGAGATCGATTAACATCTGATGCAAAGGCCCAATTTGCTAAGGCCCATGCTGCAAAAGGTACAGCAACATGCTCGCATTGCAAATCATCCCAAAGGCCCGGAGTTGAAACAGAAACCAAATTTCCTTCCAATGGTGAACTAACATTTTTTTTATGCAACAACAGATTTTCAGGAACATGTCTAGCCGATTCTTGGTTAGCAGCACCTAAATGTTCCAACGTCACAATGCCATCTGTTCTTGAGAATCCTAACACTGTTGTACCTCCAAGAATTTTTATTCCAATACCCCGCAGTCCTTTGTCACCATCCTCATCGTCATTTTCTTGAGGCTCATCCAAATGCATTCCACCTTCCTCAATAACTTGAAGGGCTGCTGCAATATCTCCTGTATTGGCATTTCCTGGCAAGGTTGGTTGAAATGATGTTCTGTCTATGCTATCACAGCTTGAAGTGACAATGTCCATAATAGCAGTAACTAGCATGCTCCTACCTTTCCAAACATCAGCACCAACCAATGAGCCGCGCTTAAGTTGCTGTTCCCACAAGAAAACTGAAAGTCAATGGTATGAAACAATTTTAGAACATGCATGAAATCATGACCCATAACTATTTAGAAACAAGAGGTCTCTCCTATAACATGTGCAATGGCTTTAGCACATTGACATGAGAAAACAAACAAGAAATGAAATTTTAAGGTTGAAAAATGAGTTAAATGCACTTATAGTTTTGTTCAGAAGTCGCAAACCACTCTTTCAATTTTATATGAAATTGAAAAAACAAAGAAAAAAAAAAAGAAAAAAGAGGAACATGGGATTGACGTGAGAGGGTAGGGAGAATCCGGTATACAGCATCCAGGTGATGAGTGCATGGAGCATGCATGAACTGTTGCCGCGCTCACGGCATATGCAATGTTGGGACAAGTGATCTTCCCTATTTATCGCTTGGCGAGCATAATTTCAGAGTGCCTAGGACCTCAATGATTTTTTCCGTGGTTGCATGGGATGAATTCAATTTATATTGCAAGAGTTCTGCCCTTTGTTTGGATGGCCACAAACATCACAATTATAATATACATATAATATGGAGAGAGAGAGAGAGAGAGAGAGAGAGAGAGAGAGAGAGAGTTGACTTTGATGTTAAATACATATAATAGTTAGTTATCCACCACTGAGCATTTTGTATACATGACCGGCAGCACCTTCTCAATTTATTTTCACTAGGCATTGACATTGATAGGAGTTTTCACGATGTGCATATACAATCATCAAAATAACCTCTGTCTGGTGTAGTTTTTCAAGGGGTTTTGCCTGTCCAATAACCTTTAGCCATGGATAACCCTGCCTGGTGACAAAAAAACTGAGATATTTCCCCACAGGTACTCATCCAATTTTTATGGACTAAAATGCCCTTGATTGTGTGATATCGCATAAGATTTTTTATTGCAATACGTTGCATAGATATATTCCTTTCTTAACCCAACAAGAGGGGAACTTTTGTGCAATATCGCATAAATTAAAAGAATGCAAAATCGCATAATTATGGGAAGTTTTGTCATTTCCCTTAGTGTGGAAAACATGTGGGGAAATATCTCAACTTTCTCCACAAGGTGGGATTATCCATAGCTAAAGCTTGCCGTAAAGGCAAAAACCCATTTTTAAATACATCAAGAATGATAGTGCCGGCAGATAACTATTTATAACCTCCAGACAGAGATTATACTAACAACTAATTTAAGATAATGAGTTCAATGAAACTGTATATGTTCATATCAATATATTCCTAAATATTGCAATGCTATGACCCAATTACGCATAGAATTATAGAATTTCATAAAGATTCCAATTCCCATATACAAGCTCAGCAATTTACAATGTTGTTTCAACCATATAGACGTTACAATTCAATCAAACACAGCACGATCACAACAAGTTAAAAAACTCGAACGGAAAAGAAAATCCTCAACTTACAAAACCTAATTAAATCAAAACTCACCTTCTTCGGCTGAAACGAGAATGACATGAGTTTTTGCAATGTGCATACATAATCATCAAAATAACCTCCAACTGGTGGATCACCCATGATAGGGCCAGCAATTTATAGGCTCAGCAATTTAAAATTTTGTTTCAATCAATCAGACATTACAATTCAATCCAACACAACATGATCACAACAGGTTAAAAAAGTAAAGTAGAATATTGAATTGAAAAGAAAATCATCACTTACCTTCTTCGTTCGCTTTGGCTGAAAAGAGAAGATAAACCTCAGAAGACTGGGAACAGCGTGCGGCCGCCCAAGCACAGCCTCACAGACATTCGGATCAGCAATCAAATGCGCCAGTGCCCTCGCCGACTCCGCCTGCGTCCCATCTCTGGACAATGCAACAGTCTCCAGAAGCCAATCCACCACCGCACCTCCGCCAGCCCCCACAATCGCCGATCTCCGGCTCTGATTCGCAGCAGCAATATCCGCAAGCAGCGCCGCCACCCGAAGCTCAAATCCCGACCGGACCTCCTGGTTGGCAGACGACAGCACCGACCGGAGCGACTTCCAGAGGACAGCAGCAGCGACTCCAGTCTGCTTCATCCGGTCCAAGACCCGACGGATCGATTCTCCGGATCGGCCGACGGATTGCTCAACATCAGAGTAGAGATTCTTCGATTTCTCCTTCAATTGAGCGTCGTCGGAGGAGAGGAGGGCGGCGGAGGCGGCGATTGCGGCGATTAGGGTTGCGGAGAGGGCGTAGAAGGAGAAGGGTTTTGGGGAAGAGAGAGGATAGAGGGAGGGTTTTGGGGAGAGGATTGGAGGAGGATTAGGGTTTTGTGGATCGAGGGTTTTGGTTTGGGGGATTTTGGAGGCGGAAGAGAAGGCTCGTGGAGAAGGGCGAAGTGGTTTTCTGAGAAGACGAAGCATGCTTTCGATGGGGTGGGACTGTAACGATCATTGAATGTGGGGGGTTTTCTGCAATTTCTTCTTTCTCTTCTTCTTCTGACGATGATGATGACGATTTTTCGGATCGTCTTCCTCTCGTTTGGCGCTGAAATTGCTTTTTTTTCTCTTCTGCTCTGTTGGTGTTTTTGTAGGCATCAGGTATGGCGGCAAAATATGTATTGTGGGTTAGGTGCTTGTAAGTTTGGTTTGATGATCTTGACCGTTCATTTGATGGCCCCCCATGATGATCCTTGATTAGATGTCCATTGCATGAGGTTTGTAGAGTGATTTGGGCTACAACTTTTGGTAACAGTAGTCTAACCTGGTCTAATTGTAAAATAGCATGTAGCCCAAATTTAAGGCTGCTCAGGGGCAGGGCCTGGAAGGCCCGACCCGGCCCAGCCTTATAGAATGACCCAAACCCGCCTGGCCGAGCCCAGACGGAATGAGTGGTTAAACTTTATTGATAATTTGTCCAAACAATTGCTAGAAACCCGATAAAGCTCGTAAAAAGCCCGGTTCAGCCTGGTCCAATTGATTAAAATGGGTGGACTTGGGCTGGATGTGGGCCTATGTTTGTAAGTTTGGGTCAGGGATGGATATGCCCAGCATATGAATGCCCAATGAGATGCATTGGTTATGTCTAATGCAAATTGAGTAATAAATTAAGGTTAATATCAAATTCGGTATTAGTTAATAAAATACATGGGTTGATTGAATGATAAGTCCATTTGTGTAATCAATAGAATATAAATTAATATAGCACATTTATTAAAAGGAAATATATAATAGCACTTTAACAATGTGTGAATAAATATTTATAAATTCATTTATGATTTTTTTTGGCTTAAACTACTTGTATATTTAATTAAGTACTTATATAAATTTAGATATTTTTACGTGTTTTTTGTTAAATGTTCGCTTTAATCTCCTTATTGAGAAAACTGCTTATGAATTACCAAATTTCCATCCAATCAAATATTACGCTGGCCCCAACTAAGTAACATAGTCATTTTGGGATCGCGTAAATAGTCTAATAATGATACCCATTAGATCTGATCCAACTAATCTATCCATTGATGAGACCCATTAGTGCAATATATAAAAAGCATATTCCATTGAAGGATGGATGGGTTGGAGCATGGATGTAATGGATCCCTTGTACACGGTGGGTCTCATTTAGGTAAAGATAAGATGTGCAAGATATTCTTTTGCGGCCCTCACTCATTTAAATTGAGATTGTGAATAATAACTGGTACTGTGCCGTTAATTTAGTTTTTGGCGCTTTTTTTTTTTCCAACAATTAGTGTAAACTGGGTGCCGCGCTTGATTAATTGAATGATCAAAGCCATCCAATAAGATGGGATCTGGTGTCCAACATATGGGCTGGTTACATCGCAAGGACTCGCTAACCTAATGATGACTTATATAGCTTATGAAGTGATATAATAAGATAGTTTACTCATGTAATGATAAATTGAGATTGTGAATAATAACTGGTACTGTGCCGTTAATTTAGTTTTTGGCGCTTTTTTTTTTCCAACAATTAGTGTAAACTGGGTGCCGCGCTTGATTAATTGAATGATCAAAGCCATCCAATAAGATGGGATCTGGTGTCCAACATATGGGCTGGTTACATCGCAAGGACTCGCTAACCTAATGATGACTTATATAGCTTATGAAGTGATATAATAAGATAGTTTACTCATGTAATGATAAATTGAGATTGTGAATAATAACTGGTACTGTGCCGTTAATTTAGTTTTTGGCGCTTTTTTTTTTCCAACAATTAGTGTAAACTGGGTGCCGCGCTTGATTAATTGAATGATCAAAGCCATCCAATAAGATGGGATCTGGTGTCCAACATATGGGCTGGTTACATCGCAAGGACTCGCTAACCTAATGATGACTTATATAGCTTATGAAGTGATATAATAAGATAGTTTACTCATGTAATGATGGAATAATAACGGGGCTCACCCACCAATATGATAAGGGTGGAAAATTCTAATTACCACCTAATGGTAGAACCAAGATAGTGCCACTCTAAACACAGGAGGACGCTTTGGATAATGGATAAATGATGAATTCACAGTGGAGTCCATCAAACTCAGATGATGAAGTAATATTAGGGCCGATTGTTTTATGGGTGGGTGAAGACCCTTCCAGTCTGTTTTAAAAATCTGTTTGTAAGGCAGGATTGGAATGGAGGAATTTTGGCACCATGGCCCATGGAAGATCAGGAATGACCTAGGCACAAATATAGCTTTGTGCGAAGCTATGCCTCACAAACCCAAAGCTATTTTTACCAAAAAGAAATAAAAACTTGAAGGTGAGAACTGGACTCTATAGTACAACTATAATTCATCATTGGTGTCGTCAAATCCATATAGCCGATCCCACTTAGTGGAAAAAGGCTTGGTTTGATTTGGTTTGATTTTGGTCATTGAAAGCCATATTTCATTTGTCTAGAATTGACACTCCACCTAGAGTTTAGTGGCAATCAGGATCATCTTTAGTTATAACTCATTTAGTCACAGACTTGGATAGTGTGTTTGAGTGCATGAGTATTTACCAGAAAAAGAGAGAAAGAGAGACAACTTCTCCAATCATCCTTTTCTGTGACTATGGTCATTATAATCCCAAAAACCTAAATATTCTTCTAATTGCTTAGTTACATTTAAAAGTTCTAAGGTGATCGTTTTCTTTACTAGTGACCATTTACATTTTGAACCATGGCTAAAAGGAAAAATGGTTTTGCGCGGTATGGACAAACTAGTTTGATCCAACTAGGTCCCATTTCTACTTGATCAAAGCCATTCAAGCCGTACACTCTCTCCTAAATATGCTGGACTAAATTTCACTTAATCTCGAATGATATATAGTATTGGATTGATCTACATTTAAAAGTAGAAACTTGGTGAAATTTACACAGCTGATTTTTCATTTGGGAGCAAATAATACGGATTGCTTAGAACAGGAACAAGTATATACTACATGAGCCATGCAAATTATCTGCATGGGAGTTCCATGGGGACATCAGCATGGGATCATTCCTCATTTTGAAATAGCGTCTTTGAATTACTTTCAACGAATATCCCATTTCTCAAGAACCGCCTCTTACCCCAATGGTAAGAGGCGTCAATTCTTACCTTCCCTCTTCATATGGTTGCTCTACCTCACCAAAGGTCTACTTCCTTCTTACAAGAGGGCTCGATCACCTCACCCCAAGGTCTACTTCCCTCTCCAGATGGTTGGGGTCCAATTCCCCTAAGCGGGGTGAAAAAAAAAAAAAAGCATACACACACATATCCCATTTCTCTTTCACATGTGCGGAACATAGATTTAAAAGAAATCATGACCAAGGAACATGGATTTTTCAAGTTGGATGTGCATCCCTGACCCTCTTCCATCATCCCCGCATCTAAAATCCACAAATTGGGCGGTTGTGATTCGATCAAATAATTTTCAGGCTATCTTCCATCCCACAATAGGACCCACAGTTTGGATGGCCTGGATCGGCATACATGTATGTCATGTAGTGCAGGGGATGAGTTGCTCCGAAGTGAGGTTACTAGAATAGGAGTAAATCCATTTCTCCATGTCATGTTAAAGAACGTGGCCTGATAATAGTACGAAGTTCAATTTCATAAGCTGATCCCTCACTCATCCTATTTGTGTCTTGAAAGAAGACCAATACAAACAAGTCTTATAACAGCATAAAAGAATTCTTAGAACAAAATATAAGAGTTTTAGCACTTTTTTAAGTACTGATTTTGCAGCCCTTCCAGTTATAAATCAATTTTCATGTCACCAACTCGGTTGGATTTGAATGGTTTGGTGTTTGGTGATCTCATCTCGCGAAGCCTTTTTTCTTCAGAAAGCTGTTTAGCAAATCTGTAGAGAGAATGATGACAAGTGACATGGATTAAAAACTATATAAGATTATAGTAAGAACAATGAAGTAAAATGCATTATGTTTGTCACCTTTTGAGAACTTGTTCATTTGTGCCTTCATTTTCAACAGTTTCGAAGATACCCGACTCCAAGTTCAACCTCGAAATGGGTTTCTTCAATAATCCTTCACCAATCTTTGCAAGATTCTCCAGGTTTTCCTTGGTAGCGATATCAACAGATGACAGGACCCCACTCAATTCATCATCCTTGTTGATCAATCAAAAGTAATGTCGTCATTAGCTTTTGGACTAGAGATTTTTCTAGCAGTACTAAACAAGCCTGTGTAAAAACTATGATTACCTGAATTCGAAGGTAGCTAGACTGAGAGTGAAGAGCTTGAAACACAACAGAAATGTGGATGTCAACCATATCTGCACTTGCTTGAGTGAACACATTGATTAATGGGGTGGAACCATCAGCACTCAACCAACCTAAAACACCCCACTTGCTTGCTTTGCTCGCATTGTATTTCTCTTCAGCCTTAGCTGAACCAGTCCCTAATGAGAGGACTAGAAATCTACCATAATCTGTAGGCTTAATTGGGAAAAAATCTGGGCTTCCTTTGAAAACCTCCTTAGTCACTTCATTGATGGCAACCAATGCCTGAAATCATGGCTTAGATTTGAGTATATTAACTTAAAACTTTAGAGGTTGTGAGTAGGGAATTCAAGTACAGGAAGGTTAAGGGGAAAAGCATAGTTAAAAGGCAGTGATCACAAATTAGTAGTGATGTTTTATATTTTACAAAATGTGAAAGATCATTGTAGGATGCTATTGAAGTAAATGAGGATGAAGCATACCGGGTCATTAGCAGCCACACCACCGTCGACAAGGTTGAATTCCCTTACTTCACCTTGGGGATCTTTGGTTTGAAATTGATGAGCAGGAAGGTAAGTTGGAGCTGCAGATGTGCTTATGCAGATATCTGAGAGTAGTGCATCCAAGGAAGGAGTGGATTTTACCTATACGGGCACAAATGGTATAGTGAAGCTGAATTTACTATAGATGACCCTTGTCTAAAGGACCACAAATTCTCTCTATTCTAGAGTTTATGTGATATAAATTTAACTTTGAAAAGTCAACTAAGGTCAATTTCCATAGTAGTTCCTTGATGTAGCATCACATGCAAATGCCATCTGCACATGGCAATGTGGACTGGTAGATGATAATCTGAACAGACATCCCAATCATGGACTGACCGTTAATTAAAAAAATTGAAAAAAAAAAAAGGCAAAGAAAGAAATCTTAATAGAATTGATGGAAATCACCAACATCTATAGGGATAAGAACTGCGAAGTTTGGATCGGAATTGCCAAAATTTAACAGTTTTTCTCAATTAAGTTTCAGAGCTTCTTGTAACTGAATTGAAAAACGAAAGAAACACTAAAAGACTGGAAACAGAAATCGTAGGATCAATATTATTGGAAATGAACTAGAACCTTGTATGTGGAGAAGATTGTTGGCTGGAGTAGCTTGACATCGAATGTCGGAATTACCACATTTGTCAAGGTCTGGTGCAACCGTAAATCTCCTAGCTTTTCCTTGACAAGGGCATGAAGATACTTGCCATCATATTTTGGTCCTGCTAATGCTTTCAGTATCTTTGCAACTGCTAATCTACAACTGCAAGAAACTAAAAGTGTCATTCAATTACATATGAGAACTACTGACGCAAATAAAGATAGGTTATATCCATAGGTGAATGATTCAAACGCATGGTATGATCCATATAACTGAAAATAGTAAGACATCATCAGCGCTATTATCATCCTCATCGCCATCATAACAGTTGATGTTTAGGGAAATTATTGAGGTAGCTGCAGTTACCCGGATTGTGGGAATATGTAGGGGCAGTGAGTGAGGTAGAAGTCCTTTATATCCTTGGCAGCAAACAATGGCCGGTTGTTTGCATCTGGTGCAGCTAACATGGCCGTTACAAGGCCACCAGTGCTTGTCCCTGCAATCACATCGAAATAGTCTGCAAGTCTGGCATTTTCACCATCTATCTCCTGATCAAAAACAAACCCCGCATTACAACCATCAAAACAAGGCATCCATAAACAGTAACTTTCAGATATGATATCATCTTATTCAAGATTTGATCATAGTATGTAAAGATAGACAGAACTATTTCATGATTTAGGTAGGAAAGTTACACATGTGGGTTTAACTTTTCCCAAGAGTATAGCTTACCTGAAGTTCTGACTCAAGAAAGTTTAGAATGACCGCAGGGATGATTCCTCTGATCCCTCCTCCATCAATGCTCAGGATAGTGATTCGATTTCCAAATGTTGGGGGTTGGATCTGATTGGGAGTTGGTGGTGTATACTCCATAAGGAATTGAGAAGAGGATTCAAAGAGGAGTAGACTAGAAAAGAAGTGGTGATGTCAAAGATGATGAATATTTTTTTTCTATGGATGAGTATTAATAGGATTCAATAGTAAAGGAAACCACTATGATTCTTCATGCATGGAGCAGATTGCAAGTAATTAACAAGAAGGTTCTTTACGAAGACAGCTGCTAATTTTGACTTGACTTTTCTGGTGCGCGGCAGCAGGCCCCATTTCTTGAGACAATAATTTTCTGGATACAATGCATGACCATCAATGAAAGTGACCATGGGTTGGTCTGATTATTAAGGACAACAAGAGTAAAGAAGGCATTTGTAGTATTTTGCTACTAATATGTTTTTAACTGTTCGTATTCAAGAGGAGATATTTTGGTATATGTTGTTTGCAGATGATATAGTATGAGTACAAAATTATAAGAGATGATAGGAGGCTGTAGAATCCGAAGGCTTTAGAATAAACTGCACAAAACAGAATATACGTGTTGCAAGTTTAGTGGGTCTATATGAAAAGCTAAACCTACTGTGAGAATTCAAGTATTGGAAATACCATAAAGAGATTAATTCCGTTACCTTGGCTTAATAATTGATAAGGATTCAGAGATTGATGAAAATGTTGAATATATGATAAAAGCGAGATGGTTGAAGTGGAGACTTGCTTCTAGAGTGCATTGTAACCGACGAGTGCCAACAGGATTGAAGAAAGAATTTTATGGAACGGTAATTAGACTAGTTATAACCTATGGAGTAAAATGTTGGGCAATCAAGGAGCAACATCTATACAAAATAGATTAGTAGATATGAGAATATTGAGGTGGATGTGTGGTAAAATTAGAAATGAACATTTTTTAGAGCATTTAGGGGTAGCATTAATAGAGGACAAAATTAGGAAAATCCATTTGATCAGATGGTTTGAGCATGTCAAATGCAGGCCGATAACAGCTCTAGTAAGAAAAAGTTTGGCTATACAAGTTGAAGGCCCATGATCAAGGAAAAAGGTTAGAGTAAAGTGGGCGTGGATGGAGGTAGTAAAAATAAATCTAAAAAAGTGTAACTTATCTGAGGTTTTAGCTCAAGATATATTATAATGAAGAAACAAAATTCATGTAGCCGACCACAACATAGTTGGGGCATGACTTTAATGATGATGAAACTAAACAAGGGAATTGGAGGTCCATGGGTATGTGTTCATTTGCCTTAATTTCCATGGGCTTGATAATCTACGAGGGAGTCAAATTACTTGACATGATCATACTTGAGGCAAAGAGGATGTGGATTACAAGCATGTTAATTTATCTTTAGCTAGTGTCTTTCTTGATAATTGAATATTAATTATGTAACCGCGTGTGTGGGTGTTAGCAAATGTCATTCTTTGAAAAGCTCGTAGGCATGGTCTGGAATGAGCATCGGTCAGCAAAATGACAGACATGCTAATTGGCTTTCATGCATGGAATATTTGTATAAGGTGTAATTCTAGGGATGTATTACATCAAGTTAAGCATAGGAACCTGTTCATGCAAAAAGGGGGAGAGGGTAGGTGAAGGACATGTGAGGAAGGTGCATTCACCTACCATTCATGGAGTTTGTTTGAAGACTCAGTACAAGTCTGCGATTCAACACCACGTATGTGCACATTCAACATAGTGGTGAGAGAAATGATAAGCTGCAACACACCACAACAATGAAATGGATGAAAATATGCTTCTAATTGTACCATTATATTGTTATAATTGTTGCAGATTCTCAAGAAATGAGTCCTGACTAGATTTTCACCAAGTGTCTTTGGATTTATTATTATTTTTTTTTATCATGGTCTATTACATCATTTGAACTCAGAATATCTAATTTGTTATCAACAAATAGATGATGAAAGAAAAGATGAACTTCCATAGTGGATAAAATTGAAAAGTTTGAGCTAGGGACCCCTTATTCTATTTGTTGTTATCTGTTTGTAGAAGGAAAGGGATGATGGGCCGAATCTTCTGAATCTGTATTTCTTTCTTTGGTGGATTAGATCAGGTTAGGCAGAACAGCACTCGCATTTAGAAAATTAGAATACTAAGAGTTCCATAATCCTTAAACTTAATTCTTCGTCGCATTTCACGTGTTTGGCATAAAGAAATTCTTGGGATCATTATACTTGAATTTGTCTCCTCATTAGCTAATCAACAGGTTTGGTTCAGTCTTCTCCATATGTTCTTCTTTTATTATTATTTTAAATTTTCAATGTGAATTTAGAAGAAGCATATAAGAAAAGAATTAGGTTCTAGGATGTAAGTTAGGCCAGCAAAGACCGTTATATACAGTTGGACAAAACCATAAGAAAAGGCAAGCCTTTTTCTCAGAATTGTGATTTTCACACTTCCTATTGAGAACACCAATTTTGTAAGAAACAAATTAATTCCACATGAGAAAAGAAAAAAGAAATGCAACAAAGGGCCTGTTTGTTTAGATGGAATTGAATACAAAGGATCTCATGGTCAAATGGACTCCAACATAGGATTGTTAAAGATGTGAGGGGTAGAGGATATAAAGTGTTGATGGCTGGGTATTCATTTCCCCTCTCCCTTGATTCATTCCCAATGATGAGGGATAATTTGATGGCCTTTTTTGGACATTCACTGCACCTTTGTTTTTTTATTTTTAACCACTTTTGGATGATGATTAATCTACTAAACCCTCCTCTGTAGCAAGTTTGGACTCCTTCAATCAGCAGCCTAGGAATGACTCTTTCGATCTTGCAGTCGTTTACAGAATTCTCCATCCTTTGCCTCAAGGAATTTGTTGCAGGCCTCTTAAGAAATATGGTCTATACTTTTTGGGAGTTCCTGCCACATAGCCCTCTGATTAAATTGAAATTTGGCTTAGCGTTGATACATGGGAAAACACTAATTTTGAGTGGTTTGGATTTCGTAAGGGGCCCCCACTTTATGTATATAGGCCTTCTCTGACCCCACATCATAGCATAGAATTTTTTTTCCCTTTTTTATTGAAAATCATTGGTACTTAGTAGACTATTTAGTTTTCTACTGTGCTGTTTGAATGCTTCCTATCAGTGGCATAATCCTGTTTTTGTGATAGTGGTCAGCAGATAGATGGTTCCAGCACACTGTCCCACCATGCCACACCTGGGGCCCAGCCATTGATACACCATTCAGCTTGTTTGGTACTTGATCAAAATCCATATCCTCACAGAACAAAAACACCAAATTAAAAAAAAAAAAAAAAAGAATTTCATGAGGAAATGAACCCGTGCCTTCAACAAACTTTCCTCTCTTGGCACATGTCGATTGATTGGTAGTTGTCAAGTTGCACGAGCTCATCTTCTAGTCACCAACTGCTTTCTCATGTATTAAGTATAGCTTCGTAGAAAGATCAGAAGAGACATACAACTACTCTTTGATTGATATGAATTCAAGATTTACATTTTGATTGAATAAGCAAATAAATGAATTGAATAATTATAATGTTATCTTTAAGATAACGAATTATGTCACCACTGTTTGCTGATCCTCAAGAGGACCTACATACGACATATATTACTACCAACTGCTTTGGGAAGATAGGACGTGCGGTGATCTCATCTCCCGAAGCCTCCTTTCATCAGAGAGTTGTTTTGCATACCTGTAATTCAAATAATTATCAGTCACTCCTGCAATTAAGGAAAAAAAAAGTTATTATAACAGTACTAAGAGGGGTTTGTGTTCTACCTTTTGAGAGCTTGCTCATTAGTGCCTTCGTTTTCGACTGGTTCAAATATACCCGTCTCCAAGTTCACTCTTGAAACGGGTTTCTTTAACAACCCTTCACCAATCTTCACAAGGTTCTCCAAGTTCTGATCGGTAGCAATGTCAAGAGATGCTGTCGTCCCACTTAATGTATCATCCTGATAGTTGATTCAATGGACATTAGAATTTAGAGGCACACCGCAATGCATTAGGATATCATGAAAGGAAAAGAAGAACAAGAACAAGAACAAGAAGGTGGGAGGTGGAACTTGCACTAACCTGAATCTGTAGATAGTTACATTTCAAAGAGAGAGCTTGAAAAAGTACTGAAATGTGGATGTCAACCATATCTGTGCTCGCTTGAGTGAAAACATCTACCAATGGAGTGGAACCACCACTTGACAACCAGCCCAAAACACCCCATTTGCTTGCACTAGTCGCATTGTATTTCTTTTCTTTCTTGGGCGAACCAGTCCCAACTGATACTAGTAGAAATCTACGGTAGTCTGTTGGTTTAATTGCGATGAAATCCGGGTTCTTTTTCAAAACCTCCTTTCTCACTTCACCCATGGCAACTAGTGCCTGCAACAGTTGTTTAGATGAGATATTAATGAAAAATATAGAACTTAAATGTTTAGGTCTTTCATTGGCAGCTTTTGAGTTAATCTGTATGGTGTTGAAGTGTATGTAATGAAAACTATGAGGAGTATAACTAGAGTTGTCATATTGTTTACCGGATTATTAGCTGCTACACCACCGTCAATAAGATTAAATTCCCGTACTTTACCATGAGAATCTTTAGTTTCAAAGCAATGAGCAGGAAGGTATGTTGGGGCTGCAGATGTGCCAATGCAGATATCTGATAGTAGTGCATCCATGGATTTGCTCGACTTTGCCTAGACAAGGGAAAAAAATATAATGAGGTTATCAGTAAGGCATTCCTCAATGTAAATTGAGCACGCGCGCAACAGAGAGAGAGAGAAAGAGTAATTATGTCTGACTTAGAAAATGTCAATTGTCAGCTGATTGACTAAGAAAATGTCAGCTGGTTGACTAAGAAAATGTCAACTCTATGAACAGGACACTAAACAAGATTGATATTTTCAAGGGATAGAAAGCAAGTCAAATGGCAGTTTATTCATAAGATCATCATCATCTTATTAGCCCTATCAATCTGGGGTCAGCTTAAAACATTCCACTTAAATAAATGGATTATCCCTAGGCTAAATGGGTTGCACCTGATCTAATAGACATCAGTCCTTTTCCGAATATTGAACAATAAGCTCAAATGATCATCAATGGAGTTTATCAGAAAACTATTGGAGCTTGAGATATGAAAAAAAAAAAAAAAAAGGGAAAAATAGAAAAAACAAAACAGATGAGGAAAGCAATACTAGATGAAGAACCTTGTAGGTAGAGAAGATGGTTGGTTGGAGTTTCTTGATATCATAAGTTGGAATAACCACATTTGTCAAGGTCTGGTGTAGCCGTGTCACTCCGAGTTTTTCTCTGACAAGGCCATGAAGATACTTGCCATCATATTTGGGTCCAGATATAGCTTTGAACATCTTTGTTAATGAAGCAAAAGGGCCTCTGTGATTCAAAGATAAACATGTCAGACTACTGTACTGCTTCTGATCCTACTGTCAGTTAAAAAAAAAAATTCTTTTGGGTCAATACCTGCTTTGTGGGAAGATTTTGGGAGAGTGATTGAGAAATAAAGCCTTGATGTCCTTGGCAGCAAATAGCGGACGACCATTTTCATTAGGCGCAGTTAACATTGCGGTCACAAGACCACCTGTGCTTGTCCCAGTAATCACATCAAAGTAGTCTGCAAGTCTTACATCCTCACCATCCAATTCCTGCTCCACCAAACACACTTGAAAATTAAAACTAAACAGAAAGATTTAAAAAACTGACAATTTGAGTTTCACTGGAAGGATGTGATCCTTCACATCCTTCCAGGTAAGAAACACAAACTAGATAATATGAGTTAGTTAGGAATTAGGGTTTCCTGAAGAAAATATATTACACCTGGAGTTGTGACTCGAGGAAGCTTAGAATGGTTGCAGGGATGATTCCTCTAATTCCTCCTCCATCTATGCTGAGGATGGTGATTAGATCTCCGTAAGTTGGGGCTTGTATCTGATTAACAATTGAAGTTGTGCGCTCCATGAGGTTGTGACAGAAGTTGGAGGAGTTAAAATCTTTCATTATCCAAATTATAAAGGACTACGGGTATGAATTATGTGGATATGATGTTGTATGATTGAGTATTAATAGCTACTAATCAAAGAGACCGTGTTGATTGTTCATTACGCAAATAATGAACCACACTTAAAAAATTGTTTGCTGATGTTTGAGCCGATATCTCTGAATAATGGACAAGAGATGGCAATATGGAGTTCATATGGACCATGTCTTCAACCAAACGCGTGATAGCCAACTCTATCCTGTTGCCAAAACAGTAGCACACCCCCATTCCAACCAAGCGACGCCTTTTCATTTAGATAAAGACTAGTTTTAAGGCTTCTTGTGCCAGAAGGATATCCAATGGGTTAGGTGGACTTCTTTGAATATGGAACCTACAGTCACAAGAATCAACGAGACATAGATGACGAGTCCAGTAAAAGAAATGATTTTAAGTGGCAGATTAAGAGGTTAAAATATGATCTATCTGCCTTTCAAAACACTCAGGTAATAGAAATTTAATAACCAGAAGCATGTACAGGTGCTGACCAGATTCCATTCCACTGAGGTTCTTAGAGGTGGAACAAGCAGAATAACCCAAGATGGAAAATGACCCACATGCTTCCATAACACACTTGAGTAATACTAGAATTCAACACGCTAAATGATGGATCAGCAGCTTGGAAATGGGGAAATTTCAGCAAGCACATCTTGGGAAGGTTGTTGTTATCTAAAATTCATGGGTCTATATCCATCACTAAGCATGGTCTGTGTGATTTGAATTAAACCATAGGTTCACATTATACATATCAGGAGAAAGTATAGGCAAGGCCATCCCAAAGGATACTAAAACCTTTTCCTTTTCTTTTCTTTTTTTTAATTTCTCACTGAAACCCATAATAGAGGTGAGGTATAATTTGTTTTGTTGTTTTATTTTCCATTACCCAGTTTACTTGAATAATTATATACATTATAGTTTACAACACACATTCAAACAATGAGAGAAAGAAAGACCTTACTTTCTTGCGCATGGTGTATAGATTTGTATTGTGGTCTTAGCTTAGCCTAGTTGAAGTATAGAGTAGAAATCTTTTAGCTGACACCAAATGGATGGGATGGTGCTCTAATGACGATGATGAGGTTTTTTTTCATATTGACATAATTTCTAGTTTAAATGCTTTTCTGTCACAAGTAAGTAACCAAGAAATAGCACCACAAAGAAAGGAAAAAGATAAAAGATAAAAGAACATGGGAGGGAATGTGTATCGAAAAAGGTGTGCGTAAATAGCTCTTTGTATTTGACTTGTCAACCTCAGTATTGTTTTGCTTTTGGCAGCTGGGTCAACCCCCTAAGCTCCTGACTGCTTTCTTCAATTGTGGAGAGTATTATTATACTAAATATGACATTCATTCCAAAAGGAGGTTGAGTGTCTTCTCGATTTCAGGAAATCTGACAGTGATTAAATCATTGAAGAACCGTGTAGTTGAATGTTGACCATGGAAACAGGGAATGCTATCAAAGTCTTGAAAACCAATTGCAAGTGTATGAAGGAAAACAAAATGTAAAACTAGCAATGTGTTGTAGAGCTAGAACAGTGTAACCCAGGGAATATTGCAATTTCTTTCATTAGGTGGTTACAGATATGAAAATTTTAGACATATTCCCTGGATCAAAATCTAAAATTCTAGATTTGAAAAAAGTAAGTTTGTGAATCTATGTGCCTTATGGGTGTCTAATTTTCATTGAGTTCGAGCATGGTTGGAGTTGAATCACAAGTCATTGCAGAATGACCAAGTGATAACCTGGAATGGTAGGTAAAGTGGTAAGCCCACCTTCAACTCTTTTGTTTTCTTAAACTAATCATCTTTCCCGTGACATACCTTTGCCAATGTGGTTTAGGACATATTTTCATTGACCCATATGTGTGTGTCCAGTATTTAAATATTACTTACCTAGAAATACATCAACTGTGTAGAATACTTCTATACTGCATCACCTACTTAACTAGGCAATTCTCTCTGATGAATTTCATTCCCTTATCACTATATCACGAAACTACACCTAACAGTCTATATGGTTTTCACCTACAAGTCTCCTACCAAGACCTAAAAGTGCACATCAATATTTCGGGATCAGACCATATCTATGGCAGCTAGTGCTAAACAATAACTTGACAGATTAAAAAAAAAAAAACTATCTGTCCTCATCCAATGAATTAAAAAGTCTTCGTCAAAATGTAGCAGCGAGACCAAGGACGATTTTATTCCACACGTGTGCCCCGTACTTCGCGTTGAGATAGCAGAATGTTTTCCATCACCCATGCTTATAAATAGTTGGTTCCTACAAGAACAAACGCATCATCCATTCTTGTTGAATTGTGAATTCTCATCTCACACAAACCTCTGAATACCATTTTTATTCTCTAAGCAAATTTTAATTGCACAAGCTTTCTCATTTCATCATGGAGCGCGCAACATCAAATGTCAATCAGATCCAACCCCCTACTTATGGAAACTTAATCACCATCCTCAGCATTGATGGTGGAGGAATCAGGGGAATCATTCCTGCTACCATTCTTAGCTATCTAGAGTCACAACTTCAGGTACAAGATAAAACTTTTAAGAGTAAACTAACCTACACAATGCATAGCCCAATCAGCTTCTAGCACAAAATGGATAAGACATGAGTAGCCATGATACCAAAAAAAAAAAAAAAAATGATGATTTTTGTGTAGGCTTGTTTTCTTAGTTTTAATTTGAAAGGATGCTTTATGGAGCAGGAGTTGGATGGTGAGGAAGCAAGGATCGCAGACTACTTTGATGTGATTGCAGGGACAAGCACTGGTGGCCTTGTGACTGCCATGCTAACTGCACCAAATGAAAACAATCGTCCCCTCTTTGCAGCGAAAGATATCAAGGACTTCTACCTCAAACATTCTCCCAAAATCTTTCCTCAATGCAGGTAACAAGTTATCATCTTGCGAACTTCCTATGGTGATACTAAATTGTAGTTGATGATTTTTATTTTTTATTTTTTGGCTACAGCAACTGTTGAATTTGTTGATTAACCTGTTCTTTTTGTGTTAAATTTTGTTTCTAATTATAGAGGACCATTTGCACCAGCTGCAAAGATATTAAAATCAATATCAGGACCGAAATACAATGGAAAGTATCTTCATCGCCTTGTCAAAGAGATGCTTGGAGAAACACTGTTGAGCCAGACCTTGACGAATACAGTCATTCCAACATTTGATATCAAGCAACTCCAACCCACCATCTTCTCCACCTATGAGGTCTCTCTCTCTCTCTCTCTCTCTACACACACACACACACCGAAATAGCGTTTATGCTCCACAATTTTTGGAGCTTTATATGGATATGGTGAGGACTAAGGCTCACATGAGATCAAAGTGGCTTCTTGTCCCTAAGATTCACCCATCTGCAAATTGTCAGCACTGTCAAGCTCTAGTCATTTCTCTTTGTTTTGAAGTTAGCATTAATTTTCTCCTTCAGTGAGAGTTGGCATCAATTATCCTTCAGAAAGAGTTGTCCCTATCATATCAACCAACACACACTAGAGTTTTCTGATAAATACCAAAACCTCATGTTTTGCATTAGAAATTGAATGCATAGGAATTCATACAATAAGTGGTTAAAAATGAAGACCAAAGGTGAACATACAAAAATGGCCATCAAATAAACTTCCCTTTAATAGAAATTGAATTGAGGGAAGATAGAAATGAATACGCAGCCATCCCCTTTGTAATTCAATACTTAGGGTAGTCAAGATCAATATCCTTCACCCGTCACCTCATATCATATACACCTCACCTCCTCAATAATTCTTCAATGAAACACATTTGACCATGAATTCCTATGTATTTAAATCCGAAGTAATGCAATGCAAACAAACAGGCCCTTAATCAGGATTCGTTATCCAAAACTCTAAAAATTTGTGGCACAAAATTTCCAATTTTAGTTAATCATGCTTTGTTTATTGATAGTTTATGCCAGGCCTCCCAACGCCATCATTTTCCCTGTGCAGGTGAAATCAAAGCCATCCTTGAATGCAAAACTATCTGACATCTGCATCGGAACATCTGCAGCTCCAACTTATCTTCCTGCCCATCTTTTTGAAACTAAAGATTCTCATGGTACAGTGAGAGAATTCAACCTCATCGATGGTGGTGTGGCTGCTAATAATCCAGTAAGCACATCATCACACTTTTATTAACAATTTATAAACCAACTACATATGCAAGTAGATATAATCATATATAATATTCTATAAAGTATCAAATCTCAAACAAGGTCTTGTTTTCCTACATTTCCTTTTTACTCAACTCTCTTCTTGAAACATGGTTTCAGGCATTGGTAGCTATGGGTGAAGTGACAAAGGAAGTTTTCCACGGAAACCCTGATTTCTTCCCAATCAAACCTACGGATTACGGTCGATTTTTAATTATATCATTAGGGACTGGATCACACAAGAAAAATGATAAGTATACCGCAAGCCATGCTAGCAAGTGGGGCATTCTTGGTTGGTTGCTCAGCGACGGTGGAACGCCACTAGTGGATGTGTTCACCTCTGCCAGTGCTGATATGGTTGATATCCACATCTCTGTGCTCTTTCAAGTGCTTCATTCAGAATCTAACTACCTTCGAATTCAGGTAAAACACATGCTTATTCTATGAATTTCTAACTTGCATAAGACTTTTCGAACATACATGCAAACCAATACTCCATGAATTATTGATCTTGCATTTGAATGAAAAAACAGGATGATACATTGAGATCACCCTTATCATCAGTCGATATCGCAACCAAGGAGAACTTAGAGAACCTTGCCAAGGTTGGTGATAGGCTATTGAAGAAACCCGTTTCTCGGGTGAACTTAGAAACTGGTATCTTTGAACCTTTGGAAAATGAAGGCACCAATGAAGAAGTACTCAAAAGGTGAAATTACAAAATCTCTCTTGTGCTATTAAATATTACTGCAATCATTCTAAAAAATAAGGTACTGATCATTGCTTCTACTTCATTCTTAATGTAGATTTGCAAAACGACTTTCAAATGAAAAGAGGCTTCGGGAGATGAGATCGCCGCACATTAAAACTGTGAAATCCAATGATATTAGCTTAGTACATAAATAGGTGAGCCATATACAAGCTAATCACTGATGGTGTAATGCTTGAAATGATAATGTAAGGGACTCCACTTGGTTGTTAATTCAATTCGTTAAGTGTAATTATTTAAACTTGCCAATAAATCCAGAGCAAACGCTCTGAAATAAATGGTTTTATGAATTTCAAGGTGCTTCTGTGTGCCTAGCTTCTTTTTTTTTTTTTTTTTCTTCTTTAAGGCACCAAAAGAGATGCCCACAGGTTCAGCTCATGCAAATGGAGGTGCTACAACCATCAGATGAACTTTACTGGCCTAGTTATGTTATAGGGACACTATTGAGGAGCCCGACCTGATGGATGGCTTATAGTTTAGCATTTTGGGTTCACCAATTAATCTAGAGATTCATACTCATATTAATGGGATGATCATAACCACCCATCCTTTGGGAGCCACCGATGATGGGCCATGGTCCAAAAATCATAATGAAGAGTTGATCTAACCATTGGTCAGGATTGATTTGGACCATTAATTTCCCCCCGTGTTTAAATCTATCTGATTGCTGCACATGGTGTGATCACGTGGGCCCGCTATTCATTTGTTCTCTCTATGCTCCGAGGATGGTCCATGCATGAAAGAGTAACTTGATATGATGACTAAAACCACAACATGATGGGTGTTTTAAGATAAAAATACTGGAAGAATTTGACCCTGCCGTTCATTTAGCATGTTCTTGATTCAATCTTAATGATGATCGAATGAATGGTACAATTCAGGCCAAATCTAATCAACACTAAATCATTCTTCACCCACAATTCATCATGTATACAGGTGCAGTGGACTCCCATAGATGTTCTACTGGTTGCAGTACTGGATCACTAACTGTTCTAATCCATCATCCAACTGATATTCCACCTCTTTATATGGACAGACCCATTTCAATGTTGAAAAAGACATTATTCAATGTATCAACCTCAGTAAATCCAATAAATTCAGTATTGCAAATGAAGAATGTACCTGCCTCAGTAAAGCGAGAATGATAGACTAGACGTTGCTAAGCTTTTCATTCTTCTTATACTTTCTTTCCTGTATTTTCTTCCCACCCAAGCTCATAAACCTCGAAACCTAATGTCGTTTTGGAACTTCTAATACAACTGGTTTGCCAATGGGGTGCCAACCAATGCTCCTCTTCACAATGAAAAGCCTTTCACTTGCAGAGTCAGCCACGAAATACTGTCTTCAGGCCACCAAATACCGCCTTCCCTAAAGAAAAGAAGTATTGTTGGTGTTAATACAGCTTGGTTTTAAATAGCATTCGAGGTATTTGAAGAGTCATTTGAAAACAGTGAGGGATACAGAAACAGGGGAGTTGCAATTGGATTCTATAGGAAGAGTGGAATGGTGTGGTCAGAGAGGCTGAAGAAGCATCGGCATTCTGGTCCTTCTTCTTCTGCAGACTTGCCATTGGGATTAAAAGGCAACATCAAATCCAGAGCCCAAGGCAGACCTTTATAATATGAAACCCTTATCCTATTCTCAAGGTCCTGGGCTGGCCAGGGCATGAAGAAATGATTTTTTTTAATATTATTATATATAATAATTTTTTATATCATAATGCTTATCCATCCTTACAGGAGGGTCAATGTAAAATTTAGAGGATTTTACCAAAAAAAAAAAAACATATTAAGTTAAGAGTGGTCTCAAAATATCATTTTAACGGATGTTGCACCAGATCAGTCATTTTGCCTGAGAAGAAGTTTTTTTTTTAACACTTTCTACTAACATCTTCAGCGACCTTAGTTTTATAACATTAAGGGTTGCTAGGGACCCTGCGGTGTATACAAAGTAGATAAAAATAGGTTTTATATCTTCTCTTTCGCTGTAAAAGGGTTATTTTTTCTTCACCAAGTCGTCTGCGCCCAGGCACCGATGCTGTGGTTCCCTCCAACGAGATCTTCTCCAGCGACTCCTCTCCCTTCTACCAACTATGGTCCCCTCCCACATCCTTTTTGTCGAAGGTATGTGCTTTTGAATGCTTCCTTTGGCATTTTTTGAGTCGTCGGTGACGTTAGTGTCGTCTAGGTCATGCCCTTATTGTGTTTCCATGTCTTTTGCTGTGGTTAATGTTTCCTCGTAGTAGACATCTACTCTCCACTCCAAAATCACCTCTCTAAAAGGGTTTTGTCTTCCTTGTGTATCATTATGTGAAAACAAGAAAAATGCTGTAAAAATGGCTTTAGCCCTTTCTAGAAGACAATGTGCAGAGAACCCTAGAGAGGTGGGTTCTATTGTTTCGGTTCTAAATCGCTTGCAAAAGACAAATGCACATAAAAATCCTATCAAAGATGTTTGCACACAATCTCTATCTTAGCCGTGATAAAAATACAACATTTCTTCTTCTTATCATGACAAAAGCATTTATATTGGAAAGGAAAAGGAAAAGGAAAACACAAACACTTTGATTTCAATTCTCTATTTGTCTATTTTTTTTTATGATGGGATGCTGTGGGGGAAGAAGACGATGAAATGCATGCAAAAATGGTCACATGAAAAATTGAAATCGCAATCCTCATTCAAGTCGATAGTGGGAAATTCTTTCGTGTGTACCCCGATCACCAACAGTTGTCTTTGATTAACTTAATTTCATTGATCAAGGCTTTCCGTTAATGTTGATTTGTTTTCCTCTTATGGCTTCTGCATAAAAAAACATATGGATTAATTAACTTTGGATTTATATAAACATACTTGTGGATTAAAAATAAATGTCACTACGTACGAACCTGGTTTGTGGGGTTTCTTTGGTAGCATATGCGCCTGCGTCTCCTTCCCTTCTTGCAACAAAAAACAATGTATTATTTTTTGGATCAGTCCCCAAAGCTCTGAACACTCTCTTTACATCATTGTCATCATCAATGTCTATCAATGAAAAAAAAAACTTCCGTTGTGAATAAGGTACTTTATACATAAGGCTTTCACACTAGCTTCACAGTTTGATGCTTCGAGTGTAACGTTCACAAGCTCACTATATGTTATGGTTTTCTGGAGATGCCTCATCTTCTGTCTTCCGTCAATATATTGAGGACGTTTGAGATCAGATTGAAAATCACCATCATAATGTAATATTGTTAGGACATCAACATCCGAAATAATTAATATTAGTTGGTTAAATTAGTAATAACAAACATTTTTTAATAAACATATCCAATTTGCAAGAGGAACATTTGTTCAATACCACAAGTCCATTTGGAAGTTGAATGGTAAGTAAGGCTATTCATTGATTGTGGTACAATTATTTTTTATAACATTGATTCGATTAATCTTGCTAATTTTACAACAAACCCACATGGTAATCAAAGGAAAAACATTTTTATCATATATGATTCTCTACGTTCTTTCTAATCACATAACTCATTTCAAATCATTTTCTCTACGTTATTTACGAGTTTCTCTAAAACCCAAAATTCCAATGTATGCTGACATTTCTTTTGGTCCATATTATTCTCACATCAATGTTAGTGAAAAATAAAAAACATAAAAAATCATATCAAAGATGTTTGCACACAATCTCTAACTTGGCTATGATAAAAATACAACATTTCTTCTTCTTATCATGACAAAAGCATTTATATTGGAAAGGAAAAGGAAAACACAAAATACTTTGATTTCAATTCTCTATCTGTCTTTTTTTTTTTTATGATGGGATGATGTGGGGGAAGAAGACGATGAGATGCATGCAAAAATGGTCACATGAAAAGGGTTTATCAAAATTAGAAAATCATGTTTTAGGAAAAAGTGCAAACTTCACATTTCCATTGCTCTGCCCCAATTAGTGTATCATATGAACTTTAATGTTCTCCACCAAACAAAGGCATGTGGCTTTAATGGTCTTTAAGAGGTGTGAATGACCTATGGAGGGGAAGCAAGTCGACCTACATGGAGACGCAATAAGGGCAAGACCTTGACGACAATAACATCACAGACGACTCAGAAAATGCCAAAGGAAAGCATCCAAAAGAACATACCTGAGACAAAGAGGATGTGGGAGGGGACCACAGTTGGAAGGAGGGTGAGGAAGAGGATGTTGGAGGGGATCACAGCGTCGGTGCCTGGGCGTAGACGACTCGGTGAAGAAAAAATAACCAGTTGACAACGAAAGAGAAAACAAAAAAACCTTATTTTGTTCTACTTCGTATACACCGCATGGTCCCTAGCGACCATTAACATTATAAAACTAAGATCGCTATGGACGCTAGTAGAAAGTGCTTAAAAAAAAAAACACCTTTTCTGGCAAAATGACTGATCTGGTGAAAGAACGGTTAAACTGATCTTTTGGCGCAACTGGTCATCTAATCTGGTTTTTTTTTTTTTTTTTTTTTTTTTTTTTGTAAAATCCCCTAAAATTTATTTTTTAATACCACTTTTAAAAGAATATACAAAACAAGTTACTTACTTTGTCGTTTTATAAAAGTATTATTTAGAATTAAATGAAATAAGCTTATTTGATATTATTGTGACATGAAACTACGAAAGACGTTATTAAATACCTAAACAAACTAGCAATAGTTAACTAGTTTAACTAGCGTGCTTGGTTTTGTTTGTTGACAGGTTATTAGTAAGATTGTCGCAATTGAGGATTTGCTTTGTTGTAGCCTTTTTTACCTAGCTCATGTTCTACATATTTTTATTAAGCAATAATATAAACCATGAGGACATGTTTGGCAAGTCTTGTCTAATTCAATTAGATTTATTTCAAATTGGCATTAGACTTTTTCCAAATGAATTATTTAGTGTGTGTGGTTCAAATAAATATGAAACTACTCTTGAGCTAGCATTAACCTTAGCCTTAAATTCTTTGAAAAATCACCATTTGATCTTATTCATGGTTTAAAATCTCGGTCTCGGTCGCAGTATCGGCCGGGCAGAAAAACTGATATGATATCGGTATCAGTCGCGGATATCGGTCCGTCGCAGTCATCGCGGTGTGAATTTGTTTTTTAATCCAAAAAAATTAGCAAAAAAATCCAAAAAAAATCTAGAATATTAGAAAATGCTGGAAAACAATATATTTTTTCCATTAGTAATAATAATAAATCAAAATTTCGGTCACCTTAAGTTATGAGTCATGTCTGTGTCGCAGTTCACTGTCTTCTCCGGTATAAGTATTTCATATAATTCAGCCAGCTATTATTGATGCTCATGATCAATTTATTAGTGTAAAATATAAGAAAATAAATATAACATATCAAACATCATTTAATACTAACTCAATCATCAAATAAGTTGTGAAATTCAAGACCATATTTATCATCAAATATAACATATACAATGAGCATGAATCATTAAAAGAACATAATTATGATGAAATCCCCAAAAAATGATATATTATAATTCAAATATTAAAAAAATTGAAAATAAAATAATTAAAATAAAATTTTAAATAATGTTTATGACTATGAGTAGATATATATCTATCATCTACACACTATTAATAAGTCATTAAGCCTTTGATATCACAAATATTCTAACAAGTAACAACAATTATTTTTAGGAAAAACAAAATTAATAAAATCATTTTCAAAATCCTAAAAATATAGATCTAACATAAAAGTTGTAGATCAATCATTTACACATCATACAATGATCATGAATCATTAAAAGAACATATTTATGATGAAATCCCAAAAAAATGATATATTATAATTCATATATTAAAAAATCCGAAAATAAAAAAATTGAAAAAAAAGTTTAAAATCATGTGTATGAGTAGATCTAGCATGAAAGTATGTAGATCTAACTTTTAAATGAAGAAAACAACACAAGTGACAAACCCAATGATTTCTATGCTTCATCTAAAAAAAAACATAATAAAATACTTTAAGTTGATTTTCTCTCACCTTAGATAATATTTTCTTCAAAAAATAGAGGTGAGATTTGAAAAAATGAAAGAGGGATGTGTGATGGAGTGTGGCTGCTGCTATGGGTAGTAAGGAGATGAGAAGAGAGGAGAAGAAGATGAAGATGGGGAAAAAAATGAGAAAATTAGGGTTTTTACACTTTTTGTCACATCTCGGCCGATATAGGCAGAGATTTTGACGATATATACCAAGACCGATATCTCATTGAGATATCGGCTCGGTATCGGCCGATTTTTTAATCCATGATCTTATTACATAAGGCTGATGTGAGACAATTTGAGGTCTAAAGTGACAATCCTAATTGAGGCCTCAAATTATCTATTCTTCTCTCAGTTTTGAAAGTTCCGAATAATTGGATTCGTATTTTCTAATAAACATATTTATAAATTATAAATTATAACTAATGATATTTATATATTAAAAAAAAAAACCAAATACTAACTATAATAAACATACAATGCGAGCTTGAAATTAAAAAAATCTTAAAAGCATAAAATAATATAATATGATTTAGTGATTTTTTGTTGTTGGCTGCAAAGATTATAGATGTAGATGAGTTTTGAATTTGATGCGGCTTTTACAATATGAAAAAAAAATATATTATATTTGAGTTAGTTAATTATGACTAACATATACTATAAAAATTACCCACATATATTATCTTTTTTTATCATATTAATTTTTTTAAAACATATATTATCAATATATTATTAAGAAAAAGACAAAACCAAATCAGTAAACCCTTAAAGAAGATTGCTTTAGAAATAATAAAAAAAAAGTAGTTACAGAGAAAAAGCATTCCATGAGAGAAACAGAGAGAGTAAGAGAGTTAAGAGTACCTAATATGGAAAAGCGTTGTGGAAATTAAACTTTTGATAGAGACATTTTAATAATGCAAGAGAAAAATTATCTATAAGAAAAACATTCATTTGAAAAACTTCACCGGTGAGGCGGCAATGAGGTTGAGATTTGTTGTGATTTAAAACGACAATGTGTAGAGAAAAAGAAGGATGATTGTTGCTTTAATGTTTTTTTGGAATGTGAAAAGATGACTTTAGTGAGATACGATACTAATTACTATTATGGGGCCTTACTTTTTGGAGAAAGAAAAAAAACCAATCACATTTGCTTTAATGTTGTTTTAGAATCTGTAAATATGACTTCAATATGATGTGATACTATGGGGACTTATTTTTTTCAAGGGCCTAAAGCAAGGGTTTTTCTTGCCTTATGGTTGAGCCACCTTGTTATAACAAAACAATTAAACTACGAATACCGGAGATGAATAACGAAGATGATTTGATGCAAGAGTCACAAACTTTAATTCCATATGTGGGGTCCACATGAATATTATACATATTATTTATTTTATATATTAATAGACAAAGGGCAGGGTCGTGCTCCTTCAGGCCAACTAAGTGAAGCCCTAGGTCGGCCCTCAAGATTGCGGGCTTTTCAAAATTGGACCCTACCCTGCCCTCGGGCTTTATAGGACAGAAAAAAAAAGCCCTCGCTTTGAGGGCTTTTGCATCTCGAGCCAGGCTCAGCCCCCCTCGTCAAAAGGCTGGATTGACAGCCCTAGACATGGGTGTGTCTTGTAAGGAAACAAAAGCTAATTAAAAAGGAAGTTGGGTGAACTCAGACTGCTCCCATGTAAGGTCATAGGTAGGGATGTAAATGGGTCCCGATTCTATGATTATCCAGAGGTTCTTGCCCATTAATAAACGAGTTTGGATCTTTGTTCAGGTTATGATAACTAAATTGATCCGGGTCTCAGTCCATTTTCTTAGACCCGTGACCTAAACGGGTCTGATTCCACCTTTACTTCAATCCGTGGATCCGGGACTCGACATATTACTTTAATTTTTGAGAAATTCTCCTAAAAGCTTTTTTTTTTTTCTAAATCATTTAGTTATTTTTTCTAAATCATTCTCTACCTGACCTAGGCCCGGGCCCGTCCCATATATGGAACCGGTTCTAATTCCGGTTCCATCTTCTCATTAACGGATCTAGTTCTAGAACCAAAAAACTGGTTCTGAGCTGGCTTCTAATCTGGCTCTATCTTTTTATTAATGGTTCCGGCCCTGGGTCCACCTGGACTTGGACCAGAGCCAACCAGTTTACATCCCTAGTCATAGGCCCCTTACATGGCTTACTGCTCACATATATGATGCATGGGCTCCACCTCATTACGGCCCACTCTTGGAAAACCTAATGGGCACAGGCCCTAGTTTGTTTAAAGGTTTATAATATTTGGTAAGTTATTATTTGATTTAATGTAAGAGGGGTTTTGGAAGAGGAGAAATGAAGGGTCGTGGGGACGTTGGGGAAGAGGAAAGAGACCCTGGTGATGCATATTTTCTTGGTGATGCATATTTTCTTGGGCGGGACTGGGGTTTTTGCTGCTACAAATTTTATTTTATTTTATTTTGTAGAGGCAGAAAACGAAAAGTTGAGGGCGGTTGTGGATTTTTATTTCCATTTTTACGAAAAACCCCTCTTAAATCCTTAAACTTTTAAGTAGGTTACTTGGTGACTGGGCACAGATGTGAATGAGTTGCATACATGGCGCACCATAATTAGCCCACTCACGGTCTGTGTATAATGGCAGCCACAGGGGATATCCGGTCATCCGGACTACAACATGTACAGCTTGCCATAATCATTCCATCAACTTTTTAAGCTCCGCATATAGTTCTAACGGTTGTCTGTTTAAAATAATAACAATAGTAGTAATATTTAAGAACGACTCTTTATCTAAGTGGTAGGGAGTAGTGCACCTGGCTGTCCGGGGTACGTCACCTCTTACCATTGGTGCAGGCAACCTTCCCTTGTGTATGCGGGCTGGGCTTTCTCTCGGGTCCAGACCCTTTGCTTGGGGTACCAAAAAGAAAATAATAGTAGTAATATGTGAAAAGCTAATAATAATTAAACACTAACATGAGCATTTATTGAAAATGGTAGGAGCATTCAAGCCTAATCTCATATCAACCATGATCTCAGAGAAAAAGAATACAGGAAAGGATTAACAGAAGAAGAATGCTTATACAACTATTAAGCTTTATCTAAGAATTCAAGAATCCAAGAGATCGAAACCGTTTTTTTTTTTTATAAAATACAACTAGTAGAATTCATCCATGTAACAAAATGTCATATGACAGTGGCTGATGGGAGCAGAACCAGTGGCCTTATCTACAACACAACAATGCTCATGACCACAGCCCCATCTCAACTAGAAAAGTCGCCTAAGTCACAAGAGACTTTATGGTACAATTTGAATAAAAAGGTTCCAATTAGCAATGAGAAGCTACAACAAGCCACAACAATTATATTCAAGTGTCATTGGATTTTTTTTTTTAAATGGTTGCATTTTGATTGTGGTCTATTACACCATTTGAACTCAAAAGATCTAATTTGTTATCAACAAACATATGAAGAAAGAAACGATGAACTTCCAGAGTGGATAAAATGGAAAGGTTTGAGGGTCCCTTTATTCTATTTGTTGTTATCTGTTTGTAGAGAAGAAAGGGATGATGGGCTGAATCTTCTGAATCTGTATTTCTTTCTTTGGTAGATTAGATCAGGTGAGGCAGAATAGTACTCGCATTTAGAAAATCAGAAAACTAAGAGTTCCATAATCTTTTACATTTATCCTGTCACGATCGATTCATGCGTTTGCCAAAAAAATAAAAAATAAAAAATAAAAAAACTATTGGGATCATTACATTTGAATTTGTCTCCTCATTAGCTAATCAACAGGTTTGGTTCATTCTTCTCCATATGTTCTTTTATTATTATTTTAGATTTTCAGTGAGAAATTAGAAGAAGCAGATAAGAAAAGATTAAGGTTCAAAGATGCAAGTTAGGCCAGCAAAGAATGTTATATTTATAGGCCAGCAAGTTAGGACAAATCCATAAGGAAAAATATGTCTTTCCTCATAATTGTAATTCCACAGTTCCTATTGAGAACACCAATTTTGTAAGAAACACATTGATTCCACATGAGAAAAGAAAAATGAAATGCCATAAAAAGGACCCGCTTGGTTTAGATGGAATTTAATATAGAGGAATTCTGGGTCAAATGGACTCCAACATAAAATTGTTAAAAGGTGAGGGGTGAAGGATATAAGGTTTTGATGGCTGAGTATTCATTTCCCCTTTCCACTTGATTTATTTCCGATGAAGGGAAATAATTTCATGGTCATTTTTAGATATTTACCTTTATTCTTTTATTTTTAACTACTTTAATTTTGATGATGACTAATATATCAAACCCTGCTATGTACCAAGTTCAGACTCCTTCTATGAATGGCCTAGAATGACCTAATGAAAACAAAAAATAATCAATTTACAGAAGAAACACAAGAATAGATGGGTAGTATCTTTCCATGTTGCAGGTTTTTTTTTTTTTTTGGTCGACGGATTTCTCCATCCCGATTGTCCACCATTTGCTTCATAAGGAATTTGTTGCAGGACTCCCAAAGCTTACTATTCTAGAAGCATGGTCTATATACGTTTTGGGAGTTTCTGCCACATAGCCCTCTGATTAATTTGAAATTTGGCTCAGCGTTGATACATGGGAAAACACTAATTTTGAGTGGTTTGGATTTCGTAAGGGGCCGGCCACTTAATGTATATAGGCCTTCTCAGACCCCACATCATAGAATAGAATTTGTTTTCCTTTTTCATTGAAAATCATTGGTACTTGGTACTTGGTAGACTCTTTAGTTTTTAACTCTGCTGTTGAATGCTCCCTATCAGTGGCATAATCCTGTTTTGTGATGGTGGTCAGCAGATAGATGGTTCCAGCACACTGTCCCACCATGCCACACCTGGGGCCCAGCCATTGATACACCATTGAGCTTGTTTGGTACTTGATCAGAATAATGACCATTTTAGGAGTATTAAATATAACTACCATTCATCTCATCTTCTAGTCATCGACTGCTTTTTCATGTATTAAATATAGCCTCCAAGAAAGAAGACCAGAAGAGTACATACAACTACTTTCTGATTGATATGAACTCAAGATTCACATTTTGATTGAATAAACAATTGAATGAATGAAAGAATCACAATGTTATCTTTAAGATAGAATTACGTCACTGTTAGAGCACCTACATATGACAATATGACATATATTACTACCAACTGCTTTGGGAAGATAGGACGTACGTGCGGTGATCTCATCTCTTGAAGCCTCCTTTCATTAGAGAGTTGTTTCTCTTTCGCATACCTATAACAATCAAGGAAATACAAACAGAATTAATATAATAGTACTAAGAGAGGGTTTGTGACTTCGTGTACTACCTTTTGATCAAATGTATATCGGGGCTAGCCCTCCTAAGCTCAAGCTTAGGATAAGGTAAGCTTAAGTGTGTGGTGAGGCCCACTTGGGGACCGTTATAGGGATGGGGATGGGGGGATTTCAAGAACTCCCTATGATGCTCCTCTCTGTAAAGAATAAGCCCCAACCGTGATTTCTATAATCTCCATATAAGACCAAAGTTTAATGGTCAATAGTCCATTCAGATTGATACATAGTTAATCCGGCGGTCCAATAAATTTGGATCTGACCAAAAGTTGGTGGACATGTATAATTTAGGGGGGTCATGTGTTTAGTCCATTTGGATGGACCAAATGTGAGCCCCACAAGCATAAGCTTACGAAATTTTATCCTAAGCTTGAGCTTATGAGAACCTTGCTCATGTATATCTGTATGCAAGATCACTCTAAAAACGGGTTTCTTAAACAACCCTTCAACATTCTTCACAAGGTTCTCCAAGTTCTGATTGGTAGCTATGTCAAGAGATGCTGTCGTCCCGCTTAATGTATCATCCTCATAGTTGACTCAATGGACATTAGAATTTACAGGCACACAGCAATATTGCATTAGGACATCGCAAAACGAAAAGAAGAAGAAGGTGGAAGGCCGCACTTGCACTAACCTGAATCTGTAGATAGTTACATTTCAAAGAGAGGCCGAGCTTGAAAAAGTACTGAAATGTGGATGTCATCCATATCTGTGCTTGGTTGAGTGAAAACATCTACCAATGGAGTGGAACCACCACTTGACAAGCAGCCCCATTTGCTTGCACTAGTCGCATTGTATTGCTTTTCCTTCTTGGGCGAACCAGTCCGAACTGATATTAGTGGAAACCTACGGTAGTCTGTTGGTTTAATTGAGATGAAATCTGGAAACCTCCTTTCTCACTTCACCCAGGGCGCAACTAGTGCCTGCAACAGTTGATTAGAGGTGATATTAATGAAAAATATAGAACTTAAATGTTGTTTAGGAGCTAATTAAGAATTTCATTGACAAACGATACAACGTGGCCCCGAATCATGGTCCTATACACCAAAGTCCGTGGTAAGGTATAAACATTTCTACATAGAACATAAATACAAGCGGAAGCTTATATAATAAACGGATGGTACAAATAACGTATTGAATAAAAAGGTAAAAAATGAAAGATAAAGATAAAAGAAGATAAAAAGAACATGGGAGGGAATGTGTATCGAAAAAGGGGTGTGTAAATATAGATCTTTGTATTTGACTTGTCAACCACAGTACTGTTTTGCTTTTGGCAGCTGGGTCAACAACTTAATCTCCTGACTGCTTGCTTCAATTTTGGAGGGAATTATTATATTAAATATGCAGTTCATTCTGAAAAGAGTGTCTTTTAGATTTCAGGAAATCTGACAATGATTAAATCATTGAAGAACCGTGTAGCTGAGTGTTGACCATGGAAACAGGGAATGCTATCAAAAGCTAGAACACCAATTGTAAGTAAATGAAGGAAAACAAAATGTAAAACTAGCAATGTGTTGTAGAGCTAGAACAGTGTAACCCATCGAATACTGCAATCTTAAATTAGGTGGTTTCAGAAATGAAAATTCTAGACATATTCCCTCGATCAAAATCTAAAATTCTAGATTGGAAAAAAGAAAGTTTTTTAATCTGTGTGCCTTGGTGGCTGTCTAATTTTCATTGGGTTCGAGCATGGTTGGAGTTGAATCACAGGTCCTTGCAGAATGATCAAGTGATATCCTGGAATGGTAGCTAGGTAAAGTGGAAAACCCACCTTCAACTCTTCTATTTTCTTGCCTTACCAAAAACAAAAAAAAATCCTCTTTTGTTTTCTTCACTAATCAGCTTTCATGTGACATTCCTTTGCCAATGTGGTTGAGGACATATTCATTGACCCATATGCGTGTGTTCAGTATTTGAATATTAATTACCTAGAAATACATCAACTGTGTAGAGAATACATCTATACTGCATCACCTACTTTATAACTAGGCTATTCTCTCTGATGAATTTGATTCCCATAATCAAACACAATATCATGAAACTACACCTAACAGTCTATATGGTCTTCACCTACAAACCATTTGTATGGCAGCTAGTGCTAATCAATTATTTGACAAAATAAAATAAAATAAAAAACTTGTCCTCATCCAATGAATTAAATAGTCTTCGTCAAAATTTAGCAGCGAGAATAAGTACAATTTAAAATAAGATACCATCTACTAATCCAAAAGCTTAAGCTGATAGGCGGAAGGCCCAAAAAAGTATATAAAACTCCTTCAAACTCCTTATTTGAGCGATGTAGGATGCAGAGCCTACCATGTAGGCTATGAACAAACAATGAGATCAAATTCCACTCTGATACCATGTACGATATCATGTACCAATTCAAAAGCTTAAGTTGATAGATGGAAGTCTCGAACAGGTATATGAGATCTATCAAACCCATTACTAAAGCGATGTGGGGATGTGAGACTTTCCCAACATTTTATTTCACACGTGTGCCAATAATTAGCGCTGAGATATAAGAACGCTTTCCTTCACCAGTGTCTATAAATAGTTGGTTGCTACAAGAACAAACGCATCATCCAATATTCCTGTTGAGTTGTGAATTCTCATCTCACACAGACTTCTGAATACTATTTTTATTCCCTAAGCAATTTTTAAGTGAAAAAGCTTTCTCACTTCCTCATGGAGCGCACAACATCTAATGTCAATCAGATCCAATCCCCTACTGATGAAAACTTAATCACAATCCTTAGCATTGATGGTGGAGGTATCAGAGGGATCATTCCTGCTACCATTCTTAGCTATCTAGAGTCACAACTTCAGGTACAAGATATAACTTTTAAGAGTAAACAAACCTGCACAATGGATAGGTCAATCAGCTTCTAGCGCAAAATGGATACGACATGAGTAACCATGATGCCAAAGGAAATGATAATTTTTCTGTAGACTTGTTTTCCTAGTTTAAATTTAAAAGGATGCTTTATGGAGCAGGAGTTGGATGGTGAGGAAGCGAGGATCGCAGACTACTTTGATGTGATTGCAGGGACAAGCACTGGTGGCCTTGTGACTGCCATGCTAACTGCACCAAATGAAAACAATCGTCCCCTCTTTGCAGGGAAAGATATCAAGGACTTCTACCTCGAACATTCTCCCAAAATCTTTCCTCAATGCAGGTAATTACAAGTTATCATCTTGTGAACTTCCTATGGTGATACTAAATTGTAGTTGATGATTTTTATTTTTTATTTTTTGGCTACAGCAACTGTTGAATTTGTTGATTAACCTGTTCTTTTTGTGTTAAATTTTGTTTCTAATTATAGAGGACCATTTGCACCAGCTGCAAAGATATTAAAATCAATATCAGGACCGAAATACAATGGAAAGTATCTTCATCGCCTTGTCAAAGAGATGCTCGGACAAACACTGTTGAGCCAGACCTTGACGAATACGGTCATTCCTACATTTGATATCAAGGAACTCCAACCCACCATCTTCTCCACCTATGAGGTCTCCTCTCTCTCTCTCTCTCTCTCTCTCTCTACACCCCCCGACATCATGTTGGTGCTCCACAATTTTTGGAGCTTTATATGGATATGGTCATGATCGAGGCACTATGGCTCACATGAGATCAAAATGGCTTCTTGTCCCTAAGATTCGTTCACTCATTTGTCAATTGTTAGCCCTGTCAAGCTCTAGTCATTTCTCTTTGTTTTGAAGTAAGCATTAATTTTCTCCTTCAGTGAGAGTTGGCATCAATTATCCTTCAGTGATAGTTGTCTTTATCATATCAACCAACACAAACGAGGGTTTTCTGGTAAATACCAAAGAATTCTTAGGGCATCTTCCTTTGCATTAGATTATATTGGAATTGAATGCATATGAATTCATGTCATAAGTGGTTAAAAATGAAGACCAAAGATGAACATACAAAAATGACCATCACCTAAACTCCCATTTAATAGAAATTGAATCAAGGGATCTTTCACTCGTCACCTCATATCATATACACCTTACATCTTTAGTAATTCTTTGGTGGAACATATTTGACCATGAATTTCTATGTATTCAACTCCGGAGTAATCCAATGCAAACTAACATGCCCTTAATCGGGATTCCTTATCCAAAACTCTTAAAATTTGTAGCATGTTAGGAATTTCATGTGTTGACTAATTTATGGGCTGGACAAAACTCTTGTCCAAATTGAGTTGCAATTCTTGTTCTTTTTATATATGAACTGTGATTTCACCCTAAGACAGAAGTTGAAGACTCCTGAATCTATAAGATGAAGTTTGAAGAACCCTGGCCGAACCAAACTCATGCATCAAGCTAAAAACCCCACAAGCAGTTTGTTATAGCAAACCTGAGGCTCACTATAGCGAACTGGGATTTTCTACTAGCAAAAGGTTCTCCTGATTTCTCTCAAACTTTAGTCTTTTTATAGTTCTGATTGGATTGGAAACCTCATGCACAACCCTTGGGCTATTATTGCTACCTTAGAACTTAATTCTCTCATATCTAAAGATTGAGAATCATTTTGAGAGATATTTGAGAGTTCTGCGGCAAGGGTATTTGGGATGATTATTGAAAAAGAAGATTTCTTCTTTCTCCATTGCTGATTGAAGCACCTTGAGGCATCAAGGTGGGTTGTTTTGCATCAATTTGAGAGGCATCAAAGTGTGGCTGGATCAAGCACGGTGAAGGTGAACGGTAAGTGGTCGGCAAGTCCATCGCAGTCCTTAAGTTGAGTTGCAATTGAGAAAGGTTATGTGAGTCCTTGTAACTTTCATTATATGGTGCTTGGTTTTTCCGATGGTCTCTACCACCCGTGGTATTTCCTGATTAGGGTTTTTCTTGTAAAAATCTTGTATCGTAGCACAAAATCTCTAATTTCAGTTAATCATGCTTTGTCTATTAACAGTTAGGCTAGGGCTACTAACGCCATCATTTTCCCTGTGCAGGTAAGATCAAAGCCATCCTTAAACGCAAAACTATCTGACATCTGCATCGGAACATCTGCAGCTCCAACTTATCTCCCTGCCCATCTTTTTGAAACTAAAGATTCTCATGGTACAGTGAGAGAATTCAACCTCATCGATGGTGGTGTGGCTGCTAATAATCCGGTAAGCACATCATCACACTTTTATTAACTTTTTATAAGCCAACCACATATGCAAGTAGATATAATCATATATAATATTCTAGTATCAAATCTCAAACAAGGTCTTGTACATTTCCGTTACTCAAATCTCTTTATTGAAACATGGTTTCAGGCATTTGTGGCTATGGGTGAAGTGACAAAGGGAGTTTTCCCAATCAAACCTATGGATTGCAGACGATTTTTAATTATATCTTTAGGGACTGGATCACGCATGAAAAATGAAAATTACACCGCGATGCAAGCTAGCAAGTGGGGCATTCTTGGGTGGTTGCTCAGCGACGGAGGAACGCCATTAGTGGATGTGTTTACTTGTGCCAGTGCTGATATGGTTGATATCCACATCTCTGTGCTCTTTCAAGCACTTCATTCAGAATCTAACTACCTTCGAATTCAGGTAAAACACATGCTTAGGGGCTGTTTGGATGACTCCATAAATATAATATTTACAGATTTAAATATTATAAGAACAAAATCGTACAATATAGATTAGTGTAATATTTAAATATTGTAGTATTTTTGTTGTTTGGAAAATTTTGAATAAAATAATTATAGATTTTAAATTGAATTGTTTGGTAGGTAGTTTAATTTTAATATATATATATTTAAAATTCCAAAATAACAAGTTAACGTTATTGGTTGTAGTAAAGTTCTTTATTAAGATATTCTTTTTATTAAATTCTTTAATTTTTATATAATTTATCATGTCTGGATGAAAAAGTAGTGTAGTAAAGTCAAGTTCAATTGCCATTTTTTCTTTATCATAAGCCCTTTTTCTTTATCATATAAGACTATAGTGTAGTAAAGTAAAGTTAATACAAACGGCAACTACTTTACAACCTTCTCTCTCTCCCACCTTACCTCACCTTCTACCATGATGTGACATCAACATTTATTTTACTTTACCACACATATAAATAAACATGTCCTGACCTAGATGTGACATATTATTCATTCATTATGTTTAGATAAAAAGGTAGTGTGTGGTAAAGTAAAGTCTAACGCTACCTTTTAATCATAAACTTTATCACAAGTAACTTTTTTTTTTATGAATTTCTAACTTGCATGTGTTTAAGACTTTTCGAACATACATGTCAAAACAAGACTCCATCAATTATTGATCTTTCAATTGAATGCAAAAACAGGATGATACATTGAAATCACCCTTATCATCGGTCGATATCGCAACCAAGGAGAACTTAGAGAACCTTGCCAAGGTCGGTGAAGGGTTATTGAAAAAACCCGTTTCTCGGGTGAACTTAGAAACTGGTATCTTTGAACCTTTGGAAAATGAAGGCACCAATGAAGAAGTACTTAAAAGGTAAAATTACAAAATCTCTCTTATGCTATTAAATATTACTGCAATGATTCTGAAAAATAAGGTACTGATCATTGCTTCTACTTCGTTCTTAATGTAGATTTGCAAAACGACTTTCAAACGAAAGGAGGCTTCGGGGGATGAGATCGCCGCATAATTAAACTGTGAAATCCAATGATATTAGCTTAGTACATAAATAAGTGAGCCATATACAAGCTAATCAGTGATGGTGTAATGCTTGAAATGATATTGTATAAGGGACTCCACTTGGTTGTTATTTCAATTCAATAAGTGTGAGTGTTTAAAGAACTGTAGTTGGGTCTTACTGGGGAGGTTAGGGGTTCAACCCCCACCTCCCCCGTTATCCCCGCATGTGTATATGCGGGCTTTCTTCCCACTTTGTGGGCTTCCTTCTCGGGAACCGCTCTGAAATAAATGGTTGTTTTTGTGTGCCTAGCAATTTTTATTTTATTTTTTTATGTTCTTCTTCAAAGCACCAAAAGAGATTGCCACAGGTTCAACTAATGCAAATAGAGGTGCTCCAACCACCAGATGAACTTTACTAGCCTAGTTTTGTTATATGGACACTCAATTGAGGAGGCCCACCTGATGGATGGCTTCTAGTTTAGTATTTTGTTATATGCAAACCATGGCGACTGTAGTATGTGGGCCCGCTCTCTCTATTATGCATGGATGGTCCATGGAAGAATTTGATCCTGATGACAATAAGCACATCATGATGGTTGTCTAAGATAAACAGCGCGCCAGAAGAAGTTGATCCTGCCGTACATTTAGCATGTTATTGATTCAATCTTAATGATGATCGAATGAATGCTACAATTCAGGCCAAATCTAATCAACACTAAATCATTCTTAACCCACAATTAAGGATGTATACAGGTGCATGCAGTGGGTCACACAATGTGGATTGGACTCCCATAGTTGTTCAACTGGTTGCACTTGATCATTCTCTTAAAATATTAATACCTACTAGTTCAATGTTTGTAGAAGAAGTTCAAAGTCTCTACCTGCAAGAGGTGCCCTTGGATCCCTGGAGAGTTTGGCTTTAGGAAACCTTTCTTAGAAGTCTCGAATCCAAACATCTGTGTCAAGGACCTCTGGAATTATCTTAAAGAATGGGACGCCACAATTTTTTTTTTTTTTTTTTTATCGATAACAGTAACTTACATTAAAAGAGAAAAGAATACAAATTAGAAGTACAAGAAAAAAAATATGGGATGCCACTAAGTTGCAAAGTATTTTCAACCACCAGAGGGACATTGAGGACATCCTTCAAATTTACATCCCGAGAACTGAGGTCGAGGATATGATAATTTGGCCCCACTCCAAAAGTGGAGCTGTCTCCACTAAATTGGCTTATAACCTTTTGGTTAGGGGGGCTAATCAGTCAAGGTCTACCAACCAACCCATTTGTTGGAAGGAGTTCTGGAAACTCCCTTTACCTCAACGAATCCTTTTTTTTGGTTGGAAATGCCTCAAGAGAGCTATCCCAATGAAAACCCTCCTTAAATTTAGAATAGGTAATGTGGATAGCTCATGTCCAGTTTGTGGGAATAAGGAAGAGACCCTGGAGCATGCCCGTTTTCAGTGTAATTGTGATGGTGCTAGGGCAGCTTAGTTTTCTTCCCAAATGGGGTATTGGTTCCATGAAATTCCCATAGGAGGGATTTTGGATTGGTGGTCCGAGCTTGGTCTCAAAACCAATTGATGATAGGAAACAACACAACAATTGCTTGCTTTATAGTGAGGGCGTAAGCTCGACCACAACGCATGTCCCGTGACTCTTGGTAATAAAAAACGATACAATAATAGTTTTATAGTGAGGACGAAGGCTCAACCACAATTATGACCGCTCAGGAGCGATGATAGACGTTGACCTTAACAAACTTATTCGTGGTGCTCCTCCCAATGGACCAACTGAATCATCTTGCTCTTATCCTCAACCTCTGGCTTGTACCAAAGAAAACCTCGGTAAAGCGGCAACTATAAAATAAGGAAAACATTTGAATTGTCTTATGAAGTGCTAAATTCTTGTGATATAATCTAGCAGCAGAGACATAAGATGGTGATGGAATCTCACTCCATGAGATCCCCTTACATCCCCACATTCATACTCACTGTGTGGGAGTACAACCCACTTTTCTTTACTTGTAGATCAATCCGTGGCAAACCTCACAAGATCACTGATAAAAAAGAAAAAAAAAAAATTAATAGGAGGGGATGCTCCGATCCAACCTACTTCAACTGAGTGGTAAATTCTATTCAACCTGACATAGAAAATAAAAAAATTATGAAATATTCTAAAATAATTAGCGGTGCATCAAAGCAATTTAACCACTTATCTTGACTCACCATTATTTTCTCATCATCATCAAAACCTTGTCCCAACTATTGTGCACAGCAGAAAACATCATCCCCATTATTTTCATCATAGGTCTATCTAGGGAGAAACACACAGCACACCATTATCCTGGCAAAAGGAATTAAATGAAAGACCAATCAGAAAATTGTGCATTCATCCCAACAAAGAAAGAAAAAAAAAAAGAGAGAACAGTAAATTGCTTTGCAAGTTCTTTTTCTTTTAAAAAAAAAGAAAAGTAAAAAAAAAAAAAGGGTGAATCTAAGAATCCCTAGATGTTTAAGAAACCCTAGAGTGGTAGGGATGTTGTTTAAGATTTAGTGGCATATTTCTGGTGGGGCCAGCCCATTTAAAAGGGTCAAATCAGCACAACCATTAGAAAATGGTTTTAAGTTAAAATAATAATAGTTTTGCTCCCCAATTCTCTTGTTTTGAAAATTTGTTAATAGAAGCTAGATTTACATGGAAGAGGAAAAAATATAAAAGGAAAGATAGCAAGAGATTTATTAGAGTAGATTCATGAAAATATCTTTTCCTGCGTTGGTGCATTACGCACGTTTGAATATGACAATATGTGGTAGGTCATTCTCATGTGTTTTTTTTTTGGCTGAACATTCTCATGTTTCTTTCAAAAGTCCTTAATGTGTATATGTCATTTTCATGAAGGAATGACGAGACATAGCTTAAAAACGCTTCAACCTGTGAGCCCTACATGGAAAAGCATGAAATTCACTAAGGGCACATTTATAGAACCGCTTTCTTCAGAAATGGAATGGAGAAAAGGGGCATTTTTTTCCCGGGCGTGAGGAAATCTTCAACAGTTGTGTGTTTTTCCTTAAATGCACAAGAAAGTGTTTTTGATTTGTTATGTGGAGGGGTGTTAAGACACTACAAGAATTTGCAGTTTTGCCAGCGTTTTTTTCAGGCTCAATCACTAAACGCGGGGAAAAATATAACTTTCCGCAAAACTGCGAATGTGGTAGGCTATTCTCGTGTTCCTTTGAATATGTGGTAGGCATAGGCATGCATATTTATTCTCTTTCTCCTTTCCTCAGAGCAAAAATATCAATAAATAATAAATAGTTGGCTCCAAGTTATTGAAAATCCTATTAGAGATAGTGAGAACATCCAAGAATATTATCATGTCATCCATGTTCTCAGAGAAAAAGCTATACATGGAAGAATTAATAGAAGAAGAATGCTTATATAAACAGAATAAACTCATTAAATCATCTCTCTGACTTGGGAATGACTGTTTGCACATGGAACAAGATATAAACTAAGTATAACTCATTCTAATAAAGAAAGAAAAAAGAAAAATCAGGTATTGTGATGCTAATTAGAAACAGGCAGCTGGGTGATTTATCTGGTATGGTCTTTTTCCACTACAGGAGGGGTGTAATCCATATAGGGGGTGAAAAAGAAGGGTGTGCTCTATCCGGAAAGAGTGGAGAAATAGTCCTATCCTCCATATTGAAAACACCATTATCTGCCCATCCAATTGGTAAGATGTCAAAATCAAACCGTGAGAAATAATCATCTGTGAAATATATGCAATTCCCTTTAAAATCAGGAAATTGGCCAGCCACGACAAGCATAGAGGAATTCATGCCAAGAAACATCACCCGATCACCTAAGCTTTCCACTCGCACAGGATTCTTCTGATACTTTCCAGTACGTTTCTCCAACCCAAGCTCATAAACCTCAAAACCAATAGTCGTAGGAATTTGTAGTAAAATCGATTCGCTTTGAACGTAGTCCCAACGAAAGCTCTTCTTCACAATGAAGAGGCTTTCGCTTGCTAAGTCAGCCACCAAATAAGTTCGGTGTCGAGGGCCTTCACTGTAGATGGCTCCTTGAGTTACAGGTATGGTTTGTGTGTATGTAGTATTGTTGTTATCAATGTAGATGACTACACATCGTCTGAAAACAGATTAATGCAGTAGAACCGGCCTTTGTGATATATGATGTCGGCAAAGCATCTATATAAACCATCTACAGTATTCCAGACCTTGTCCTTCCCAGTTCTGCAAAAAGAAAATTGGCATCTTGCATCAATGATGGCCACCACAGCAGCATCATCAGACATGGCGGCCTTATGTATGAAGAGCCTTTTAGATTGGATGGGTGGTGGTGTTAAACGAGTAACTTTACAATAACTAAGGTTAGAGAGATGGGGGAGTTGCAATTGGATTCTATGGGACGGGTGGAAGCGCCATGGGTGGAAGAGTCGGATATCGAGGAGATTGGGGTCTATAGTCATCACCCAGCCATTGTTGAAAGAAGCGCAGCAGAGCCTGCCGCGGATCTCCGGGACCTTGATGGTGTAGATGGTGTTGTCAGAAAGGCTGAAGAAGCATCGTCCTTCTGGTCCTTCTTCTTCTGCAGATTTGCAGTTGGGATTAAAAGGCATCATCAGCCAAGGCAACTGAGTGGGGCGTCTACTTGTGTTCCGGTTGGAAACCAAGAGCCATGACTTGCAGACTGATCCCATTCTGATGGTATCGCCCAGGCAGCAGAAATTAAAGATCCGACCCAACAAATCTTGGGGAAGCCCCTCCGACCACTTTTCCATTGATGATCTAACTATATAGAATTTTTTTTGGGTAGAAAAAACTATACAGAAGTGATACAAGAAAGAGATAAAAGACAGAAAGAGAGAATACTTTTAAGAGATGACAAACCCATTCAGCACAGTCAACTTGGATATAAAGCTGACCTAGTTTCTAAATCCAAGCATTCTCTAACTGTTGGACTTCAAATTCCATCCGACTTCAAATTCCATCCAACTTCAGACACCTGAAGTAAAACAATTTTGAAAGGGCAGGATTGTACTCCGGTTAATCACGGACAAGGGTGTGTCTGAGTAGCGTTCGAATTCAAATCCTTCTTGTAACTCGCAAGGAAACTAATGTAAAAATGAAAGTTGCGTGAACTCAAGACTGCTCCCGTGTAAACCATAGGCACCTACACCGCTCACAGCTCACAGCTCACAGCTCACATATATCATTCATGGGCTATACCGGCCGGGTTAGGTCCCACTCCTTTAAAACCTAATGGGCACAAGCCCTAGTGGGTCTGGGCTGCCAATTTGTTAAGTAAAAACTATTCTATCAACCACGTAATAGATTCCTTTTTTAGTACCTCAAAATATTACTAAATCCTAGCAATCAGATTACTCAATTCCATATTCAGGAATATCAATTCCTAAAAGTTCCAATTATACTTTATATACACTTAATTGACCCTTTAGTCAATCAAACCTTGAAATTTGGTAACTGAAATATAATCCAGTTACCTACCACAAATCATATCTCATTAATTAAGAAAAGGAAATCGTGTATTAATTGAACAAAATGATTTGAAACATTTGCTTCAGGTTCAAACTCATCAATACTCCTTCTATAGTTCATAAACCTCAATTACGCTATAAATAGTCTTTAGACTGTTTTATAGACCTATATACACACATCAAATGAGTTTTTGATTTAATTGGAATCACCTTTATTTGGACACAACTTTGAGTCTTCCAATTACAAAGATATGTAGACCATTAGATTCTACGTTCCAAGAGCTTTCCAATGATATGTGGAAGTCCAAAATCCAACCTACGGTCCAAAAGTTATGGCATTTTGAAATTACCATTGCTTAGCCCACTATTCCAAAACAGCAGCCTAATGCTATTTTCTGTAGCCGTTTTCACTCTCATTCATTCTCAGCCTGCACTATACATGAAACTTCATGTTCCCTTCTAAAATACCACCTTCAATAAATAAATAAATAAATAAATAAATAAAAAAAAAAAAAAAAACAACACTTCCAATCCATCATTCAATCAATTCAAATACCATTTAATTTATCCACAAACCAGATCAATTCTATACAAATAAAATGAAATCATATTCAATGACAAAATCAATAGAAAACTCATATGAATTAACATTTAATCATGAGTACTATATATACTTGCCTTTAGTTGAAGTTTAACACAAAAGCCCTTTCTTTTTAGCTCAATTTGAGACAAAATGTCCCAATTCAAAATCTTAATTCCATGAAACAACCAAAAACAGAATTTCTGAATTATTTGTTCTAAAAACTATTCCAATTCACCTACAGAACTTGAAAGTTTTGTAAAAACCACTAAGCACTCACCTTGAAGCTTGATGAAGAGAAATTCAAAGCTTTCCCTCAAACTTTAACTTCAAGAAATGAAGAAGAAGATGAAGAAGATGATGAGGAAGATGAAGTAGATGAATCTCTCCTCTAAGTTCACTTACACAACCTCTACTCCAGCCAACAAATGAAGAGAATGAGAGAAAGAAAGAAAGAAGAACTGAGCTTAGAGTTCTTGAGCTCTCTGGGATAATCGAATGGAATGAACTATGGTTCATTCAAAACCTTATACAAGTAAACTTTGCAACTTAACCCCCTTCATTTACCTTTTTTCTATTTTGAGTCAATTCAAGACTCAATTAACTCATTTGAGGTCAAATGCATTTGAGTATATAATGAAAATCGATATACTCATCGAGATACACATGTTGGTATCAAATATTACCGTATCCGATGAGATACGCAAAAATCCGTATTTACGGAAAAGTCCTTTATTCATTCAAATTGAGTCTAAAATCAACTCAATCAATCCAATCTCTTCTAAATTTCATTCCATTATGCTTAAATCATTCTCTTGAGACTAATTCGATCCACTTTAGTCATTAATCACCATTAACTCAATTAAATACAATTAATCTACACTAATCTCAATTAATTAGTGTTAATCATGATTAGTTCGGGACAAGGTGTAACATAATTAGAGGTCATACAACTTGGAAGAGTCACGAAATCAAGTTGGTGCTAATTGGTGACACTGGGTGGAGTAGGCTTGATCATAAGAGAGTCTGCGGAGGTCCAATAGGCTGAAGTCTGAACCCTCTCCACAAGTTTGCAACAGATATACTTAGTACATGAAATTTAAAATTATCAAGCCAGCAATATCAGCAGGCTGTTAATTTCATTATTTGGGACCAATAGCTTGCAGTTTCTTGACTTTGGGCGTTCTAGTTTGATGGGTTTGAACCACAAGACTTATCCTACAAAAATAGGGCACTGACTCGGTTAAGGAACTCATTTTGTTCTTTTTCTCCTTTTCTAAGAGTTAGAACGTACCTCAATAAATAACAAACTAGTTGGCTCCAAGTTTGTTCCATCAAATATCTTTATAGACACCATGATAGGACTATGTAAATCTAACAGCTGCTTAGTTTGTAATAAGGACCTGAATTGCAAAAGCAATTAAGAGGCATGTGTATACCATGAAAATATTGTCCTCGGAATGATGTCAAATAAAATAAAAATCTTAAAAATTAAACTAAGAACAAAGAAAGACCTTACAATGATAGGAAAAAAAAAAAAGAAGGCTGCTTCTACAAACAGAATTAAGTCACTGAATCATATTTCTCTGACTTGGAAATGATTGTTTGCACACCATGTAACAAGATATAAATTAAGTGTAACTCATTCAAATAAAGAACAAAAGAAAAAGAGAAAAAGAGGTATTGCGATGCTAATTACAAACAGGCAACTTCAGTTCTCTTGTACTAGTAAAATTCTGGACTACTTCCAATTATCAGATATAGTTTGACCCTTTTTCCACTACAGGAGGGGGTGTAATCCATATAGGCGGTGAAAAAGGAGGATGTGCTCTATCAGGGAACAGTGGAGAAATAGTCTTATCCTCCATATTGAAAACACCAATATCTGCCCATCCAATTGGTAGGCTGTCAAAATAAGTTTGTATTAAAAAATCATCTGTGAAATACATGCAATTCCCTTTAAAACTTGAGAATTGGCTAGCCATTACAAGCATAGAGGAATTCTGGCCAAGGAACATCACCCGATCACCTAAGCTTTCCACTCGCACTGGATTCTTCTTATACTTTCTCTTACTCTCCCCGAACCCAAGCTCATAAACCTCAAAAGCACATGTCTCTGGAATTTTCAGTAGAACCGCTTCGCTTTCATCTGAGTACCAACGAATCCTCCTCTTAACAATGAAAAGGCTTTCACTTACAGAGTCAGCCACCAAAAAAGTTTGGTGACGATATTCCAAACGGCCTTCCCTGTTGATGGCTCCTCGAGTTACACGTATGATTTGTTTGTATGTAGTATTGTTGTTATCAATGTAGATGACTATAACATCTTCTGAAAACAGATTGATGCAGTAGAACCTGCCTTTGTGATATATGATGTCGGCAAAGCATCTATACAATCCATCTACACTATTCCATACCTTGTCCTTCCCAATTCTGCAAAAAGAAAATTGGAATCTTGCATCAATGATGGCGACCACAGCTGCATCATCAGACATGACGGCCTTGCGGATTAGAAGAGTTTTAAGTTGTCTGCGGGGGCTTTCACGTAAACCGTGAAAAGGATTATTGATAGAGAGATTGGGGAGTTGCAATTGGATTCTATGGGATGGGTGGAAGCGCCATGGGTGGAAGAGACGGATATCGAGGAGATTGGGGTCTATGGTCATCAGCCAGCCATTGTTGAAAGAAGCGCAGCAGAGCCTGCCGCGTATCTCCGGCACCTTGATGGTGTAGATGGTTTGGTCAGAGAGGCTGAAGAAGCATCGGCCTTCTGGTCCTTCCTCTTCTGCAGATTTGCAATTGGGATTAGAAGGCATCATCAGCCATGGCAATTGAGGGGGGCGTCTACTTGTGTTCCACTTGAAGACCGACAGCCATGATTTGCAGGCTGATCCCATTCTGATGCTCTCACGCAGGCCACAGAAACTAAAGATCTGATCCAACACATTTTCGGGAAGCCCCTCCGACCACTTGATGGATGAATTCAATGCAATCCTCTTCCTATCCATCAAACTCAACTCAATTCAATCCAATCTTGGAACTATATACATGCAGGAAGATTGATGCAAGAGAGAGAGAGAGAGAGAGAGAGAGAGAGAGAGAGGCAAGTTTGCTTAAAAGAAAACAAATCCGTCTAGCACAGTCGACCTCTATATAAATCTGACGCAGTTTCTATATTCAAGAGAATTCCTGTAGTTGTTGGAATTCGATTCCATACCGCCAGTATAAATTAGGAAAGTGGAAACGTTAAGGAATGGAAATCCTGTCATTGTGTGACTGTTTGTTATACCCCGACCCGAATTAATCGTAATTAAGGCTAATTAATTGAGATTAATGCTAATTAAGCATGAATAATTGGGTTAATCATGATTAATGACCCAAGAGAGGCAATCAGTCTCAAATTACACATTAAGCCTAATGAAATGGATTTGAAGAGAATTGAATTGATTAAGATGGGTTTAGACTCAAACAAGGTGAATTAAGAATTTTTTCGTAAATACGGATTTATACGTATTTCGTCAAATACGGAAATTCTTGATACCAACGTGCGTATCTCGAAGAGTACGTCAACTTTCATAACAAACGCGATTCCATTTGACATCAAATGGGCCAAGTGAGGAGTCATTTGACTCAAAATGAAAATAAGCCAAATAAGTGGGGGTTTTAGTGTGAAGAGGGCTATATTAGAATGAAAAGGGGAGAGATGAGTTCATTTCATCTCTTGAGACTCAAGGAGAACCCTAGAGCCATTTCTATCATTTTCCTCTTCCATTTCTCTTGTTTGAGAGTGAGCTTGAGAGTGATTGAGTGGTCTTTGAAGAAGGAAGCATCAACTTCATCTTCTTCCCCAAGCCAATCCACCATTGTTGAAGTGTGGAGCTTGAGAGAAACCTCAAGAACCTTTCCCCTTTGAGCTACAAATAAGTAAAGGACTTCCCTTATGATTTCCAAGTCATATTGGTGATTAAGTAGTGGTTTTAGCACCAATGACTCATGGGAGTTCATTTGGTTGTTATTGTTGATTAGGGTTTGAAGTTTGGGGATTTTAGTCTCATCTAAGCCAAGGCAAAGAGGGTTTTGGTTAATAGCTTCCAAAGGCAAGTATAAACCTTGCTTGTAATTCATATTGATCATTGAAATTGTTTATAGAAATGTATGATAGATTTGCCATGGATTATATGCATTTTTACATGGATTTTGGGTTTATTATTAGTGCTTAATGAAGTGATTAAGGTGGCTAATGAATGATTAGTAGTAATGAATGTGAATGGATGATGCATGAAGGGGGGAACAGGAGGTTCCCATTTACCATGCAGTTGTTGAAATGTGATTAAGAAAGGAGAGGAGAAGAAGAGTGAACTGCACAGAATTCGGACTGAAATTCTGCACAGTTCGCTCGAGCGAACTGGGGGTTCGCTCGAGTGAACAAGGCTCTGTCTGGGGCGAAATGAGTTTTTGCAGAGTTCGCTCGAGCGAACGTGGTGCTGTGTGAGTTCGCTCGAGCGAACAGTGAGTTCGCTCGAGCGAACAATGTGCTGCCTGGGGTCCGCTCGAGCGAACAGTGGGTCCGCTCGAGCGAACCTGTTTCTGGCCCAGTAACATTATTTAGTGAAAATTTTGGCTAATCGAGAATTCCGAGTCTTGGGTTTTTACGAGAAATTGGAGTATGACTCTTAAGTAAAAATGCGCTCCCGATTAGTTTTTAAGACTAATCGTGGTTAAACTAGATTATTGAGAATTAGTAAGGTTTCAAAAGGGGTTCCTTGGATGAATCATATAGCTGATTATGGCCTAAGCTCCATGGGTGTTAATTAAGGGGACTTGAAATGCACATATTAAATATACAAATGTGATGTCCATCAAAAATAACACGTGCATTTGGAAACCAATGATTACACCCGAATGGTTGTTTAGGATTGAGATATGATTGAGATAGAATTGAGATGGGATTGAGTAAAACCATGTGAGGTTAATACTATACTTATTGTGTCATTGTGATCAATCTAATGAGATTGATGTTACTGTCATTCCTTTCCTTTGTCATGAAAGGAATTATTGAACTGAATTGGATCCATAAAAAGGATTTCATACTGAATGTTACTGATCATTGAGTCTGGTACTACCTAGCGATTGTATTAGAACTCCAAGTGAGTTCAATGATAATGAATGACTAATCCTGCTGCAGCAGATGGTATTGGGGGTGTTCCGGAGCTCCGTGGTGATGCTAGTGTCCCTGGCCCGGATACTAGTAAGTCCCACTATATACATCTGATCATACCTTCGGGTAGTGATTGAAGCCTTCCTTTGAGGGGAGATGGTAAATGAATAAATCCCGATCATATCTTAGGATATTGATTGAAGCCTTCCTTTTAGGGAAGATGGTAATGAATTGAATGAAATACAATTTAAGAATGTTATGGTAGTTGCCAATTTGTACAGGTATACTGACTGATACTGACTGTCATTGTTCATTATTGCTACTGTAGGATTGTCTAGATTTATCTAGTGTTGAACTGTTATTAATGCAAATGAATGTGTTAATACTTTATTGCAAGAATTGTTTATACATTGTTGAACCGTCGTGTTCATTAGTGTTATTGATGGCATTACAGGCAAGGTTGCCCCTGCCGGCATCGCAGCGCCCCCGGCGCCAGCGGAGGAGACCGCTCCGGTTCCGCCAGGAGGATTGATAGAATGGAACCGGCGGGATACCATCTGATGTGGTATTCGAGTGCGAGTTGGAAATTGGAACATTTTGAGAAATGTTTTGATAAACTGTTTATAAATTTATTTTGGGAATGTAATTAATGATTTGGAGATGTAATTAATGGTTGTCTGCATATGCAGCATTTGTTAAATGTATATTGAAAAGATACATGTGTAAGGACTGTATTTTGTATACATGTAAATATTAAGTTGTAAATGTCAAATATATATTGTTTTCCGCAAAAGTTTTATATTTGACAGGTTTTTGTGATTGATATCCCTTGTGGATCTCGTTTTAACTTCGGTTAATTCGGGGTTTACGGGAGTAAGTATGATAATCACGGCTCGGCTCAGGCCCGGGTCGTGACACTGTTTGTTTAGAAGAATTCCTGACAGGATTTCCACTTGTTTGGGCTTTTTTAATCCTGTCAGGAATTCCCCTGATATGTGGGATGTTTGGAAATCTGTTGATTCCCAGAAACATCAAAACTGGGGTTTTGGGGGTAACCATGAAAGAGATGAGCTCTGGATTGAAACTGTAGTGAAAAAAATGACAATCATGAGGAATAGGTTTTATATGTGTTGGTGGGTTAAGACTAGTGCTACCTGGACAAATTTTTTGGCCAGAATTTTAGACGAACCCTATGATATCACTATACCTATGATATCTAGTGATATTCAAAGGATATTATAGGATTTGTCCAAAATTCTGACAAAAAAGTTTGTCCTAGTAAACTTTTTTGGTGGGATAATAGAAGGTTAATTGTGGAATGAATGATTCTTTTAGAATACCATGCATGCTAGTACTACATGCCCGCGTCCAATGTGCTCAATAAGAAAAAATTAATATTTTCAAGAGGTTCTTACGAAAAAAAAGATAAAATATCACTATACTACTTGTAATGCCCAAAATCATTTTATATAGTAGACTTCATTTATTTTCAGACCAAATTGCCCTTCACTTTATCTTTTGCGATATCGAAACTCGACCATATTCACACAATTGAAGTTTTTCGCGATTCATTATTTTTGTTTCAACTCTCAAACTTGCTAATTTAATCTGAACATCATGAATAGCTAATATTTATTTTAGATTTATACTCAAAAGCGAAAAACATGAAGAAAAGCATCCTCAACTTTGTAGTTATTCCTTCATAGACTTTAGTAAAAGTAAGATTACGAATAGGGAATGAAGAAGAGCATAATTCTTTATATATATTTTTTTTTTTAATAAAATGGTTGGGCTCAATAGATTATAGTAATTGAAGGGTCATTGTACGTACATTCACTATTGAATAAACTCACAGTGGAACTTTTCATGATAGGTAGAGGCACCACAGCTTATTTGAATGTGATATAACAAGTACATTTTGGTTGGGCTTATGCCTTTCTTCTTCAAATTAAAGGGGTGGTCCAATATGGTTTGTGGCAGTGGGTCCCTCCACTAGGTGCATCATATGAATGATAGGTTCAGGGACCTGGTTTGCCCACTAATAACAGGGAAAGGGCGTCCTCTTGCTCACAATGAGATTGAAGAGAAGAATTGATAATCGTCCCTCTTCATTTACCCACTTTCACCATACATATGTATCAGTTGTTACAAGCATGAAGGACTTGTGCATCATGTAACCTGAGTATATAATATATGAAAATTAATATTTATTTCATAATAAATCCATTTATATGAAACGCATAAAATAAAGTAGCCTATTTATCACCTTTGTTGTCTTCTTGTAAACATATTATGATCTCGTACCTTACATAGATTCTACACTATATTTGAGGGAGGTGGGTGGTCTGATGGGGACTTTTAGGGGAGAAATGGTTTAAAGATATGAAAGGGGTGTTTCTTTTTTTTAAGAGAAATAACCAGTGATTCAAAGAGAGATAAAAGTTTGCTCATCTAGAGAGATAAAAGTTTGCTCATCTAGATCTTATCCATTTTTTGGTTAGAATAAAGGGACACAAAGGGAGGTGAGTTCTCTGATGGAGAGCTTTAGGAGAGAAATGGTTTAAAGATATGAAAGGGTTGTTTCCTTTTTTTAAGATATTCAACCATTGATTCAAAGATAAATAAAAGTTGGAAACGGATCCCCTGTTTGGACCAATCAGGAGGTGCCACATGGAGAGAGATGTCAAATCAATGACATCTCAGCTCCTAAAAAAGCAAAAAATTCTTTCCCCATGTGACACACCCTGATTGGTCCAAACAGGAGATCTGTTTCCATAAAAGTTGGCATGTCTTTTGAAGTAATAAATGGGGCCGAATTACTTATGTGGCTCAAGAAAATAGAAATTTGATCTTTTTTTGTGTAACTACTTTCTAATTGTTGTTCAGCTTTAAAGAGAAAGAATGTATGCGGTTACAAAAAGATTCACTAAAAATAACTGAACTGGAAAATTACTACATAGAAACTGACTGCATGTATTTAGGATCATCGAGTGTATGCAAATCTGAGTGGGTATGGATCCTAACATTGCCCTCATGTTGAAATGTGCCATGTCCTCGTGGCGAGAAACCTAGGAAACGCTGCAGCTTTCCTCCCTCCTTTTCATTGTACCAAATATTCTTTGATAGTCCTTCTATTCCTAAGCACCATGTGTGAATCCAATATTGCTACTGGTTCATGATGAAGATGGCCTGCATCAATTAATGGTAGGAGTCTGACCCTTGGACGAATTTGAGAACCAAACTTCTTTTTTCAAAAGTGACATTAAACACTGGATGAATTTTAGATGGCAGAGGTACTTCAATCTTATAAGCAACTAGGCCAATTCAGTCTTGAATTTGGAATAACCCATGAAATTTCGGGGCCATTCATGAAGCCCCTATCCGATGCACAAGTTAAGTTTCATGCAACCTGAATAGTATATTAACATTAATCTCCCTTTCATATAAATCCATTTATAACAGAAAAAAAATTCAAATCAACCATAGGACTATGAAAATCAAATCACTTAGTTGAACATCCAAACCAAATCAAAAGCCTAACAGAAATGAGAATCACATTTAGAAGATTTGTACATTTGGAAGGGACTTACAAATGAAGAACTTTATAAAAGATGAGCCCAAATCTTTCTTCCCTTCATCAAGATCAGTATATGCCTTTCGTCTTAAAAACAACGGATTCATATATCAGTTCTCTCTCAACCACTGCAACTCTCCAATGGCTCATCACGCAAAGTTGCATCGGAATAATCATATGAATAGTGATTAACAAGATAAAAAAGATCAAGTTGAGAAAAAGAACTAACGCTCCAGATTTTGTTTTAAACCAAATTATCAAAGTAATCAAACCAAGATGATACCATTGCATAACGATGGGGCTCACCCACCAGGCGATGAACAGAATACAGTTATTCCAGCCACATGATCACCATTTTCATTACTAAGGGAGTGAGTGATACTCCAACCTTGCTCGCTCAAATCACCGGATAAATATTGTTTCACCAAAAAATACATATAATCCGAAGCATGTTACCTCCCTCTATCTGAAAAACAAACCATAGATTCACAACACAATCCACACGGACATGCTACCAGCCCTGGTTTTTGTTGAAGCATAATATCACACACTCAAATGGACCCTCCTGTAGTGATAGAAAAATGGTCTTCAAATGGATCAATCTGTTTAAACACACTAAAGCATATAATTATTAAACCCTATCTTTCTACCAAAAAAATTTATTAAGCCCTATCCGAGACTCAAAGAATCCAAGGAAAAAAAAAGAGTGGGTTTATTCGAAAATACAAATATTTGAATTCATCCATCCACCAAAGTGAAATGTTATACGACAGTGGCCGATGGGAGCAGCACAGACCAGACCAGTGGCCTTATCTAATATCTACACAACACACAGTGCTTTTGGCCTACTCAATCTCAACTAGAAAAGTTGCCTTACAGACAACAGAGCTTATGGTACAAATTGAACAGAAAATGTTCCAATGATAATGATCATCAATTACAGAACTTGACTACTGCAATACACAACAGGAGATACTATGCAAATATTTGCTGAATTAAATTTTTCGCATTGCCATTGTACTGCGCAACAAGATGGATAGCATCTGCCCTCGCAAAGGCAAGGAACTCCTGAAATCATCTAGAAAAAGAAGTCTTGGGATGATAAGGTGCCCCAAGACCAAAGCCGTGACCATAAAGATAGCAAGAAGAAGTGAAAGACAAAACTAATACATTACGATGCACCATGTAAAAACCAAAATAGAGCAAAGAAATATAAGTATGAGAAAACTGCTTCTATGAATTTTGCATCAATAATGTTAATGTCGTGATACAACTGACCAACCAGGGAGAAACAAGTTACAGACATTCTAAGAGAACCAAATATTATGATATTAGGTAGGTTTTCACCCTTTTTTTTTGGTGGTCGAACATGACATTGGATAAATACACAATTTCTTTTTGTATGTTGCAGATATATTGTGCCAGGCAGAAGACATCATCAACATTAATTTCATAACAGGTCTATCCAGGGCTAAACACAATACTTATACACCCTTACTCCAGTGAAACAAATTAAACAAAAGACCAATTAGAAAAAGGTGCATTCTCAACCAACCAAAAGAAAAAAAAGAAAAAGAAAAAGAAAAAGAAAAAGAATAGTAAAAATAGTAAATTGCTTTCGAAATTCTTTTTTTTTCTCCAAAAATAAAAGCAATACCAGCTGAATGTAAGAGTTGATATGTTTAACAGCAGTTTACCAGTGCATTTAACACTTTATGCAGATGCACTTGTGAGAAACACATTTAGTTAATGAGAACAAATAAAAACATGACAGAAGTTTCATTGTGATTTTTTTTTTTTTTTTCTCTTTGAATGGTAATTACGAATGTGATATGAATTCTTACATTGTGCAGGCAGAAAAGGTACATACCCAACATTCCAGGTGAATACTTCTCCTCTCACACAATATCAACGTCTTGTCTACTATCTAAGCAAGAGATTCAAAGATCATGATACAAGGTACTCTCTCCTTGACAAAACCTTTCTCAGCTCTTCTTCGGGCCACTCGTAGGATTTCATGAACTAGCTGAAGCTTATACATTACCTTGAGAATTGTTTCCCCTGATTCCTAGGAGGGACAGCCTTTTGGCTTAGAGAATAGATAAGTGGCAGCTAGTGTAAAAACTCAGGAAAAAATCAAACTGATTACCCAAATCTAGTTAGACTTCCTCAACCAACTGCAATATAGATAGGAGCTTGTATGGAACAGCCTTCTGCATAAGGTTCACAATGGTGAACTGAGATAGAGTAGATCAATGATCGTGCAGTCAACCAGTTTACAATAGAAAGAAGATTTAGTCCTAGAACCCATAGTTGTCCTCTCTAATAGATAAATGTGTAGTAGAAAGCGAACCTACTCAGCTGGACTAGGTTGTAGTCCCAAATAGATCAAGATCGAGTGATTCCTCACCGAAGTATCAATTTGAGTCCTTATTTGTTTTCCTTGGTGATAGATGATTTAATTAAATAAATCCATAAAATAGTTCCTTGGTAAAAGTAAACATTAAACAAAGCCGTGCTAATTAGTTCAACAAGAAAGTAAAAATAACCTTAGAACTTTGGAGAAAGGTTCCTGAGACAAAACAAGTGCACTATTAGCATAACAAAGATCAAGTTTGAGAATCAAGAGATGCTGTATGGAAAGGGGGCATCTCATCTCATGTAGTCAGCCAGGGATCGATTCTTGGGTACATAGGTTATCCCACAAGTACCACACCAGCGACCCAATGAAGGCAAACAAAAAAAGGCGGGGAGACCAAGTTTGGATCTGTGAGTTCAGTGGATTTGAGTTGAGGGCATCATGAACATGGATTACATTATAGAGATGATCAATAAAGAAGGACCATCCCACAGCATTAAGAGAGGCCCAACTTGGGTGTTATTTCCTAGGGAGCAGACAACCTTCATACGGAACATATGATCCAAAGTTCTGGATGTGTATCGAGCTAAACCTCAGTTTACCAAATCCCATCAATCCAATCACTTTATCGATCAATACGAGACATCTAAGTCGTACAAGTAAAGAGATCTATTCATTGATAAGAAAAAGAAAAAACGTGAACGGTGATTGGATTGATGATAAAATAGAATCCTGGGTCGCGAACAGTGATTCGATTGATGATGAAGAAAGAGAATTCTTGGTTCAGTTCTCCACCTTAACGACGGAAAAAAGGATGGATCAAATTCTATTGAGTCTGACTCATAGTGATCGTTTATCAAAGAATGACTCTGGTTATCAAATGATTGAACAACCGGGATCAATTTACTTACGATACTTAGTTGACATTCATAAAAAGTATCTAATGAATTATGAGTTCAATAGATCCTGTTTAGCAGAAAGACGGATATTCCTTGCTCATTATCAGACAATCACTTATTCACAAACCTCGTGTGGGGCTAATAGTTCTCATTTCCCATCTCATGGAAAACCCTTTTCGCTCCGCTTAGCCCTATCCCCTTCTAGGGGGTATTTTAGTGATAGGTTCTATAGGAACTGGACGATCCTATTTGGTCAAATACCTAGCGACATTAATTTCTCTTATTTTCTTATCTATTGTTTTTGTTTCTCTTATGAAAAACTTAAAAGACTTCAAAGGGGTTGCTTTTAGGGTCCTCTAAATGTCAAAGCAAGTTCATGATGCAAGTACCGAGAAAAGAAGCATCAAATGTTAACAATTTTTAATTCTGTAGCCATCCACTTAGATTTTTCTTGACACAATATATAAAACAGAGTTACAACTTCTACAGGCAAGTTACAATCAAGTTAACAACATCAGCAACCTACAACTTTATCTATATAGGACTACTGGGAATAGCTTGAAGTTTCTTGACATGAGCGCTGCAGTTTGATGGGTTTGAACCACAAATTTTATCCTTAGTCAAGCACATGGACCATTGACTTAGTTAAGGAACTATTTTTTAGAGTAAAATCATCAATAACTCAGAAGCCGGTCAGGTCCAAGTTTAATTCCATCAAACATCTTGATAGACATCATGATTGGACTATGTAGATCATATCCAAGTTATACCACAGAGAACCCAGTGTAAAGATAATTTTTTTCTTCATTTTTTCAGCGTCAGGGAGAAGATAAATTGAAGCATGCTTGCTTTTGAATAAGGAGCTGAATTGCAAAAGTAAGAGGCATGCGTACCATGAAAATCATATCATCCGCATGATCTCATAAAAACATTTTCTATCAATAATTAAAAGAAGAACAAAGAAAGACCTTATAATGATACAAAAGATGTATTCTCATGGTTGTAAACTTATGTTTATGATTAATTTCGTGCATAGGTAGCTATTTCTCCAAGATTCCCCTCATTTACCACTAATAAATCCAAATATATAATGATATGTTAGAAAGTGCACATTGAAAAGAAAATTCAAGCAGAAAAATAAACGGCTGAAAGGCTAGTTAAAAATAAAAAGAGACCAATTAGGCTAAACACATGGAAAGGAGTAGATACTTTAACCCCAAAAGTAAAGGATTAGTAACAATACCTATTAAAGTTCACATATATTCTACGATGAATCTCACAGAAGCATGAGCTTGCCCAACATCTTCCTTTCAACTTTCCAGACTTCCAAGTAACTTCAACTGTTGTCTGGTCAAATTAATAATGATACTAACAATAGCAGTAACATGCAAACAACCGAAAATAATTAGACAATAACAGAGCATTTGTTGAAAACAATAACAACTTGAGATGGTGAGAACTTCCAAGCATAATGTCATATGCAACAATGAAGGATTAAACAGAGAAGAGTGCTACATAGATAGAATTAACTCATTAAACACACAGTTTCCAATTCTCCAATCCTGATAAGTATGTACTGCTTCCTCCTGATCATGAAATCAGGTTTGCACTTACCCTATTACACTAGGGGAGGGGGTGTGATCCATATAGGCGGGGAAAAGGAAGGATGAGCTCTGTTCGGAAAGAGCGGACGAATTGTCCTATCCTCCATATTGAAAATGCCCATGTCTGCATTTGCACTTGGTAATTTATATTCATATAAATTCTGTGGTCCCCAGTCGTGTGTGAAATATATGCAATTCCCTCCAAGACCTGAAAATTGACTCGCCATGACAAGCATAGAGGAATTCAGGCCAAGGAACATCACCCGGTCGCCTAAGCTTTCCACCTCCACAGACTTTCTTCCCTCACCTCCCTGTAACTCAAGTTCATGAACTTGAAAATCGTATGTAGTATAAATATAAGTTGCTCCTCCATCAAAGTCAACTTGAGCAAGCCTCCTTACTATAAAAAGGCTTTCACTTTCCAAGTCCGGCACCAAGTAAGTCCGGTGATGAATTATAGTTCTCATTTCACTCTGCAGTGGAGTGGGTTTCCTGGAGATGAAATTCACTCCTCCAGTAAGGGTTTCTACATATGGATTTGTGGTGTTGATGTTCAGGACTGCGATTGCTCCGTCCCAACGAACTGAATAGAACTGCCCCTTATAATATATGATGTCGCGATATACTTGATGAGAAACATCTATAAGGGTCCAGATCATGTCCTCTCCTGTTCTGCAAAACGCAAAATTACGTGATGAACTGATTACGGCGACTACCGTTGCATCATCAGACATGGCGGCCTTGATTATTGTGGGTTTAGAAAGTTCAGAATCAAAATCAGGGCTTATATCAAAAACATTGGAGATGGAGAATCGAGGGAGATTTAAATAGATTCTACGCCACGGGTGAAAGAGTTGGACCTCCAGATTACGGTCGATGCTCATCAACCACCCACCACTGTTGCTGAATGAGCCATAGCAGCTTTTGCCGCGGATATGCGGGATCTTGATGTCGTAGTAGAACGTGTTGTTGGAGAGGCTGAAGACGCATAGACCCTCTTCTTCTTCTTCTCCTTCTCCTTCTTCTTCAGATTTGCAATTGGGATTGGAAGGCATCATCAGCCATGGCAGTTGAGGGCGTCTGATCATGTTGAGATTAGAAATCCGATGCCATGACTTGCAAACAAATCCCACTCGAATGCTGTCGAGAAAGCTGCATAGATTCAAGATCCGATCGAAGACATCTTGAGGAAGCCCTTCTGACCACTTATTCATTGTATTTGTGGGTATCAGAGATGGAAATTGGAGATGTAAGAAAGCATGAGAGAAAGAGGGCTGGAATTGGATTTGTATTGTACTGCCGAATGTCGATAGAAGAGCTGATGTCACTCACCACTCACAACTCTTGCTTGGTAGGCCAATGGGATTTAGTGAAATTACAGAATGTTCACACTGCCGTTGAATTCGTCAGGTACTAGAGTCTTATCTTTTTCAATAACTGGCAAGGGGGGATATACAAGTACTACACAATGCCTAGATTAAAGGTTGGATTCCTGAGTACATGTATGCCTAACATTCTTATGATGAATATACCAATTCATTCACCTCAGTTGAGTGGGAGTGAATTTTCATTACCACATTTCTCATAATTTATTTTATTTTAGACAGTTTAGATTCTTATTAAATAATTTATATTATTAAGCCTCTGAACCTCAATCAAGGCTCCTCATTCACACACAAAACAATAGTCTCTTGGCCAGGCCACAATTCATTGGAAAAAATCTTTTGGCTCTTTAGTGAGGCCTATTTGATAAAAGTTTCAATTGCTAAAAGTCTATGACCCTTCTTCTAGAAGCATTTTTCCAAAGCTATTTTGTGCGATATTTTAGGGTTGTGCGATATTCTAGAGTTGTGAAATACGTTGTCACATATATGGCCATATGTGATATTCTAGGATTGTGCAATATTGTATTGTTATTATACAAACACCTTTGCATAAAATATTTGAACTTCGATTATTACGGGCAAATGTGAGGTTTAAGAGTAGTCATACAGTCTAAATCCCTATTTATAAAGTTTATTAAGTAGCTCGTTTGTCGATTAGTTACTAAAAAGCTTATTTTCTGTAAGAGGTCAATAGAAAATTTTATTCCATCTTGGGTATCCAAAGTCACGTCGAAGGTATGAGGTATTCATGAGATTCATTGTCATGTGCATCAAAGTAGTTCTTAAACTGAGAGTCTGGGAGGAAATGAACAATAGAACTATTAGATCATGATGGATAATACTTACATAAATATTAAAGGGTTACATAGATGGTTTGGATATGTCCCACACAAGCCCGCAACAGCATCAATAACCAAAACTTTGGGTATGCAGGTGAAGATATGCACTGAGAAGTTGGCTGAGAAACTATCGAAATGGAGAAACAAGATTTATGCAGTCGACCCTGATATATTTAGGACAAGACTTTGATGGTGATGATAAAATCTTAAGGACGCACCACAATCATTATTTTTTGATATGAACAAGGACATTTTGATTGGGCTTTGGCCTTTCTTCTTTAAAAGGGTGGTCCATATAATTTGTGGCGATGGGTCCCTCTGCTCCCACCAATTGAAGGGTCCTGTTTCTCTTTGCATGGACCGAGTCGCATCTCAAATTCGGTATATGCGGGTGGACAGATACACCCTAGCTGTTGACACATGATGCATGTTAAATGATTTATTAATTTAATTGAAATCTATGAATGAATTCCAAATTCCTTTTTTTTTTTAATCAAAATCATTCCCTTCTATACTTAAAAAAAAAATTGCCTTTCTACCTAGTCATTAGTAGAGATTGTATTCGTTAGTTTGTTCTGGACACATTAGAAAAATTGAAGATGATGAGAGTGTGCATGCATGAGTAACAAACATGCTCCAATTTATTTCTATGTTCGACACTATGGCCCAATCCATAGATTGGAAGAATAACAATGAATTCCCTGTTCTCCGTTTGTTAGAAAAGAAATACAAAGGTTGAGTTTTTAGAAGGTTGAGTTTTTAGTATAACCCGGCCAAGGGGGCTGGACATATCTAAGCTTCGAACCTTAGACAGCCAGGTGAGAACCACCACTCCTTACCATGCGGGGTAAAGAGTCGTCCTCGAAAAAAGCACAAGTTGAGAAAAAAAAAATTAACGCTCCAGATTTTGTTTAAAACCAAGTTATCAAAGTAATCAGACCAAGAAGATACTGTTGCATAATAGCCAATATTGGTGGGGCTCGCCCACCAAGCTATGAAGAGAATTCTTCCAACCACAGGATCACCAGCTTTTCATTCATTACTATCATTATTTTACTCTATTGGGCTTTGGTAGGAAGGGACTGATACTTCAATCCGTGCTTACTCAAGTCACCAGATAAAATACATATAATCTGAAGCATGTTGCCTCCCTCTATCTGAAAAATGAGCCATCGATTCACATCACAATTCACAAGGATATACTACTGACCCTGGTTTTTGTTGAAGCAGAATATCACCACACTCAAATGGTGAAATGGACCCTCCTGTAGTGAAAGGAAAATGGCCTCCTAATGGATCAATCCGTTTACACACCTTACAGCCTATAATTACTAAGCTTTATGCAAATCCAAGAAGAAAAAGAAGAGGGGGTTTATTTGAAAATACAATTATTAGAATTTATCCATCCACCAAAGATAAATGTTATCCAACAGTGGCCGATGGAAGCAGAACAAACCAACCCAGTGGCCTTCTCTAACACCTATACACAACACTGAGTGCTTGAACTTGACTACTGTAATGCACAACAGGTGATGCTATGCAAATATTTGCAGAATCACAGTTTTGGCATAACCATTGTACTGGGCAAGAAGATGGATAGCATCTGCCCTCGCAAACGCAAGGAAATCCTGAAATGATCCGGAAAACGAAGTCTTGAGATGATAAGATGCCCAAAGAACAAAGCCTTAACCATAAAGATGGTAAGAAGTGACAGGAATCGATACTAAAGATACATTACCACAAAACTAATACATTAAAATGCACCATGTAAAAATCAAAACAGAGCAAAGAAATATAAGTATGATAAAATTGCTTCTATGTATTTTGCATCAATAATGTTAATGTCGTGATACAACTGACCAACGAGGGAGAAACAAATTACAGACATTCTATGAGAACCAAATATTATGATATTAATTAGATTTTCACCCTTGGTTTTTGGTGGTTGGTGGTCAAACATCACATTAGATAAATGAATAATTTCTTTTTGTTCGTTGCAGATATATTGTGCCAGGGAGAAGACATCATCAACATTAATTTCATAACAGGTCTATCCTGGGCTAAACACAATACACCCCTACCCCCAGCAAAACAAATTAAACAAAAGACCAATTAGAAAAATGCGCATTCATCCAAAAAAAAATTTTAAAAAATAGCTGCTGTCCAAATACTTTTTTTCCCAAAAATAAAAACAATACCAGGTGAATGTAAGATTTGATATGTTTAACACCAGTTTACCAGTGCATTTACCACTTTATGTAGATGCACTTGTAAGAAATACATTTGATTTATGTGAACAAATAAAAACATGACACAGAAGTTTGATTGTGGTTTTTTACTTTTTTTTTTTAATGGTAATTACGAATGTGATATCAATTCTTACATTGCAGGCAGCAAGGGAACAAACCCAACATTTCAGGTGAATACTTCTCCTCTGACACAATATCAACATTTTGTCTACTATTAACTATCCAAGCATTTAACCAAAAAAAAAAAAAAAAAACTATCCAAGCAAGAGATTCAAAGATCATGAGACAAGTTACTCTCACCTTGACAAAGTCTTTCTCAGCTCTTCTTCGGGCCACTCATAGATTATCATGAACTAGCTGGAGCTTATACATTACCTTGAGAGCTTCTTCCCCCTGACTTCTGGGAGGGACAGCCTTTTGGCTTAGAGAATAGATAAAGTGTAAACGCTGAGGAAAAAATCAAATTGATTACCCAAATCTAGTTAGACTTCCTCAACCAACTGCAATATAGATAGATAGGAGCTTGTACGGAACGACCTTCTGTATAAGGTTCACAATGGTGAACTGAGGTAGAGTAGATTGATGATTGTGTAGTCAACCAGCTTACTAGGGAAAGAAGATTTAATCCTATAACCCATAGTTGTCGTCACACTTGACAAGGTTGCAGTCCCGAATAGATCAAGATCAAGTGATTCGACACCCGAGTACCAATTTGAGTCCTTATTTGGTTTTCCTTGGTCATGGATGATTTAATTAAATAAATCCATAATAAATTTCCTTGGTAAAAGTTAACCTTAAACAATGTTCTGCTAATTAGTCGAACAAGAAAGTAAAAATAACCATAAAACTTTGGAGAAAGATTTGTGAGACAAAACAGGTGCAAATTAGCATAACAAAGATCAAGTTTGAGAATAATGAGATGGCATGGAAAGGGGGCATCTCTTCTCATGTAGTCAGCCAGGGATCAATCCTTGGGTGCGTAGGTTATCCCACATGTACTGTACCAGCGACCCAATCAAGGCAAACAAAACAAAAACAAAAAAAAGAAGACCAACTTTGGATCTGTGAGTTTAGTGGATTTGAGTTGAGGGCATCATGAACATGGATTAAATTATAGAGATGAGCAATAAAGAAGATGGACCATCCACAGCATTAAGAGATGGATTAAGCTTAGGCGTTATTTCCTAGGGCGCAGACATCCCCTTGTACAGAACATATGATCCAAAGTTCTGGATGTGTATGGACCTAAATTTCCCCTTGATTTCTCTTATTTTCTTGTCTATTGGTTTTGTTTCTCTTAGGAAAACTCAAAAGACTTCAAAGAGGTTGCTTTCAGGGTTCTCCTCTTATGAGGATTCTTTATAGGTAGTGCAAAAATCTAAGCGTCTAGGGTTTCTACCATCCCAGTTTACAAACATATCGAGAGAAACTATTATTAATAGCTACACGAGGTGGATTTCCACTCCCTACGGCCAACCAATGTGAACTTTGATGGAAGTGCAGTTGGTAATATGTGCTAAGCAGAAGTGGGGAACTACAAGGAACAATGCATTCACGACTATTTTATCCTTGTCAGAACCAATTGGTCCTTGTTCCATCAATCATGTGCAGAAGTTAGCTCTAACAGGTCTTCATAATTCTTATTCTTTTCAGAACATTAGCACTTGCATGTGTGAAGAAAATCTTAACCAATAAATGTTAATATTCGACAAAATCTGTTTCACATTATTAAACATAAAGTAGTAGGTCTGAATTAAATAGCAGATAGCGATTCGACTAGGCCAAGTCTCATGAATGCTTTTTTTAATTAAAATATATATTTTTTTTTTTGCAATTTTCTTGCCTCAAATTATCTCTCATGTAAGTTCTAAGGAGGATAAAAACAACTAGCTGATGTTGAGGCACGTAATCTTATCCCTCTTGTTGAAATCCAAAAAACCTCCTTTAACCTTCTTCAATCTTCTTGGAATGGTGTTTAGGTCCTTGAGATCTACGCATTGAGGAATAAATGGGATAAAAGTGGAGAAAATGGGGAAGAAACAGTAAAATCTTACCAAAGCCCCCTTTGAAAATCGGGATGAAATGGAAAAATCTTACCAAAACCTTCTTTGAAAATGGGTAAGAAATGATGAAATACACCTCCTTCAACCTCCTTCAACCAACATCTTTTTAGGCTCTAGAAAAGAGGAAGAATGGGGGAAGAAAGGGCAAGAATAACAGTAAATGAAAAGAGTAAGTGTAAAACGGGAAAGAAGAAGGGTTTTAAACTCTTTTGCACATTTCAAACTCGACTCAAGTAAGTCGAATGTGCAGTGACACACCCTGGCCGAGTCTGAGTCAACTCGGACTCAGAGATCCAAAACCAGGAGTATCATGTATTGACATCGTGATTTACACATTTTATTTTAAGACCATACAAATATCTTAATTATCCCGCACCAACCAACATTAGATCCATTATAATAGTTCAACACAAAAATGTTGGTCTATGAGAAAAAAAAAAAAAACTAATAATTGCTTTCCATGTACAATTTGTAAAGAACAGTCTAAATGTCAAAGCAAGTTCATAATGCAAGTACCAAGAAAAAAGGCATCAAATGTTAACATTGTTAATTGTATAGCCATCCACTTAGATTTTTCTTGGCACAATTTATTAAACAAAGTTACAACATGTACAAGCAATTTATAATCAAGTTAACAAAATCAGCAACCTACAACTTTAACTATATGGGATTACATGCAATAGCTTGAAGCTTCTTGACATGAGCGTTGAAGTTTGATGGGTTTGAGCCACAAACCTTATCCTTAGTCAAGCACATAGCGCATCGACTCAGTTAAGGAACTTTTTTTTTTTTTTTTTCCTTTTTTCTTTTTTTAGAGTAAAATCATCAATAACTCAGAAACTGGTCAGCTCCAAGTTTAATTCCATCAAATATCTTGATAGACATCATGATTGGACTATGTAGATCATATCCAAGTTATACTACAGAGAACCCAACGTAAGGATAATATTTTTCTTCATTTTTTAGCACCAGTGAGGAGATAAATTGCACCATGCTTACTTCTGAATAAGGAGCTGAACTGCAAAAGTAAGAAACATGTGTCCCATGAAAATCATGTCATCCGCATGATCTCAGATAAGAAATATGTATGACAAATTAAGATAAGAACAAAGAAAGACCTTTAAATGATAGAAAAGATGTATTTTCATGGTTGTAAACTAATGTTTATGATTAATTCCATGCATAGGTAGCTATTTCTTCCAGCTTCCCCTCATTTACCACTAATAAATCCAAATATATAATGAAAATGTTAGAAAGCGCACATTGGAAAGAAAATTCAAACAGAAAAATAAACGACATAAAGCCTAGCTAAGAAAATAAAAACAAGACCAATTAGGCTAACCATATGGAAGGGAGTAGATACTTTAAGCCCAAAAGAAGTAAAGGATTAGTAACAATACCTATTAAACTTCATATATATTCTATGATGAATCTCACAGAAGCATGAGCGTGGCCAACATCATCCCTTAGAATTTCCAAACTGCCATATAACTTCAACGGTTGTCTGTTCAAATTAATAATGATAATAACAATAGTAGTAATATGCAAACAACCAAAAATAATTAAAAAATAACAGAGCATTTGTTGAAAACATCAACAACTTGAGATGGTGAGAATTTCCAAGCATAATGTTATACCAACCGTAATTTCTGGGAAAAAAAAGACAATGAAGGATAAAACGAAGAAGAATGAAACATAAACAGAATTAAGTCATTAAATTGTCTTCTCACACTCGAGAATGAGTGTTTGCTAATGGAACAAGACATAAAATACTGATAATCATTCCAATTAGTGCTGCTAATTAGAAATACTAAGCTTCTGATTCTCCCATCCTAATAAGCACGGACTGCTTCCGAACCCTGATGAAATCTGGTTTGGACTTACCCTAGTACGCTAGGGGAGGGGGTGTAATCCATATAGGTGGCCAAAAGGAATGATGAACTCTGTTTGGAAAGAGTGGAAGAATTGTCCTATCCTCCATGTTGAAAATGCCCATGTCTGCAATTCCACTTGGTAAATTATATAAATTCTGCGGCCTCCAATCGTGTGTGAAATATATGCAATTCCCTTTAAAACCCGAAAACTGGCTGGCCATGACAATCATAGATGAATTCAGGCCAAGGAACATCACCCGGTCACCTAAGCTTTCCACCTCCACAAATTTTTTCTTGTAACTCCCCGCACTTTCCTCTAATCCAAGCTCAAAAACTACAAAATCATATGTACTGTAACTATGTGTTGCCCCATTAACAAAGTTAAGTAGAGCAAGCCTCCTGATTATAAACATGCTTTCACTTGCCAAGTCTGGCACCAAATAAGTTCGGTGACGAACTATAGTTTCGAGCTCTCGTATTGCTTTCCTGGAGATGAAATTGACTTCTCCTGTTACTTTTAGGGTTTGTACGTATGGATTTTCGGTGTTGATGCGGACGATTCCTATTTCTCCATTCCAACTAACTACGCAAAACTTCCCGTTGTGATATATGATGTCACGAAGGTCTTGATGAAGAAGAGATATACGAGTCCAGATCTTGTCCTTCCCTCTTCTACAAAACGCAATATTATACGATGTATTGAGAACTGCAACCACTGCTGCATCGTCAGATATGGCTGCCTTGAGTACTGTGGTTTTAGCAGGTTCACGATCGGGCCTTATTTTAGATACATTTGAGAAGTTGGGGAGTTTGAAATGGATTCTATGCCATGGGTGAAAGAGTAGGACCTCCAGATTTTCGTCGATGGTCATCAACCACCCACCACTGTTGCTGAAAGATGCACAGCACTTCTTGCCGCGTACGTGCGGGATCTTGATGCCGTAGTAGATGGTGTCATCGGAGAGGCTATAGAGGCATCGGCCCTCTTCTCCTTCTTCTTCAGCAGATCTGCAATTGGGATTGGAAGGCATCATCAGCCATGGCAGTTGAGGGCGTTTGCTTATGTTGAGCTTAGAAACCCTATGCCATGACTTGCGAACTAATCCGACTCGAATGCTGTCGCGCAAGCTGCATAGATTCAAGATATGATCGAAGACATCTTCAGGAAGCCCTTCTGACCACTTATCCATTGTGGGTACTAAGCTAAAAAAGCGAAACTGAACGTAGAAATGTAAGAAAGGAAGAAGGCATGAGGGCTAGATTTATATTGCCGAGAGATGCCGTCCGTTTCCCTTCCAGTATTTTTGACCTAATGAGAGTAAGGCTTCCCGTGAGGTTAAAAAAAAAAACCTCTAAAGCCAATGGAATTTTGGTGAAATCACAGAACACACTGCCGTTGGATTGATTATTATCATGTATTAGAATATATATATATAGAGCAAGGCTCTCCTAAGCTCAAGCTTAGGATAAAATCTCGTAAGCTCATGTTTGTAGGGTCCACCTTTAGTCAATCCAAATTGACCAAACACATGACCCTTATAAATTGCACATGTCCACCAACTTTCGGTTGGATCCAAATTTACTGTGCCGTTGGATCGAATATGTATTAATCTGAATGGACTATTGACCATTAAACTTTTGGGCCCATATGGAGATGATAGAAATCACTACTGGGGCTGATTTTTTGTAGAGAGGAAGATCCTAGGGAGTCCTTGAAATCCCCCCCAACCCCCATCCCCATGTGGGTCCCCAGGTGGGCCCCACAACACACTTGAGCTTACCTTATCCTAAGTTTGAGCTTAGGAGAGCTGGCCCCATATAAATATATATATATATATATATTTATATATCATTTTTATATCTAGCAAAGAGTGATATTAATAGCGTTCTCAATCTTGCTCTTTGTCAAGGGCGTGGTTTAGCTCGGCCCGCAAAAGCCTTCAAAGTGAGGGCTCTTCTATTTTCCCAAAGCCTGAGGGTAGGGTAGGGTAGGATAGGGTAGGGCCCAAATTTAAAAAGTCCACAATCTTGAGCGCAAGCTAGAATTTGATTAAGGGGCCGGCACATCCCTTTATTTCTAAATATATAAAATAAATAATATCTATAATATATAATATATATTGGGATTCTTTCCAAAAAAGTTATATAAATAACTCCTCTAATTAACAGTGAATGAAAAAGACTTAATGTTTTGTCAAACAATAATAACCAAATATTAGGTAAGTATTTTTTATGAATATTCTCATAGATCATAATATTGTCACCTATATTTGATTCTACGTTTGTCTAACATAAAAATATTTTTCATTAAAAAGAGAATTCAAGTTGTCATTCGTTAGATTGATTTTTACCAATGTAAATTCCTCAAGTTTGAGATTTTAATTAGATAGATGACCATTAACATCATCGTCAAGTGAGATTGAGTTTCAACCACTAGCCACAAATCCAGTTTATTTCTATCCCCTTACTTTTATGAGTGTCGTTTCATCCAAGAGGACCCCCCACATCTGGAGTTAAAGCTCGGTAATACTTAAATAAGTTTTAAAAAGTTATCGGTTTGCGATGGTTTGGGCATGTCCAATGGAGGTCAACAATGGAGCCATTAAGAAAAAATTTGGCTATGGTGGTGAATAACCCACCAAGGGTAAGGGATAGACCGAAGAGGACGTGAATAAATATAGTAAAATTAGATCCAAATAAATGCAACTTATCTGAGACATTAGCTCGAATTTATCGAAATGGAGAAACAGAATTTATGCAGCGGACACTAATATATTTAGGACAATACTTTAATGGTGATAATGAAATCTTAAAGACGCACTGCAATCGTTATTGTGTGATATTAGGGAGGGCATTTTGATTGGGCTTTGACATTTCTTCTTCAAAAGGGTGGTCCATATGGTTTGTGGTTGTGGGTCCCCCACTAGATACATGCTCTGCTGCCTGCAATTGAAGGGTCCTGATTCTCTTTGCATGGACCAAGTCACATCTCAAAATGGGTTTGTGCAGGTGGACAGATACACCCGTGTTGTTGGCACATGATACCATGCTCAATGATTTATTAATTTAATTGAACTCTATGGCAGAATTCCGACTGTCTTTTTTTAAGTCAAAACCATTCCCTTCTGTGCTTAGAAAAATCTCCTTTCTACCTAATAGTTACTGCAGATAATATTTGTTAGTTTGATCTGGCCCCATTATAAAAATCGAAGATGATGAAAGGGTGCACATATAAGAGACAAACAAACATGCTCAAATTTATTTTTCTGTCTGACACTGTGGGGCCCTCAATAGATTGGAAGAATAACATAAGTCCGTTTTTTATTTCTGCTGGGAACTAATTCCTAGAAACACATACAACCCCTCTTATCTACATGCACTAAAGTAAATTTCTGGGAAATACTTACTTTAAAATAGTGATTAATAAGAGAAAAAAGCTAGAGTAGAGAAAAAGAATCAATGCTCCACATTATTTTTTTTTTATATCAAAATGAGGCTAGAACATAGGAAAAAGAAAGAAAAAAGAAAATCAAATTAAAGGGTACAAGAGCATTGTACCCCACCCAATCCCAATTACATAATAAAATTCTCCCAAAGATAGCTTCCCTCCACCCTTGCTTGGCTAAAGCATCAGTCATACTGTTGATTGTTCTAAACTCGTGATAGAAGACAATATTAATGGTAGCAGTGAAAGATCCATTTTTGTTCAAGAGGAATTGAAATTTCCAAGAAAAAGGCTACCTATTTTCTATTAGACACCAAAGCAATCGAACTAGATGATTCACTTTCCACCCTAAGATCACCTTGGAAGCTTCTTGAAAAGCATCGGAGGGCTTCCAAAATAGCCAAAACCTCCACTTCATTAAAATCGCAAACACCCACATACTTTGAAAAGATAAACAAGACCTCCCATTTGCTTTGCTATTCTGAAGAACCAATCCAATTCCCGCCAACCCCAGTTTACCTCTCGCAGCATCATCTACATTAAACTTCAACACACCAGGAAAGGGTGGAGACCAAAGAACAACTACCATTATGATCAATTTATCAAAGTAATCAAACCAAGATGATACTATTGCATAACAGCCAATATTGAAGGGGCTTGCCCACCAGGCTATGGACAAAATACAGTAATTCCAGCCACATGATCGCCATTTTCATTACTAAGAGAGTGATGCAGCTTCCAGCCTTGTTTGCTCAAATCACCAGATAAATATTGTTCACCACCAGGCTATGAACGTAGTAGGCATGAATTAAATGGCAAACAGTGATTCAACTAGGCCGAGTCTCATGAGTGTTTTTTTTTCTCATCATGATTTTTTGATCAAAAAAGTATCTATTTATTAAATCAGATTTTACTCTCTTTTTTTTTTTTTTTTTCCAATTTTCCAAGTTCGAAGGAGGAAAAAAAAAAAAAAAAAACAACTAGATGATGTTTAGGCTTGAAATCTTACCCCTTTTTGTTGAAACCGAAAAAACCTCCTTCAACCTTCTTCAATCTTCTTGGAATGGTGTTGAGGTCCTTAAGATCTACACATTGAGGAAGAAATGGGAAAAAAGTGGTGAAAATGGGGAAAAAATAATAAGTCTTACTAGGGGTATAAAAGAAAATCGAAAAACTGTTTAACCGAACCAAACCGAACTAAACCGCGGTAAAAAATTGTGCTTTACGGTTCACTTACAGTTACGGTTATTGAAATTGAAAAATCGTGCTTCACGGTTCGTTTACGATTTTTGTTTCAACTTACGGTTATTAACCGAACCGAACCGTTAACTACGGTTCCGTTAACCATGTATTTTGGCAATTCCGTTAACCATATTCCTAAACACATGGTAACCGAACCGTTTCGCTAATAAGAAAAAAAACTAAAGGCTTTAATGAAAATTACTTCCCTTTTTTTTACAATAACATATTATGCCATTCTCCAACTCTTTTTTTTTTTTTTTTTTGGTAAATGGCAAAACTTTTACAATTTTTTTGAATATAAAAAAAATATTCGAATCCTTCCCAGAGTGCAGTTGCGCTACTTCCTCCTTTCAATCTCGCACAGGAGTCTAAGAAGGCCGCTGCCATCTGATTGATGTGTTTTACACTTATGTACAGCCACAAACAAGCTGACTTGTGAGGGTGGTGCTTTAGGTGGTTTTATTTTTTTATGGAGGCAAAAGTCATCTATTTGATGATGGATGATGGGTCCTGGTGTGTGCGCCTAGTTTTGTAAAGATTCTTAATTACTCTTTCATGATGGGGAAGAAGTTTATGGAGTCTGAAAATTAACAGCATGAAGGTTTTTACTGCGATTTTTCCTTAATTTGATTTGATCATCTTAATTGTGATTTGTAATCAGTGAATTTCCATATTATTCTATGTTGAATTCAGATTTAATTAGTTCAAAAAAATGGTTAAGTCTTACCAAAAACCCCCTTTGAAAATGGGGAAGAAATAATGAAATACACCTTCTTCACCCTCCTTCAACCAACATCTTTTTAAGATTTATTCAAAGAGTGTTTGGGCTCTAGAAAAGAGCCGAGCGATAGACAAATATAGACAATTCCTTTTCATTTCAAAACTATTGTGCCAAGCAGAAAACATCATCACCTTTATTTTCACCACAGCTGTATCTAGGGAGAACCACAACTCGCCGTTATGTCACTAAGATGAGCTTTGCAAGTGGGTGGCCCACTATATATTTAAAGGGCACTTATTTTCAGCAATTTAGTTTTTAATAAAAAAAAACTCTACTAATAGAGTCAAGTGAAGTAAAGTCAATTTTGAAGAAAGAATAAAATATAAATGAGATTTGATGGTATTTTGATTTTAGTTGTTTGTTATGAAATCTTTTTGACTTTTTTTATGGGAAAGTGGAGCATTTCTTTTTCTTTTGTATTTTGTTGGTTTTCTATGGTGTTTCAAAAATTCAAAGGTTTGACTTAAACAAATAGTGTTTTGTCATTTGGTCTTTTGCTTTATGTGGGAAGTGAAGGCTACTTGAAAACTTGGCATCCCACATTGCTAAAGTTCGCTTTTTAAAGTGACTTTATTTGCTTTTCCATTTTTTATACACATTAGAACAATTGGAACTTTTTACCATGAGCCGTATGAGCGCACGCAAGTCCGTCTCGACCCAGGGCTCCCGGTCCGGAAAACGTCTAACCGGGCGTGCGTCTGCGACGCCCATCTTGCGTGTATATCGTGTGCAAGGGGGGTGCAAATCCAGCCAAACCTGGTCTGGAGGGAGTCCCATTTGCTAAACGTGATTTATTGTGGCCCAACGTCATTATTTTTCTCTTATAAAATAACGTGGTCTGTGGTTCTTGGAGATTGATTGATTTGAACTTGGAGAGGCCGTTGTATCCTGTGGGCAGTTCCAACAGAGATCCTCTTCGCATCAGGGTTTATCCTGAAAGGGTGGAACTCGTCCTAAAGAAAGCGTCGCCTGACGTGCCTCAGTCACAAGCATCTGCCTCTGCTTTCTGTTGATTCTAGAAGAATACATTTTTTCAAGACTTCAGATCGGTACTATTGCTCATTCTCACTATTACTCCTACTCTGTAGACTTTTTTAAAATAACATATTTTAGTGGATAAAGGTTGTTGCTTTTTTTTTTTTTTTTTTTTTTACGTTCTTTTTAAAAAGATGTAGGAGTTTTGAATTAAAGTGATTTTGATGTGACATTTTATCCGAAAAATATTACGTGACTTTTTTTGAGGTTAGTAAAGTGTCAATCAAGCTCCTACTCAGTTGGCTTAAGACCACGGTTTGCATCCGAAGGTTGAAAATTAGAAACTACACTACTACCATGGTCATATGGGATTTACCGGCTCCCCATGCGGTCACTAATATGAGCTTTGCAAGTGGGCAGCCCACTATATATTTAAAGGGCATTTATTTTCAGCAGTAGCTTAGGTTTGTTGCAATGAATTTATATGGGCTGTAGGGATTATTCTTGCAAAAAACCTAGACCCCTATTATATATATATTTTTTATCGGAGCCAATTTACTGCCATAATCCTATACTCAAGATTTTTCTAAAGTTAAATCCTAGCAAAGTAAAACAACACCTTCACCTCGAGGCAGCAATTGGTTGCCCCAACCGGCGGACAGGATCATTCCTCTTTAAAAAGCAGTGGTCGTCAGCCCTACACTTTTAAATAGTTCTCGCAGGCCACGTATGCTGACATGCCCAGAATAGCACATACGAATCACAGTACACACGAATCATACCTTTCTTCAGACTCACCACCGCCTCTCCCGCACGTGTATATAAATACCAGCCGCACGCCTCCTTTTCGATCTCTTCTCTGCTTTCACAATTCCATCGTTTTTCCTCCTCTTCTGTCTCTCTCTCTCTCTCTCTGAAAAAACAATGGAATCGATGCCTGTGAATTGGGAAGCTCTCGATTCTCTCGTCATAGATTTCGCAAAATCCGAAAATCTCTTTGAGGATTCTTCATCTTCTTCTTCGTCTCCTTCTTCGTCTTCTTACAAATCGCGAATTCTCATCCGTCAGATCCGCCGGCAGATCGAGATCGGCCAAATCGACGCCGGCATAGATCTCCTCCGCCTCCACGCCCCCTCAATCCTCGAAGATCGCCGCCTCCTCTTCCGCCTCCAGAAACAGGTATCCTTATCCCTATCCAGATCTCTCTCTCTGCCCTCTCATTTCAGATTTAGCTGATTTTGTTCTTGTTCTTGTTCTTGTTCTTTTCTTCATATGTAGAAATTCGTCGAGCTTCTGCGGAAAGGAACAGCGTGTGATCGAGATTCTGCGATGGAATGCCTGCGGACTGCACTGGCGCCATGCGCTCTGGATGCTTATCCGGTATTGACTGCATTAGCTGTCTCTTCTTTGTGGATTTTTTTTTCTATTTTTTAGTGCGTAGTTTGATGTAGCGAGTGATGTTAGGGGTTTTCGATTCGTGAATGAATTTGGGAATGATGAAAGTTCAGAATTTGGGAAAGGTTGTGGTTTTGAGGATAGTGAAATACAAGGAATTGATGAAGGTAGTGGAATAAAAGGCGGTTTATTGATATATTTGTAGAATTTTCCAATCAAATGGCAAAATTATGCTGTATTTATTTGCACTAGAAATTGATGTTAGTTTGTTGGAGCGGTGGAGACGATTGTTGGCTGGAGGAGTACTACAGAGTATTTGGACAACAATGGGACTATCTTGTTGATGAGGAAAAAAAAAAAAAACCGCATCATAACTCGAAACGGAATGCTGAAGGGAAAAGAACATGTGGGTGTCATTGTTTGATTGATTATAATTGGCTAGTGAGGTTTGGGAGATGGGAGCCTTAATTGTTGTCTATAGTATTGTAATTTGGAATTAGGGTGTTGCATTTTAGTTTGAATTAAGTTCGTTTGTATATAAGTTGTGCCTTTTGTTCTTTTCATAGCATTGTCAACATTGAAAAGAAAAGTGCAAAAAGTATGGTGTGCTTCTTGACTTGACACAGGAGAAAAGCAGGATTCTATAGGTTTTACAATGTTGGTTGTGGGTTGAGTATGGTGCTCAAAGATGCAAGTTGCAACCTTGAGGTAACAGGATTAGTCCCGACGATTCCAAGCTTATACAAGGTCACTTGGGGCCCTCATCTTCCTTAATAGAGGATGAATGATGAGTAAATAAATTTTCAAAGATTTGTGAAGAGATTTTAACCCGAAAAAAGCCTAGCTCTGGTATGGAAGCATGAAAATGGCTTTAGAAAAAAATTATTGGTTTGGTTTTGATGGAAGTACAAACTTGTTTAAATGAGAATGCACTGTGGTTTTAACTGATTTACACTTAAAATCTTAATAAAACAGTACTAGCACTTGTTGGTGCGATCTTAGGTTCTACATTAGATCAATGCTTTAACCCAAGACTCTGGACATGATCATCGGAAGCAGATGAGATTTCTGAAATGCTAGAGGACACCAGAAATGATGTGATATATAGTCTTTGAATGATTTCATAATAGTTCTTTCAATGAGGTGGCAATTTAACTCCGAGTGTGTGCATTTGCTTGATGTTGTTGATTATTAGAGTACTTACCTAGTTTAGTTTGTTTTCTTTTTTCGTTTTTGTGTTTTGTTTTGTTTTGTTTTTCTTTAATGGTTCTTTGCTATGAATTGTCTGAAATAGTTGCGAGATATAGAATCTTTGTTTAATGAATTGCTCCCAACAAATTGCACATGTGGATGTATGAATTTTCCTAGTGGACACATTAATGTTTCAATTCAAGTCTGTAGTAAGGAGGTCTTCAGAAGCATATCAGAAAAGAAAAATGATCTTTTATCTGAAATTCAGAGTATTGATGGGAGGGCAGAGGATGGGAAGTCTGAAGAAGAGGATTAGAAGAGAAGACTGTCTATTAAAGAGGAATTTCGAAGGCTGATTTTCCAAGAGGAGATCAGTTGGAAGCAACGTTCTCGACAAATGATTGGTCGCAGGTGATTGTAATACGTAGTTTTTCCGCACTGTTGCTAGTGCCCGTCGTCGTGTGAGTCGTATAATTGCTATTGAAGTCGGGGGAAGATTATGGGAGGAAAAAATCTGATATTGAAAGAGAAATTGTTCATTTTTTTTAAGGCTTTATTCTAGCGACAACAAATTAAGGCATAGGATGGATGAGATTTCTGTTAGTCAGCTTTCCAATCCTAGTGCTTCTTCTCTTGAAGTTCAATTTTCTAAAGAAGAGATTAGAGCTGTGTTTGGTTTTGGGGGAGATCGAGCTCCGGCCCCTGATGTAAGTTTGATTGGGAGTCTTAATAGCCAAGGTTCTTACTAATCGTCTGAGAAAGGTGCTTCCTGAGGTAATATCTAATAAACAAGATGTTTTTGTTGATGGATGCCAAATTCTTGATAGTGTGATTGTTGCTTATGAATGTGTGAATTCTCGAAATTGACAAAAGCGTCTAAGATTGATTTGTAAGTTGGATCTCGAAAAAGCATATGATATGGTAGATTGGGGATTCTTGCAATGTATGATGGAAAGAATGGGGTTTGGATGTAAATGGCGTAAATGGATTCAAAGTTGTGTATCTTCAGCTCATTTTTCGTTATTGTAAATGGTTTTTCTAAAGGTTATTTCAAGAGTTGCAGAGGTGTCTGGCAAGGTGATCCTTTATCTCTGATGCTTTTTGTACTTGTTGTGGAGGCCTTGAATGTCTTAATGGAGAGCCATATGGACGGGGTTAATCACAAGATTTGCTATTGATGATTCTGGTTTGGAGGTAACTCATTTACAATTTGCAGATGATTCTATTATTTTCTGCGATGCTTTGCTAGAGGAGGTTCACAAGTTGAAATTGATTTTGAAATGGTTTGAAATGTTGTCGGGGATTCGAATTAATATTGGAAATGTGAATTTATAGGTGTTTGGTTAGGAGCTGGTCAGGTTGTTTCTTTAGCAAGTACCTTTGTTCTCAGAGTTGGAAAGTTGCCTTCATATTATCTGGGGTTACCCTTGTGTTTGGGGATTCCCAAAAGTTTGTTATGGGATTTAGTTTTGGAGCATGTAGATAAAAGGTTGAGTTCTTGGAAAGGTAAGTTTCTATCTTTGGGAGGGAGAATCAGATTGATTAAGTCTATCATTTAAAGTCTTCCTATTTATTATCTCTCGTTTTTCAAGTGCCCTAAAAGTGTAGTGCGTCAGATAGAAAAGCTCCAATGAGATTTTCTTTGGAATGATAATGTTGACAAAAGGATTTATCACTTGGTTAAGTGGGAGTTGGTTTGCGAGCCTATTGATCAAGGAGGGTTAGGGATCCGATCCATTGAGAAAGTTAATTGTTCAAGGCCTTTGGATTTTGGAAATCAGTTCTTTCTGTGAAGGATGAATTCTTTCCATAGATTCGTTTTACGGTGCATGATGGACGTCGGGTTCGGTTTTGGCATGATGAATGGTGTGGGCAGTTTGTATTTCTGAATTTTCTTCCTAATCTTTACTTGTTAGATAGGAGACAACATTTTTTTGTTGTAGATAATTTCTTTATTACCGGTGTTCAATTTGTATGGGATTTTAATTTTTGTCGGGATATGACCGATGGAGAAGATGTTGATTTCACGCGCATGCTTGCCTTATTAGACAATGTTTATGTTAATGGTGGAGGATGTGATGCTGAGTTTGGAAGCCTGCAGTTAAAGGTAATTTCTCAGTTAAATCATTTTACGATGTTCTGATTGATTCCTCTCATTCTATTCAAGGGTGGAAAAGGTTTTGGGACTCTACAATACCACCTTGAGTATGAGCTTTATGTTGGGTGGTGAGGTGCCATAAAATTCTTACTTTAGACAAGTTGAGGAGGCGTAAGCATATTATTGTCAATGGATGCCCAATGTGCTTAAAAGATGAGGAATCAATGCATCATTTGCGTATCCATTGTGTTTTTGCTCATAGAGTTTGGTTTGCAGTTCTTAATTTGTTTGATATGCAATGGGTCATGCCTTGGAAAGTAGCAGATCATTTTCATCATTGGCGCTTGGGAATCAAATATGTTCGCATGAGGATTCTTTGGAAGGTGGTGTTGTATGCAGTTTGTTGGAAAATCTGGTTGGAAAGGAATAATCGTGTTTTCAAGAATAAAAATAAATGGGTGGAGCATGCTGTTGTGTCTATTATTTGATTTGTTTCAGAGTGGATGTGTTCAAGAAAGGAGTTATGGATCTTGGGCAGCTCATTTTCAAGGTCGATGCTTTTTGAAAAGCATTTTGTAGGAATGTCCTCCTATGGGTTATCTCAAATTAAACTATGATCGAATTTATGTTCAAGCCATTAGAAGAGGTGGAATTGGAGGTGTCATTAGAGACCGGAATGACATTGTTATAAGAAATTTCTCTGGGCCGGTGGATTCCTTGGATGCTAATGAATCTAAAATTAATGCTCCTTTGGTTGTTTGTCGCCGAGTTGTGTAAGTTGGAAGGTTTAAAGCTATCATTGAAGGAGATTTTTTTTTTTCCATCCATTTAGTGGAGTTCAGGTAATTGTTCTTGTCCTTGGAGGTTGGATGTGGTGGAGGAGGTGCAGGATATCTTGAGTTTGTATTGAGGTTTTTTCTTTGTTTTGTTCTTTTTTGGGTTTTCCCCTCTGATTAATAAATTTTACTGTTTAAAAAAAATGGTTGATTTTACACTGTCGCTTATACTTTCTGATTTCATTGGATAGCTAGACTCGGCTCATAGGGTGTTTTTTGCATGTTCATTTATTGCAAGATCCACTAGACCAACAAATGTTATTACCAAATGATGTGAATATTTATTAATATCTCCATATTTGGCATCATTAAACCCTCTTATAGTTATGACGTAGATATTATGTCTTCATGTTTTTGTCATGTAAAATGGATCCTTAATGGTATTTACTTCATTTGTTGAAAGTGTAATTGGGCCTTTTTTCCTTTGGTGAAGTTTAATGTGGCACGGTAGTGGTTCAGACAGTTGGACGCAGATCTTTCATTGGTTATGGGTAGTTGCCTACATTGTAATGTGTTCTTAATTATTCTTTGTCCCCTTCTTTTATGGGTTAGCGATGTTTTTTTTTTTCCTCCCTACATATTTTTCTCAATCTTCAAATGTAAGTAACATGATTCTTGAATAATGATTTTTTTTTTCGTGATAAATTTGTGAAGCTTCAATAAATTCATGGGACCTGTGGGGTTACGCCTTCGTAAAATTATTTAATATGATCAAATCAACATTATGCTCTACAAGTAGCAAAAATACTTCTGTGTTATTAGTGGCTTTATTTTCTCGGTCTGCTCGGGCTGTTTGTTCCTTGATTGACATTTGTTTGTGTTTTTTCTTAAGGAAGCATATGAGGAATTCAAGCACGTTTTACTTACTTTTATATTTGACAAAGAAGACCTGAACTCTCCTGTGGCAGATGAGGTATGCTTTAATCGATATGTTCTTTCACTTACAAGACACAGTTTTATGGTATTCGAATCCATTTATCTAGGTGAACTTGTGGGGTTGGAGCAATGAGGTTAACAATATCAACAATTATCTATGAATTTGTATGTTATCAGAAAATATAGTTTGATTAATTTTCCACTCGGTGCATTTAGTACTATTACTGTTAAAAATTCCCAATCTTAGTATCTCAATGCATTTAGTTCCCTTTGTTTTAATCTGAGTGCATTTGATACTTAATTATAGTGGAAGTTCCTGTTCTCAGCGTATTTAGTACTCAACTAATTTGAAGCCCAATAATAAATAAAGAAATGGAAACAAAGCTCCATTAACAATATAGTTCCTTGCAAATTTTTATTTGACTGGGTAACTCTATTAGTTTCAGTTGGTAGTTGATGCTACTTACCCATTATTGTTGCTGCAGTGGTCGGAAAAGAGGAGGCATGATATTGCAGGGCTTCTTTCTTCCATTCTAAGATCTCACTTGCATGCATATGATCCAGTTTTTTCGATGACTTTGAGATACTTGATAAGGTAAATGTCATTTATTGGTTGTTCCTTTGAGTTTTATAATACTCAATTCAGTAGTAGGGATGCTTCTTTCAGCTTGCATTGGTTGATTTTTGTCACTGTTCATCAAACACACTGCAGCATACACAAGGGATTTTGCCTTTGTCAAGGCGTTTCTTCGCCCATTTCAGACCTTACTGAGAGGTTGCTCCTTGAGGAACGTGACCCCCCTGCAATTCCCCAGGAGAGTCTTTATGAGGCACCTCCATTTGATGAGGTATGGTTTTGAAGTTTCTCTCTCTCTCTCTCTCTCTCTCTCTCTCTCTCTTTTGTTTGTTTTATGAGTCTTACATGTTTGTACTATCATATTCATTGTCATATCAAAACTCAGGTTGATATACAAGCTCTTGCACATGCTGTGGAGCTAACGAGACAAGGTGCTGTTGATAGCTTGAGATTTGCTAAAGGAGATCTTTTTCAGGCATTCCAGGTTACTTTTCAATTTTTCATGACTTATTAGCATGTCCAACATGAGTGTTTCCTGGGTGGATATTATCTTATTATTAGATGATTTATTCTAATAATTCAAATGACATTGCTCACATGATCCTGATATAAAATATATTCACAGTTGCTTCTACTTGAAGCCAATGAAAATGTAAATGTATTTTTGTACATGTGGTTGTATTAACAAAATGGGTAATATGCTCTTCTATTTAGCTATTTAATCTTTTTATGATAATATATATTTAATTAATAATTTATAGACTTCAACTATATAATGTGGAATTTCATTTTTGTCATTTTGAGTTCTTGAAATTCATTTTTGCTGACATTTAATCAATGCCACTGGGTAAATGCATCAGTCTTTTCCATCCTTATCTTTAGTTTACGATGCTTATATCCCAGAATGAATTGTGCCGAAAGAAACTGGATGTTGCAATGCTTGATGAGCTCGTTCATGAGTACTGTGTCTATAGGGGAATTGTGGATGTCGGCGTTGCACAAGTACCAGGTGAATTATATATATTTTTGCTACTACATGCAAGATGATTTTTTGTAAAACCAGTGCTAGTTTTTTTGTTATAAAAATTATGTTCTGATTGTTCCAGTTATTCAAAGCCCTAGTCTATCATCAAAAACATATCAGACAGATCAAGGATTTAGCTCTTCTAGAGATTGTTCTTCTATCGACATGGATTTTGAAACCAGTAAACACTCAGATGGTGAAACCTCTGTTAGCAATGTTGATGTTCAAGGTGGTCTAGAATTTACTACAGATGCTGCAAGCACACAAGGTCCTGATGTTGAACTGAGATTTTCACATGAGGCAACTGGCAACCGTGATGACTGCAGCACCAGTGGAACGCACATGTCCGGAAATAAGGGCAGAAGGTTACCAAGGAGCAGAAGTCGTGCGACTGGTGAAAGAATTAGACGCAAGAGATGGAGAGGGAGAACTGAAAGGCTGGAAACTGTTGTCGATGTCCCCTCTGTTGAAATTTGTAGGCAAGAAGTTGCAGCGTCAGCACTTGATTTGGGCGGAAATACATTGGAGGAAGAGCAGGTACGCCAATCTTGCACTGGCTAATTTTAGTCCGGATGATAGTTCTACCAAATACGAAATAAAAAAAATTGAATCTTCTCTTTTGCAGGTTTCCATAAAGCATTCGGCCCTAGAGAATGTTGAGAATGTCGAGGATCATAAGTATGAGATTGTTCTAGAAATGAGGGAATTAGCTAGTAAGGGCATGGCTGCAGAGGTTGTGGAGGAAGTCAATGCGATGGATCCTAATTTTTTTGTCCAAAATCCTTCTCTTTTATTCCAGCTTAAACAGGTTATTATTGCAATTTTTATGTCAAAAAGTTTCTAAGCAATGATATGTGATTGGGTTATTGTGGGTTTTTTTTTTCCTCTTTATGTTGGGGGGTGCTTGTCAGATAACAGTGCTCCTTATTGATTAAGAAAACACTACTTAATAGGACTTAAGTTCTTGTTACAGAATAGTTTGTTGAATCTTTCAGGTTCTAACAATGCTGCTGTTGTCAGGTTGAATTTCTTAAACTCGTCAATTCCGGTGATCATGCTGGAGCTCTAAAGGTTGCATGTTCTCATTTAGGCCCTCTGGCTTCTAGCAATCCTTCTTTACTGAAGCCTCTAAAAGAGACTCTATTGGCTTTGCTTAGGCCTAATGAAGATGCATTAGCCAAAGGCATACCCATATCTGTTCTTGCTACTTCACTCCAGGTACTCTCATACTTCGTTGTTGAGATTGCTTGTTGGTTCTGCAGTATAATTTCATCTGCCAGACACAGTCTTCCACCTCGGACCGACATACATTTCTTAGCTATAATACCCAAGTGTTGTATACGCTCAGTTGGCCACAATATGGTCTGGAGATACTTGAATACCATGCATAACTAGTTCTTGTTGTATCTGGCTTGTTATTTTTGAACTCCTTATGATTTTGTTAAGAAGATATTGCTGAAAAACGTTTTAAAGGGAAATATTGCATGAGTAGAACATGTCGGGCAAATATCTAAACAGAATGCTATAAATGGATGCCCATAACTATGTCATCCTTGATTTAGGAAATTGCTTGTCTTGTCAATGTTACCCTGCTAGAAAGTGTTGCAATCCTAGGTCTGGCCGTCTGGGTAGGTGACCAGATTGGTACTCCAACACCCAAAATACAAAGAAGAGTTATAAACTCTAATAACCAGAAGTTCTGGTTTTTTGGCAACTAATAGATCAGATGGTGATATTGAGGAAAGTTAACAGAGTTATAATACCCTACAGAGGGGTTTTTAAAGACCCACCTTGCTCTTCTTCATGGAGCATGTCAGGAATAAAGGGATCCACCATAAATAGAAAAACAAGAAAGAGGGTAATCTGTTTAGCCAATATTTATTAAGCGCTGATAATGATAGTGCTACCCTCAGACTAGTCCATCTTTTCCATTGCGGATTCATTATGGTTGTACTCGTATCGTAATCTTTTCCTTTTCCTCCGGGGTTGCCTTCATGAGTTCTACTTTTCTACTTCTGTGTTTGCAGCCATAATTTCAGTACCTCCACGCCCTAACATGTCTTTCCTCCTTTACTCAAGGTCTTTAGTTCTCTTCCCTCTTCTCCTACTCCCTTGTAACTTGTAACCCTTAATTTTTCTTACAGGGGCTGTTTCTAGCCTTGCATTATGTTCCGAAACCATCTTAAATGGGATTTTATCTTTTATCGCCTCTGCCATAAGTTTCCCATACTTATTTAGTATTTAGCACTTTCTTGTGACCTCATGCTCCCCATATCTTTATTACCGCTCCATACACCATACAACAACGTAGGTATCACTGTTCTATAAAAATACCCGTCAATCATAGTGGAACTCGACTATTACATGATGCTCCACCAACTTGTCTCCATTTAGCCCACTCAGTGTTGTTCCTATTTGCTATATCCAATTCAAACTCTTTGTTATTTTTCTCCTTGATTCCAAGCTAAGTTCGCCACTTCTTCCGACAGATTAGCAACCTCCCATGGGGCCTTATTATGACCAGAATTCCAACAAATAGCACAAAAGGAATCCTATTCTTCTATCAGGATCTGCTGGACATTAAGATGACAAGCTTCTTGAAGGACAATCTTTAAAACCAACTCTTCGTTATTTTGAAATGGCTTCTGTAGTGAGTCTTTCTGACATAAACCAAAATTGGTTATTTGAAGTACTTGATTATTCCTGTTGTAGGACTTGCTTTTTTTTTTTTTTTTTTTTTAGTTTTATGGTGTGGTTCATAAGCAAGAGAGCTTTATAGTTTGCATTGATTTGAATCTTTTCTCTCTTGTATAGAGGTACCGTATTTCTTTTTCTTCATTTGGACATTCTTCCAATTCTCAAAATCTTATTGAACAATTTGGCCAACTAACTTGTTCGTATGTTTTTCATACAAAAATTAATGAATATATAGGTCCACCATCGGGTCTTAATGGTCTGGTATTCTTCATCATAGCAGGGGCTGCCTGACTACTAGCATAAGATATATTGTTGATCAAGCCTTGATTTGGTTCTACTTCACTTGCATACTCTGTATTTAATAGATCATTAGAATATACCCCCAATGAGTCTCTCTATCTTTGAGTCTTTGACCACCTCTTCTTTTACCAAAACTTTATCATTTTCATCTTTTTATGCATCTTACAGCCTCAAGATCCTCTTGATTGTTCGAGAATCTTTTTAGCATTTTTTATTTTGCTAGCTTGTACCTTTTTCTTTCTTTTTTTTTTCTTTTTTGTCCCATTCTTTAAATAGTGTTTTCTTCTCAACAATAACCCTTTAGACAACCGGATTCCAGTTTATATATGTAGCTGTTTTCCTCCTACATTCCCCAAGCACCTTATGTGCAACCTTTTGAATACAGCTTGTCATTTGATCCAACACTTGGTAGAATTCATATCCTAGTTCCAGTTGTCTTTCTTCAGCACTCTTAATTTGGATGATGTTATTATTTCCTCCTTTAAATTCACTCCTTGTTTTCAACCAATTACATGTTTTTTTTCCTATTTTTAATAACAATATCTAAGAACAATAACTTATGTTGGGGTATAAGACTCTCTCTCTAGGATGATTTGACAATATTTATGCATTGACTGTTCTCTAAGTATTAAGTGCTTGTAGCCTATCTGAGCTAAATAACACAAGGTGTTCTTCCTAAAGTAAGTGTTAGCTTTTGCAAGATAAAATAAATTCCCCTATACCATATATATATATATATATATATACATCTCTTTCTATGTATATAAATATATATATATATGGGAGATGCTCCTATGAGAGATATGTCTCACCATATATGAGAGATGGGAGTGAGGGCCCTCACATTTAAGTTGTTGGCATTGGATATGGATCTGAGGCCCCCAACCTTATCTCTCATAATAAGGTGAGAGCGTCTCTCAGAGGAGCATCTCCCTATATATATAAATATATATATGTACGCTCCCTAAAAAAATATATCTTATGTGCTTAGCCATATTCATTTCCTTTCTTTACATAAGTGGTTGTCCACATCTCAATCCTATACTTTCCCACTAGTTACATATCTTGTACTAGTTCATTTTTGTTAAGTCCTAATTTTTTTTTTTATAATTTCCACTTAGTCTTAACTCTTAAGGACTGGCAATGTTAAAAGATTTTTGTTTCTACTGCCATCTTAACTATTATGACTATCATTCTTCTTCTCCGTTTTCTCCTCCTTTTGGTTTATAAAATCCTACCCTTTTTTTTTCGCCCCGTTGACTACGGTGTCTACCTCAGTTCTTTTTCCTGAATAGAAATGCTTGAGGATATGTTTGGTTGCACTTTTTAAATGCACGTTAGAGTCTTTTGGCTTTTGAAAAGTGCAATATCCCCAAAATGTTTGGTTAATACACTTTTTTTAAAAGAAATTTATAAGAAGGAACAGCAGTAAAAGCACTTTTAGATGAAAAAGGTCACACCCACCCAGTGGAAAAGGACTTCCCTTGCTTTTGCAGGTAGCATCCAAAGTGAGCAAATTGTATGCTATGCTTATGTGCTCCAGCTCGTGGGTCCCAGTTGGATGCATTCCTATCACTAGGGTAGGTCATATTCATAAGGAAAGATCTCTTGCACGGATAAGGGTCAAGCAAAAAACCAACCCCACTAGATTATCCTAGCCCTTGATTTAACAACCTAAAGTTCAATGTGCCTTTAAACTATAGATTTCGTTGATATTCAATCCAATGGTGAGTAAAGCTTCGATGGGCATAAAATTGGAAATGGTGCCAGATCATGGGTGGAAAAGTGTGAAAGATGCTGCTTTGATCTAAGGTGGGCCCAAGTGGGCCCTGTACAACTTGATTGTATATATTGCTATGTGAGTTTGTTTAATGAAGTTTTGAATGCCAATGAATTGATTACTGGGCAAATTGACAAAGAGGATTCTTTTTTCATTTTTTGTTATACCGATTTCTGTACGAAATTACAAATTGATAATTATATTTTAAATTTCTGGTTATGCTGAAAAGTGATATACTACTCAAAAAGATGTTTCGATATGCAAACACAGTCAAACATACCCAAAAAGAAAAGAAAAGAATAGTATAATAAATTCATGTTGGTCTATCTTAACCCTTTTTTGGAGAAATCATTAATAATTTTCTTGTATCAAATTTGTACCTTTTTTTCTTCTTTTTTTGGTAAAACATGTATTATCATGTGTTTCTTTAAAAGTAATTTTTGGCAAATCCTCAAGTTGTTTTGGTTGGAAGTTGGAACCCACATAGAGACATTACTTAGGGCCATTTTATTTACCACTATTTTATTTATATTTTCTTATAAGACTTTTAATATCTTACTCTTTGCTGAAGTTCTTTTACTTTTTATGTTTAACCAAACAGCCTGGGTGCTTTTACAGTTAAAAAAAAAAAAAAAAGGTAAGCTCAAAACATGCACTAAGTGAACTACTTAGTTCTGCTAAAAAGTTACTTTGCATAAGTAGGTTCTTAAAACTGTATTTGAAAAATCACCTTTGAATTTTCAGAAGTCCAACCAAACACATCCTAAACCCTTTTGGAGGTCCCTAGCCTTCTTTCCCTTTCAGTTGGTCTATTGTAAGAAATTTTTTCAAATATTACTCTTTGCTGAAGTTCTTTTACTTTTTTTGTTTAACCAAACAGCCTCGGGTGCTTTTACAGTAAAAAAGGTAAGCTCAAAACATGCACTAAGTGAACTACTTAGTTCTGCTAAAAAGTTACTTTGCATAAGTAGGTTCTTAAAACTGTATTTGAAAAATCACCTTTGAATTTTAATAAGTCCAACCAAACACATCCTAAACCCTTTTAGAGGTCCCTAGCCTTCTTTCCCTTTCATTTGGTCTGTTGTGAGAAAATCTTGTTTATCCGCATCTTTTTCATAATATCTACCAATCCAATCTCTTCCCCGTCAGAGTACTTAAATTCCATGAGGCAAATTTTAGTTTGTAGTCTGCCTTCTTCTTCTTCTTCTTCTTCTTCTTCTTCTTTTTTTTTTTTTTTTTTTTTTTTTTTTTTTTTTTTTTTTGTGCTTGCCCATTATGATGCATGACTCCTTGCTTCTTTCTCTTTTACACTTGCACCTTTGTTCATAGTTACTTCTGTTGGGCGCCTATTCCGGGGATGGTGTCAAAGACTGCATCAATAATGCTCAAGATACTGTGTTTTAGACATTATTTTAGGTCCACATATCTTCAAAATATCATTAATCATCTTCACCCTGGAACTATACAATCTTTCAGCTAGTCACCTGCAGCACCAAAAGATGATTATGGTTTTGTGTGCAGTCTTTGCTTACAGAATGTGAAGAATGTCCATCGCATCTTTTTCCATCGTTCCTTCATGTTAACTGTTTGGGATTATTTTCACCATTTTTTTTTTGAGTTTAATTGGTGTGGGCAGAAATAGTAATGGAGACACTAGCGTGAGCATTTTGATTTATTAGTTAGAGGGAAAGATGACTTCGGGCTTTTCCCTTGGTTGCTGTCTTTTGGTCTCTTTGGTTGGAAAGAAAGGCCCATATTTTAATATACATAGCATTGAGCGCCTGTGCAAAAAATTGAATGGGGACCTAAGGGCTTTTCTTTCTTGCTCTTTTTTTTTTCTTTCCTTTTTTATTTATTTATTTTTTATTTTTTATGTTTGTGGTTTGAAACTTTGGAAATCTTGGTAGGAGTGGTGTCTGTAAATTGATTTATTTTTGTTTTTTGGGCTGTTGCGTCATAGCCTTCAAGGCATGTATGATTCGGAATGGCGTACAAGATGCCTGTTGGGCAGGAAAGAGATGGAAGAGATTGGGAATAAGGGGCTTCCACCCAGAGTTCTCAGGCTTCATGCCTATTGCTTTGCACCATTCCTTTCAAGGAGAGAGGAAGCAATTGCACTCAAAACCTTTTTTTCATTAATCATAATCTAAATAGCCAAGGAGACTTTACATTGCTTTATATAATAGAAGAGATAGTAAAATTATTCTCAACTAAAGAAACAGTTCAGGATCAAAATTAAAACACTTAAGTATAACCTATGGACCCTACTTGCATAACTCAATAAAACTCCAAATAATTAAAAGAAATAAAAAAAATTAAATTAATGGGCATATGGACTGGGCTGGACCCAAAAGGACTGGTTGACCCATGGGGACCATGGGTCTGTCCTGCATCAATGTATCTCTTATATTTGACTCTAGTATGGAGGAACCATACAGTTTAAAAAATAGTAAAATAAAAACACTATTATCTATCATCAGTTTGTGTCCTACAATTCGTGTCTTTCTGGTCTTAAACAAATTATGAGAATGCTAAATACCCAAAATTATGGAAAAAAAATCCTAGTGATGTTCAATATATAGATTTTTCTGTATATGCCTATAGCCACACAATCCAAATCTAGCACTGTTTGTATCTGCCTTTATTTTATTAGCTCAAATAACACAGGGTTGGTTAGGTGTAGCTACACAAATATTTTTAGTTTTTTACCATCTTGGTGGTGTATTTGTCCTCTCTTCATTGTTACTGCATTGCATACTGCAATTTTATCCTTTCTAAAATTAGAAGGGTTATACTCTATTTATTGTGTTTAGCTGTTGACATGGAGCTTCTATGGAATTCACGGTGTACTGATCTGATGCAGGTAGCAATGGGTAGGAGGCTTGGTGTAGAAGAACCTCAGTTGATGAAGATAATGCGGGCGACAATCCATACGCATAATGAGTGGTTTAAATTTCAAATGTGTAAAGACCGGTTTGAAGGACTTCTCAAGATAGACTGTCTGAAGGAAATAGATATGCCCTTATTGGGGGATGCTGCATCCAAGACATTTGCAGATGCTTCAACACCGGGATCTTCACAAATTACCATATCTTCTAGCAGCCGGATGCCTGAAGATGGTAACAGTCCGACCCCAGTGTCATCTAGAGACATCATCTGTGATGAAACTGCAATACTCAAAGTTATGGTGAGTTGTGTCTGTGCTTTCTTTACTGTCATTTTTCTATAGTATTTCATATTGTGACCTACTTGTTCGTGTGTTCTTTTAATACATCCGTTTCATGTTTACAATAATTTCTCTTTTTTTAATTTATGGGTACTTATGTCCAGCCAATATAAAGTTCATAAGGGATGATGAATTTCTTTAAATAGAAGAAAAAAGGGTTTGGTTCATCAATTGCTCGATTTTACGGTGGCTCGAGATTTGTAATATATTCCTCAGATATTTTGGTTATTGTTGGGCGAATCCTCAGTCCATTTGTGATCTCTTTGAAGCCTAGACGTTTGTGGTAGGGTCTGTGAGAGGAAAGATTTAGTGACAGACATTGTTCTTTGCAATCATTTGGTCCATTTGGGAGGAGATGAATCTGAGATGTCTTGAAGGAAAATTGCCATCTTCTGCTAATGTAATTGCTAGATCTAAATTCAATGAGGCATCTTGGATTTCTGCCCTTCTGAAGTTTTGGGGAGTCTCCACTCATGTCATCTTACCAGTTGGAGGGAGGTGGCCTACTCTTAGTTCTAGCCCTGCTATGGCTGCTTTTGGGATCTTTGCTTTGTATTCCTTTGCTGTTGGCTTTTCTGTTGCCTCTGTACCTTTTTTAAAATTTAAAAAAAAAAAAAAATCTTGATTTGGTGGTTCTGTTTTTTTTTTTTTTCTTCGCTTTTTAAGTATAGCATTGTTTAAGCTTATGATTAATACAAGTCACCAAAAAAAAAAAAAAGGAGAAAGCTGATAACATCTCAAAATTCTTTTTAGTGCAACGATCTCTTCCTAATTTCTAGAACTAAACAAAATAGTGTCATCTACAAACTTAAGCCACATCAAAATCCCCGGTGATCTCCAACTCCTTGTTTTCTAAAAGAAAAGTTCTTAAAACTTCCATGACGGGGCTGCCCTGTCTTAAGTCCTCTCCAATATTTGGACAACCGTGAAGGGCCATGTTCACCAAAACTGAAAAGGAAATTTACTGTTTTTTTCCATCTTTCCATTGGCTGAATGCACAACTTTCTAATTGGTATTTCATTTAATTTTTTTACTGGGTAATGGTGTATTGTTTTTGGCTCCATTATGAAAATAATTATGATGATGTCCTCTGCCATGCAATATGTACCTGCAATGAAAAGGAATTTGTATATTTATCTGATGCATGTTTTGACTATATTTATTTGTGTCTCTGGTTGGTTGTACCAAAACATAAACAGTATTATATTGGTTTGACATGATTTGTGCAAAGATACGTAGATGCATTTTTCTCATACTTTTACGTGCTTTGCTCTATTTTGATTTTTACGTTGTACATTGCAATGCATCGGTTTTTGTGGAATGTATCTTCAGTTTTGCATCCCTAGCTGTTTGCAGACAACTATAGGAATGTAATATAGTGTTCTTTCTTTACAATTTTACTGCGTGTTTGTGTCATATCTTCTTGCTATCTTCATGATCATGGTTTTGGTCTCTGAGCATCTTAATCTCAAGGCTTCTGTTCTTCGATGATTTCAGGAGTTCCTTGCCTTGCCAAGGGCAGATGCTATCCATCTTCTTGTGCAGTACAATGGTAATGCAGAAACTGTAATTCAGCAAATATTTGCATAGTCTCTACTACTGTTGTGCATTAGATCTGTATTTGATTATAATTATTGATTGGAACATTTTTTATTCAATTTGTACCATAAGCTTTGTTGTGTATAAGGCAACTTTTCTAGTTGAGATGGAGCAGGCCACTCGTGTTGTGTAGATAAGGCCACTGGTCTGGTCATGAATGGTGAAAGTCGTTTCTGTTCTGCCCCCATTAGCCACTGACTGTCCTATAACATTTCTCTTAAATGGATGAATTCTAATTATTGTATTTTCAAATAAGCCCTCTCTTCCTTTTGTTCCTTTTTTTTTTTTTTCTCCTCTTGGATATTGAAAATGGGGTTAAATCTCATACCTTAAACCAGCCCTAAAAAATTAGGTGCAGAAAATTGAGTCCTTAAACTGCTTTTTTTTTTTTTTTGGGCGGATTAGCTGCTGCATCTTGAAAGAATCTGTGGCTTTTTGTAGAATGAGAATTTATTTATATTATTTTTCTTTATCTGAAAGGTAACATGGAGCTTTTAAAGGTCCCAGATATGATCTACCAGGATTTTGTTTTTGCATACTTAGTCATCAGGGCCCAGGGGCCTCTTTTGATCGAGACAACTTGTGACACCAAATTTGACAGAAGCAGCTAGAGGTGCTGGGATGATCAATACCCAACCCCAAACTTTAGATCTTCTCCAATACATGGAGTGCCTTTACCAATGGAATCAACACTAGTGAAGGAAATCAGTGTGATCGATGTATAGAAATTAGAGAATACAAACCCTCATGAAGAGAGCTGGTCATCCATTTCTCTTTCCAGGAACCAAGATTCTTCTTAAGATAGATACAAACTCAGAACTCTGCTATGCCCTATTAAGTAAAAGGATCACGACCGTTTAAGCTCGTCAGAACTACACTATATTGGCCTGTGTGTGTCTGTGGATATGGGCCCTCTTTTCTCACAAACAATAGCTGAGGTTGCCTTTGACCTGATGTTTTGGGCTATGCTTGGTTCCTCCACATGGAGTGGAGCCTTTTTTTTTTGGTTCCAAGATAAAAATTTCTCACATCCCAAAATGACAAGGAGACAAAAGCTGCTGGTAGAAAGCCTCAAATGACAAATCCACAAGTTCTCTACTGATATTGGAAACATCAAACATTCCTATTTACTACTTGCATCAAGTATATACTCATCAAACATGTAATAACAAATATGTGCAATAGACTTCTTGGCCTTCCCTTAAGCTATAGATAGAGAACTTGTCCTTGTATCTTTCTGTGTGCTCATTTGTTCATATAAAGATGGTTTCAGCAGGAGTTGCAGATGTTCATAAATTCTTTTATTATTTCTCAGAAACAAGATGATCTTATATATGATCAGTTCATATTTAGTTAAAAGTATTGGATTAGCATTATTTTATCTTTGTTTACAGTTTTCCTTCAAACTTGTGCTTGCATTCTTTTTAATATATCAATATGGTCAGAAATTATGACATTTATAGCCCAGGCTATGATTGATGGCACTCCCCCTCAAGTAGCTGCCAAGATGTTATGTCCAGAGATTCACCAATCTGGTGGATGGGTTATGAAATAATGAAAGATGGGCCTGTTTTGCTGGACCATTAACCATTCAGACTTCACATGACTTGAGTTTCTAAAAGATGGGCACTCTCTTTGTTTTGACCTTAATATAGGGCAAAATGATGATAGGCAATCCAGTCCATAGCATGAATGAATTGGAGGATAAAAAAACAAAGAGGAAAAATGCTTATACTTTGAAATGAGATAAAAAAGGGCCACATTCAACACGTTTTGAATGAGTTGGATAGGAGTTTGACATAATTCTCATGGATTGTTAAAAGAGGGGAGGGCGAAGGATGTAAGGTAGAGGTCTTGTGTCCGGCACCTATCTCCGTTTGGCCACCTCCCATAGTTTTATTTGGTAAATGTGGATAGGAGGATTTGAATATGGCCCTAGAGATTAGTTCTCGGGTGTTTAGAATTGAGTGTCCATCGAGCTCGGGGCCAAAGGCTCCTGGGCTTGGCAGGACGGGAAATCTTTGGGTTATCAAAAAAAGAAAAAAAAAAAAAAATGGGATATAAGGTAGAGAAGTAGCCAGGACCTTCACTTTCGCTTTCCTATCACTTGCTTTGAGGTAAGACAAAAAAGGGCGACATTCAAAATGGGTAAAGTCAGCAATGAGTGTTTACGTCTTGGAGTCCAACTCGGATCCTGACTCATTTTGAAAATGAGTCAAGACACTTCAATCGGTATCCGATGTGGGTGAACGCATAACCCACATTCAACACAAGTTAACCCATTTTACCCAATATAACCTGTAAGTTTTGGCCTAAACATTTGCAGCTCAACCCTAATCCAACCTGATTAGGCAGGTTGAGTAGGTTGACCTTAACCCGACTCGTTTTAATACGGAGCAGGATTTGGGTCAGGTCAATTTTTTGTAAAAACACCCTTTTTTGGCCATCTAAAAAAGGGAGTTTTTACAAAATCTGACCTGACTTCTGATGTCATCACTAGCTATATCGACTCTAGGCAGACATCTTATATGGGTTCACACACATAATATAAACTCCTAACTCACCAAAATCAGATAAGTATTTTCTACTTTCCACCGTTTATTTCCAACAAACCAATATCCAGAGACAGTTTTCCACCACATTAAGCAACTAACAAGCCACAAAGAACATTGGAAATAGAAACAAACCCATATAATTATAACATTGGAAATAGAATTTAAGAAATAACAGTTGAAAATATATGAATTCCAAGAAAATAAACTAACCGCTAAATGTTTCACTGTATAAAAGTCATTTTTTCGTCTCGCTAAAGCCTAAGAATTACATTAAACCAATATAATTATCTTGTAATCATCTCTAGAGGAAACGCGAAAGAGTTACGATTATCATTAGCACTAGCAATACCAGAAATTGGGTCAGACTCGGATCGATCAAAAACCAAATATGAAAAACTGGCCTCTCGACGGCCTTCAACGACGTCTTCAGGCCCAGGCCTAGGCCCATGCCAAGGCTTATTGCTTGTGCTCACCTTACAAGGCTCATTATTTCCACTCTCTTCTCTCAAATTCTCAATGCATAAAGATCCATCCTCCTCGATCCTATACACAATTAAGTTATCATCGTTCTCGGGTAGTACAGTTTCATGGGTAGGATTTGAATTAGGAACAAATCCACTAACATGGTGGGTTGTGGGCCAGGCCTTCAGGTCGCCATTGTAGTTAGTCATGGCCCAAGCTCGCTGCCTTGAGGGTATGAAATTTGTATCTATATCCCTCCTTCGAGTTGTTGAGGCTTCTAAATCCATGGAGATGGATTGGCAATCTGCACATAAAAGCTCAAAAGTTAGTAAAAAAAATTTCATAAGAAAAAAGTTATTCTCGCTTACGCCCTATTTAGAGCAGCGACCAAGAAAATTAATCAAGAGTCGAACAATTGACAAACAGTAACTATGACTCTCTTAAAATAACCAAAATATCATATTACAAGCATCCGTACAGTTCTCAACTGCACTTTGAAATCAGCAAAATTTTCAGGTTTTGATTTAGGGCACATATTCTATTACACAAGGAGTGGGTAGGAAAGAAAAGAAAGAAATAAGGGAAGAAGAAACAAAAATACCAGTGTGTGAGAAAAGGGAGCAGTGGAAAACTATCTTTATCAATCTTCTAATCCCTGCTGCAATACTAAGTTTGCACATTGTGGAATGAAGAGCTAGCTCTCATGAAAAATATTTAAACCACCTCAATATTAAAATGGATGGCATGGATCAAGTGACTCTCCTGTAAAACCTTATGAAAATAATGACTGCCCTGATATTTATATTTTTTCCTGCTTTAATATCAGATGAAACATGCAATTACACAGATGGAAACGCCTAAATTGGTGGAATGAAACTGCAATTTCATATATGGAAGCTCTTAAATTTGGTTGATTCTTTCTGCTCACCATACCATATATACCCACATATTTAATAACAATTTGGTCCATGATTTTATGATGTATCACTCACCACCAACAGGCATAGAATCCAGATCCTCTACAGTTTTGCATGGAAGGTTCTAGGTTCTCTAGATAAACATGTGTGAGACTAAATCCCAATGAACCCATAAACCCATCCAAGTGAAATTTGGGCTAGGGTTGTTTGGTTTTTTTTCTTTTTTTTTTTTATAAAGGTAAGCACTCGCACATCCCAGCTCACCCGAGTCCCCCACCATTACTTTAGGGATAAACTCCCGGTTGTTTACATGGAAGGGTGGTTCCTCAACAATTGAGCTACTAGTAGACTACCTGGTTCAAGCCTAAATTTCGAAACTGCAGGGAATTTGAGTTGGATTTAGGTTCAGGCTTTGGGCGCTAGAAGAAGGCCTGAGTACTAGACTTATCTATGCATATATAAATAATATATAATTCATAATTGTGCCGATACATACACCTCGTGCTTGCATGCTTGGCCCACTGATCACCATTTCAAACCATCCACACACATAAGCCCCCTAGACTAAACAGGGTCCCATGGATTCTACCATATGAGGGTCCAATTTTTTGACCCAACCCACCAGCCCAACTGAAACCGACCAAACGATTCAAGGTTCAAGTTGAACCTTTTATTTTGGGATCACATTTGGTGGACATTTTCAATCCAATTAACAAATAGGTCGAGTTAGGGTTGCTTCCATTCTCGCTATTTAACCCACCCATCCAACATATACGTAACTCAACCCGACCAATTGCATTATCATTTGAGGACCAACCCAAACTCCACATGCTAATATAGGGTTCGGGTTGACCATTTGAGTTCTACATTGGTTTAGGTTGGCATTATAAACCTTATTAATCAATATAATCGGATTAGAGCTAAACCTATAGCATATTACCCATAGTGCTCAATCCAACAACTTAATTTGACTCGCTGCAACCTCTACTGACAGATGCCATTTCTCCTGGTAAGAGCCTAAAACCCTGAAATCCGCCATGACCCTATCCTCACTGCTCCATACATCCATTGGGTGTCACTGGGCCAGACTTGGGGCACATTGTTTAAAACCACAATTTGAATGTACAAGACCCCAAACAGTCCACCTTATCAAGATACAGGGCCCGCAAGATATTTGGGTTTGGATTTTCTAAGAGAACCAATTGGCAGGAAAGCTGTTCATGAAATATTAGGTGTTAAATGGAAGGAAAATTAGAAAGGAGAGAAATGGAAGGAAGAATATGGTAAGGAAAGAAAAATAGACAGGAGAAAATGAGAGAGAATACTGTGCAAGTGGTCCTTTATTAAAAAATGCGACTCTACTTATGAATCTAAGAAATAACGAGGATAACAAAGAAAAGTCGAGTTTCTTTCGAGTGATCTTTGAACAATGCTCATACCCAAGACTTTTAGTACACATGGATGTGGTAAGGGCTACACTAGTTTAAGTCTTGCCTTGACTGATTATGTTCTGTCCATTTCATCAAATCAATATCAAGCATCATATTTCAACAAATGGTTCATGGGCCAATAGGGCCCAGCTGGAGCTTGTCTAACCCAACCCATTTAGTTATTGGGCCTAATAGTCAGGCCGAAATGCCGTCGAAGCCATGAGCATCGGGTTAGAACCAGCCCATTATTAATATAAATACACCTCATCGGTTTAAACACGTTGGGCCCGACTAGGTATTTGGTCATTTATAGGCCTTGGCCTGGCCCATTTAACAATCAGGTCAAAGTTAGGCCTGCATACAACCCACAATCTTTTATTTTGTGTTTTTTTCTTCCCCCTTGTGAAGAGGGAAGTTCATTCAAACAAAAGGCAAAAGACAATGGGGATTCTATCTTTTGAAATTCAAAATTGTCTTCTTCGAATCTTTAGACCCTGGTTGTTGGGTCAAATTCACCAATTCATGCATGTGTTCCAGAATAAAAGTCCAATGGTCATGTTGTATGTTTTGTGACGTGTGATTTGACTAAACTCCAAAGGAGCCTACTCCAGTTCTATTAGTGAGAGAGATTCCTATCTTGTCTTTCCCAGAAAGAAATTAGGATTCTTCTCTTTGTTTGCAGAGAGGAGATTCCTGCTCCCCTCATAACGTTTATTGAAAGAAAGAAAGAAAGAAAGCAAATAGAATTAAGGGGGAGACAGCAGAACCATTTTCATAGGGCTCACATAGAATATTAAAGTTGCTTGAAATCATTATCTAAGATATTCCATTGCAACTTGAATTAAACTCAATTTTTGGACTTGTTTGTGTCACATATTTTTTGCAGAAAAGGAATATATTCTTTTTTTCTTATTTTCCAAGGATTTAATTTTATCATTTAGTGAAAAATAGTTTTGTATAAAGAAAAGCAGCCTTTTTTACTCGATTTTCCGTGAATCACAAAAAACCTTTTTTTGATGTTAAGGAGTAGGGTTGTAAATGGGTCGGTTCCAGTCTGGGTCCATGGTGGACTCAGAACCGAAACCGTTAAGGAGAAGGTGAAACTAGATCCGGACCAAGAACCGTTTTGGAACCTGTCTTTTGGATCCGGAACCGGAACCAGAACCATATATGAGACGGGTTTGGATCCGGGTTCTGGTCTAGGTAGAGAATCATATAAAAAAGAACATGGTTTTTATGATAGATTTTCAAAAATTGAGGTAACATGTCAGGTCTCGGGTCCACGGGTCCGAACGAGGGTGGAACCGAACCCAGACCCATTGACTTATCGGGGCCTAAATAAGGACTCAGACTCGGTTTTTAACTGGTCGAAACTTCCGGATAATCGTTTAATCAGGTACCCATTTACATCCTATCGAGAAGGGTGTATGGGAAAGGTGGAGCATCCTGTTGAGAAATAAAAATGATTTTCGTATTCGCAAATGCTATACAAACATGTTATTTGCAGTGCATTTGTGCGATGAAAGAATTCTGAAATGAAACGGAAACTTGTTATAATTTTTTTTTCCTAGCCCATTATTATTTTATTTGGTGTAACAATTTTTATTTAAAAATAAATAAATAAAGTATTTTCCTTATAGAGAGGTGTTTTGGTTTCTCATGGAGTCAGTAGATATGCATGATTCCTCTATCTCATGAAAACAAAAATACATGGGAGTGCAAAAACCTCTTGTTGCTCAAACAAGTCCCTACATTTACACATAATCAACATAAATTAAGCTTCATCTCTCACACAGCTGCCTTTGTATACCACTCACCTATTTAGCAGTAAATTTATTTTGTAGGCCCAACTCCAATTGAAGTTAAGCAACCAGTAGATTAGATAGATACATGTAAACCCATTGATGAATTTATAGGGCTTGCTTTAGAGGATTGTATGACTTCCAATCAATAAAAACTTTTTCCATGTATCTTCCAATCAATGAGAAATTCTTAGGATTCTCATTGGCCTTGAGTAGTGACTTTGTGTCTGATGCCGTTGTTCTCTTTCTGTATTTTTGTCCCTTTCATTTCAAAAAAGACATTTTTGAAACCAGAGATATCGATTGTTCCAATGCCAATGATAGTTTTACAATGGAACCTTTACCAGAAAGACGAATCCCGCCGTTGTAATGGCGGATCCAAGATTTTTATCTGTGGTGGCACAAGCAATCGTCGAGCTAAGAAGTCAAATTATAAAATAAAAGTTTTCAAGATAATATTTAAGAAGCTTCTCAAATTTGCACCCGTATCGTAGCACACAGGTCCGCTCCTGTTCTATTAAAATTCTAGAGAAATTCTAAGTTAAAAGAATGGTACTTTATAATTGGGCCCTGTCTACCGAAATCGAAATCCTTTAAAATTTATGCCCTTTAGTTATATGGGGTATCCTTAGATTTTATATCAATGGATGTTTGTCTACTATTGGACTGATCTTTTGATGCGTGATTATTACATAAGGCTGTGTTGGTCCATAAGTGGGATACACTTTGATTGATATAAATTTTCAAGATACCTTATATAATTGAAGGGTATTTATTTTGAATGGTCCAGCAGATTTCAACAATGAGCACTATTGTGGAGTTCCACCCCTTTAACTTAGGAATCCTCCATATTAAAAGCATGAGAGGATCTAGACTCCAAAAATGCAAAGAAAAAATATGAATACAACCACGTTAAGTATATACTTAACCCATATATCTAATAATTTATATTGTTACAATTGGAGTGCAATTTAGATCAAAACTCACTACCTAAATATAAAGAATTGTGAGACATAAGAGGGTCTAATCAAACAAAAGTGGGGCCCATAAATTTTGGTTTATGGATGTAGGATATTTGGTTGTGAATGTTATTTTCGATGTGTTGATAAACCTATTTTATATTGAGTTGTGTATCAAGTTTGTTGCGTTGAACATGCATGTATTCAGATATTTATTTGTAGTATACAAGGAGAAATGAAAATTTAATTTTTTTTAAATAAAATCTTTTCCGATGCACCAGCGTGTGTTAAAAAAAGAATGTATTACAACACTTCCCGATGTGATTTTTGTGTCGGCGAAGTTGCATTTTCCGACACATTAGCCCAAAGATATAGCGCATTCCCAACGCATTCGTAGTGTCGGCTATTTCATGAATTCCCAACGTATTCGTAGCGTCGGCCATTTTATGCATTCCTAATGCATTGGCAACGTCGGTTATTTCATGAATTCCCAACGCTTAATCATCGTCGGCCATTACCTTGAATTCCCAATGCACTACGAGCATCAACTATTACCAGGAATTTCCAACTCACTACAAGTGTCGTCTACCCAACGCACTGCCAGTGTCGGCCATTACTAGGAACTCCCAACACACAACTAGCGTCGACGTTTATTTTGCTAACGCTGGTACTGCGTTGGCAAATATGATTTTCGAATCAGGAAAATTGGACTTTATGCCGACGTATTGCCCAACGCTGCAGTGCATTGGTTATTATACAGGGATCTGCCAATGCAGTTAAAATAACGTCAGCTATGGATTTGGCTACAACTAGTTGCCAACGCGCGACCCAACGCATTGAAATGCATTGGGAAATTCTTTACCGGCGCAATTCTGATTTTTCCAGACCTAGTCACCGCGTTGGCAAAAGTGTGTTTTATTGTAATGATATGGTACTCGCAACAATATAGGATCATTTCTCTTCTTCTAAACCATGATCAGGAGCACATAGCATGCAAGTGATAATTTCACCTGCTAGAGTGTTTGATAATCAAACATTCACCAGTCACAATACCTCTTTTTAAAACTTTGATCAAAACCAGTAGCATCTTTACTAATATGAAGATATGGGCTGATATTGTGAAACTCGCATTTCTAATGGTTCTTCAGACATCTATTGAGGTCCATGACATGTGAAATTCTAAAATCTTAGAGCTTGTCCGTTTGCACCCATTTTAACATTTACATATGTAAAGGATGTAGATGTGTACCAATTTCCACACAGACAACCAGGGATCAATCTGTGGGCTTATTAGATAGGGACTGAGGTGGGTTGAGTACTGTATAGAGTGTAAGGCGACGTAAAAAAAGAAAAGAAAAAAAAAGATATGAAAAAAGGGAGAGGTCATTTTCACATGCTGCAGGCTTGCATATTAAAGATGGGTGAAACTATTATAAATTGGTTAGAAGAGCATCAGTGCAAGCGATATATCATACAGGTTGTGATTTCAAAACTTGTTATTGTCATTTGTTTTTTTGTTAGTCAACTCCAGTGGCCCCAAGATTTTAATTAGAATCATTCAATTTTTTGATGACCCATTAAGTCTAATAATATTTATTTCTTGTCTTAATTAAATATTCATAAATCTTGAGGTATTTTTATTTTATTTTATTTTTTTTTATTATCGGAGGGTTCTCAATCCTTTGGGTTGGACTTTCCCTCCGGACCTAGAGGAAGCCGGATAAATTCACATGTAGCCTCAGTGTGATAGTGCAGTTTCAATCTTAAAACTTCCGGGTGCAAACCGTGGTCCTATGTCAACTGAGCTACCCCTTGAAATTAAATATTGAGATAATGAAACTGCTTTGTATGCAATCTAAATTGTTCCACATTTACTCACTAAAAAATGGTGATCCCAACCTTGAATGATCATGCGTTTCACAATTCATATTCCATGCCAAACAAACAAACAAACAAAACTCATATTCTATGCGTAAAAGACAAATTAGCACTTCGTATCCTAAAAAAGAATAAAAAGGGCATGTTTTCTTTTTCTTTATTAGTATTGCCTTTGCCCACTTTACACATGATCAGCCACATGTAGATGTAATGTAACCAAATCACGTGATACAAGGTCCCACAACATTCCACGTGAGAAACGCGTGATAACTTTGATGAGGCTTGGCGAACATTAAGAACCGCAGGAACCCAATGCTTTTATTCTACTTCCTTGTAAGGAATGACCGTGTCAAAATGGCTAAGAAATAAATGGAATGGTATTAGAGAATAAGAAATTAGTCCGGTCAACGGTCAACCTGGTAATCCCTTGGTGTGGATCATAAAAATGGGACCCTTCATGTCCTTAATTTCGGATTTGACACCCATCCAAATGAACAAAACCATTAGATTAGATCGGCTGTGCACTCTTTTAGATAGTGAAAGCTTATGGGTCACGGATAAAAAGTTAAGATAATGATTTAAGCCGGAGTCATCATACATAGTTAAATGGAGGATATCTTTCAATCCCTTAGTCTCATCCTCAAATGGGGCTAGGTGGGCCACATAAAAAATGGTGCCCACTTTATGGTGATTAGTGGTGCTCCGGTGAGAGGGCCCCTCAAAACAAATGGAAATATTAAATATTATGAATTGTTTGAGTATTGAACAGGTTTAAGGTAATAGAAATAAAGATTTTAATAAGCCCTTAGGTTTTTATCTTATTTAAAAAAAGAATACAAGTCTCAAAACTTTTCAAATCAAATCCTAAGTTTTTTCAGAAAACTCTCAATTAAGGACAACCAACCATTTAAAGTTATTTTTGGTGGCTTTTCCCCTCAATATTTTTAAAATACACAAACTACCCTTAATTAAAATAAGTCTCATCTACTTCTGTCATTTCCTTCTCCATTCCTTCACCAAGTGTCCTCTTAGTGATTAATAGCAACTAACATCTCCACAACGATTGTCAACATGTAGTGGTTGCTGGAACCATCACATGATTTTAAATGAAGGATAATTTAGGTATTTCAAATAATTGAGAGAAAAAACCATAAGAAAAGCACCTCTAAATAATGAGATGGCATTAATTAAAAGCTTCCTAGACAATTTAAGCCCTAAGTTGAGAAGTTTTGAAAATTATATAATAAGGACAAAATTTAAGGCCCTACTACCATGAAGCCCATGTGCGATACAAAGATCAAGTCTCGTGCAACCTAAATGATTTATTAAAACTAATGCCCCGTTTATATAAATCTATTTACAATAAAATAATTAAAAAAAAATCAAATCAATCAAAAAATTATGAAAACCAAACCTTTCTTCCTTTAATCCACTTTAGCATACATGTTAAAAAATAAATGATTCATATGAATTTTTGTTCATTTTGAATACTATATCAAAACTTTAAAAATAACCTTAATTTACAGAATTCGAAGTCATCCCTTTAAATTAGATCACATCCATACAAATGGGCCCAAGAGATACATTTTATTGAAAAGTTAAATATTATGTACTTCATTTTAAAAGAATACAATCACAAATGAGCTCCAAAAAGCTGATACGGTTTCTTCTAAAGCTAAAATTAAGATTTTCTTTTTTCCAACCAGCATTCAGGTTTAAAGAAAAAAAGATTTTATACCTCTCTTTTATTTTATTTTGTAAGACACCCCCTCCCCTTGTCTCCCAGAAGTCGTGCCTTATTAAAAGCGACGTATTTAAAGTTTAAACCCAAACCCGTTTTCTACGCTGCAACGACCCCTTCCCTTCTCTTCTCTTCTCTTCTCTTCTCTCTCTCTCGATCTCGAATCAACGCCTCCACAATTCAGGTTAGGGTTTCTTCTTCATTTTTTGTGCCATTTCATGCCTGTTTTATTTCAATGAAATCTGTTGAATTAGGGTTCGATCGTTTGCAATTTGCATTTCTGGTGTTGATGTTGCTGCACCTGTACGCTATGTTTTTTTTTTGGATTGATCAGATCTTTGTTTGTTTCATGATCTGAGAATGGTTTTCAATTGGTCTTTAATTGTGTTTTGATTTTTGTTATGAGATCTGCATTGAATCTGGCCTGCCTCTTTTGGTTTTGCTAAATGATCTGGCTTCATCTTTGCCAATTTATGAAATGATTGTACTTTGTGATTTGGATTCTTTGTTTAAGAGATCTGTCTCTTGTGCTTGAATTCATAGAATGATTGCGCTTTTGTTACATGGTTTTTAATTTTCATAAGCTGTTTCTGCGCGTTGTCGGTCGCCATTTCTTTTAATATTCTAGTTTTGAATGATGTTATTATTTTTTTTATTTTGTCTATTGATCTGTTGTAAGATGCCTTGCTTCTTGTTAGATTATATTTCCATTAATTCGAGGTTAAGGCAGCTCGCATGTGAATTATATTTTGAGGACCTTATTCATCCCCTGTTGCGGTTTCAGTTTGATGAGGGTCTGGGAGCTCAAATTTTAGTGCCTGTGAATGAATGATTTTGTGTCTTATTGCAGAACTAGTTCCTGATCATTTGGCTTCAATGTCCATGCTATTAGAATGTTATTACCACTTTTTTTTTTTTTTTTTTTTGATGCATCCTTTCAATGGGCTTAGTGAAATAACTCATTTTTGTTTAATTGTGGGTGAATGATTTCAGGTTATGCTGGCCACATCTAACTTGAAAATTTAGTGCAAATTTGGTGTAATTGACTAGCAGAGTATGCGATAATTGATTGATATTGGAAGAAAAGAAGTTATGAGTATGATGAATTTGGGCTCTTTGCTCCTTGGTGTTGTTACCAAATCAGATGGTTCTGGCCCTTCGTTTCTTGGGTGGCTGGTTACTGGGTCATTTGGTCTTTTGGCCATTATATATGCATTCCTTAAGTGGCAAAGAAAGACATCATTGAATTGGGTTAAAGCTGCTGCTAAAGCAAAGAAGAAAGTTTGGAAGAAGTTGAAAGTGCCTTTATCACATCATACATGGATAGAAGATTTTACTTATGGTGGGCAGCCATCTGCCTGTTGTGTCTGTTTAACTTCCCTGGTGTCCCCTCAAAGCATTGGAACAAAGACGGCATCCATTCCTCCCCTCCATCGTTGCTCTGTATGTGGTGTGGCAGCACACTCATATTGTTCTGCATTTGCAGCGAAGGATTGCAAGTGTGCAGCACAAGCTGGTTCAGCCCACTTTCTGCACCATTGGTCAGAAAGATGGATTGAATTGGATGAGAACCCTGAGGCGTCTTCTTTCTGTTATTACTGTGATGAGCCATGTGGTATTCCTCTTCTTGGCGCCTCTCCTCTATGGTGTTGCTTTTGGTGTCAGCGCCTTATACACGTTAAGTGCCAGGCTAAAATGTCGAAAGAAACCGGTGATGTTTGTGATTTGGGCCCTCTCAGAAGGCTTATAGTTTCTCCACTCTCTGTTAAGGAAGTGGATGGAGTGGGTGGAGTGCTAAGTTCCATCACAGAAGAGATAATTGCTTCATCTGTTCGAGGTCAGATGAGGAGAAGGCGTCACCGGGGTAAAAATGGAAGCAACCGTTCTGTCCTTTCTGAAGTTCCTGGCAATAAAATGCAGGATGAGTCCGGTGCGAACATGTCACTTGGATATGTGCTCAATGGCCTTGTTGGTTTGGAGAATGCATGCAAAGCAGAGAATGATGGATGCTCTTTGAAGTCTGCTGGTGGTGGGCTGCCATTCCGTAAAGGCAGTTCGCGTGGAGTTAAGAAATATGCTCTGGTGGATTTGCCTCAGGATTCCAGACCACTTCTGGTTTTTATCAATACCAAGAGTGGAGCTCAGTATGGACCATCTCTTCGTAGGAGACTGAACATGCTATTGAATCCTGTACAGGTGAATGTTAAAGCTCTTTATTTATGAAGTTTATATCTGAGGGTTTTATCTATATAGATGTGTTATTCTTTATATAAACTTATTTCATTTTATTTTTTTTCTTTTTGGCCATCAGTTTTATCTTGAGAAATGATCCTTTGTTGAGGTCTGGATGGGAGTTTCCATGTGGATGACTTAAATTGAGGCACTTTAGCCTGATATGACATGCCTATAATGATTTTTCACTTGCTGAAATTTCAGTCTAGTTGGAGTGAGTGACATACACCATTGGATTACTTGGTATGTCGTCCTCATGGAAACTGCATGCAGACCTCAGTGCAGGGTCATTTTGCCTTTGATCTAAGATTCCATGGTTAATTGTGGATACTGCATATACCCTTTCATGTTGCTGGTGTTCAATTTAAAATATGCACTTGTATACATGGAAATTAACTTATTCAATAATTTTTCTAAAACAACAATTGAAACTTCATTTTAACTCGACCAAACAGAAAAAATCAAGAATGGAACAAATGATGGTCAACAAAATGCTTTGCAAAAGACAACTAAACTGCTCCTTCTTGAAGCAGACGAGCACCCTTCTTCTTGGTACCAAAAGATGAACATAGTTAATTGAACTACAGACGTTTAAATGTATACCAGGATCGAACCAGACCGATCTAGAAATTAACCAAATTTACCACAGACCCAAGGAGAGTATGAGTATAGCAGAGAAGCAAAGAGGATGTGTGTGTGTGTGCGCGTGTTGTTGTGTGTGTGTGTGGGGGGGGGGGGGGGGTGTGTGTGGTTCAGAAAAGGAACGGAATCTAGATGCCCATCGTACTCTACTGGTTGATACCTTCAAGATATTTGGTTAACATTTAAAGTTTAATGGTACAACTTGTTTAAGCTAAACAGATCTTTCTTATGTAGTTCGTGGCAATATCCATCTGATCACAAATTAGACAGTTATGTTCTCACATGCTTTTCTTTTTGCCTGAGATAAATAACTCTTATTCACTTAAATAACCCACAGTTATGTGCTGCTATGAGTTTTATGGTTCCTTACTTCAGTCTTGTCTGGTCATGCAATGGCAGGTTTTTGAACTGAGTTCCACCCAGGGGCCTGAAGTGGGTTTGAAGCTGTTCCGTTCTGTGCAATATTTTAGAATTCTGGTCTGTGGAGGAGATGGTACTGTTGCTTGGGTTCTTGATGCCATTGATAAACAAAACTTTGAATCTCCTCCACCTGTTGCCATACTTCCTCTGGGCACAGGGAACGACTTATCAAGGGTTTTGCGATGGGGAGGAGGGTTGTCTTCTGTTGCGGGGCAAGGTGGCTTAGGTGCACGTCTGCATGATATTGATCATGCAGCTGTGACAATGCTTGATCGGTGGACTGTGACTATCAAAGAAAAAAACTCGAAGCTGGATCGAAACAAAGAAAAAGTGAAGTTCATGATGAACTATTTAGGTATGTTGTCCTGCTTGTTGATGTAAATGATCTTTTACTAAACTAAATAGATATGCAGTGAGTTTTCATACTAGCTGAGATTTGATTTGGATGGTTTGATGTGCTTAGCTTGACTGCATCGTTTTTCCATTTTTAACTTTTTTACACTTCTAAGTAACATTATATTCATTACATCATTTTGTTATGTTGATCACATTATTGTTACTTAGTTTATGATATTACCTTTTACATTCTGATTTCATTTCAAAGTGCATTAGCTCACTTTTACTGATTGTCCAGCTGTTACAAAGGCCCAAGTTCAATGTAACCATTAAAACTTCATTTTTGTGTAGGTATTGGGTGTGATGCAAAGGTTGCATATGATTTTCATGTGAACCGAGAGGAGAAACCTGAGAAGTTCTATAGTCAGGTAGATACTTCCATCCATGATCAATTTTCATAGTTTCTTACATGATGGAGTTGGATTGAAATTTGGTCTTAAATCTGGGTATCAGTGACCGACTCGGTCGCCATTGATTTCATGTTGACTCACCTGAGTTGCAGTAAGACTCAGATAAGTCACACGAGACTCTTGGCTGAGTATGTGCGACTTGGTAGGGACTATGAGACTCAGTTGAGTCACATGAGAGTCTTGGCTGTGTAAGTGCGACTTGAAACATGTAAATCCATCAATGTCTACTGTGCAGTGCCCATCAATGTGTTCTTGCATCCCCATGATTTAGGTTTCGTGATTTTTTTTTAATTATTTTTTTGTTTTCTAAAGGCAGTTGAAAAGATCTAGTATCTATAATTTGATTTGACATATGATTGCATCCAATTGATCAATGTGTTGCTTCTACAGTTCTTGAATAAATTGCGATATGCCAAGGAAGGTGCAAAGGATATAATGGACAGAACTTGTGCAGACTTGCCTTGGGAAGTTCGCCTTGAAGTCGATGGTGAAGAAATTGAAATTCCAAAGGTAAACTCAATTCTATCTTGTCTATAAGTGTCTCTTGTGAAGAGAACCCAATTCATTCAGCATAAGGCTCTTATCATCACGGGTTTTCTTTATGAGCAGTGCTAGCTGGACAAACTATTTGTCCAGAATCTTGGACAAACCATATGGTTTGCCTTGAAATAGTCAAGGCAAACCATATGGTTTGTCTAAAATTCTGTCCAAAAAAGTTTGTCCAAGCAGATTTTTTGTTTCTTTATTCTATACTTCTCTACATTGAGAAACTGGCACGATGATTACCAATAGTTCATATTAATGGTGTTTCCTAGGGCTTTTGGGAATGGTATTGCCTGGTCTATTTTATAATATCAAATAATTCTGCGTTGATTACTAAAAGTCAACTCCAGTTCCATACCGCCTGTAACATATGTCATCAACTGCGTTAGTTATGTTTGGTTGATCCAGTCTATCCAGATGAGTTCTTAATGATAGGTATGTTCTGACTTGAAGCTAGGTTCTGTTACTCCTCGATAGTTTCCTTTCTGAGCTTTGACTGCCTCGTTCTAACATGAAATGGCAATGGATTGGGTTAAGCGGGTGAACCTGACCTGCCCTGCCCTGCTCCTATGGGTTTAGTTTTGTAGTGATTTTAATGTGGTCAGAGCATGGTCATGTTTATAGATGCCAATCAAGTTGGGTTTAGGCTTTGGCCTCTCTAATTTGGATAAAATTTAGCATGTTGCCAGATGAGAAAAAAATAGGTATTGTGAAAAAAAGAGTTTTGTAGATGTTTTAAGATTTTTCTAGTCATAGAATGGTGAACTATAAAACTTAAATCGAAATAAATGAATGGGCGTGATGAAACATTGCTTCCAAAAAGAGGATTGATATCCTGTTTTAGCTTTGAGGTTTAATTCAGATATCATCCCCCTACCTGGTCTGACCTGCATGGCACAACTGGAGAGGTGGATACAGTATGGATGTTTTGCTGATGAGATAGGCTTTGTTGAAACTGCCTGATTAGAACACATTGATGGCCATTTCTGTGGATTCTTAAACATGAATGATGCTTTGAGATCTCGTGCTATGTGGAATATTTCTTTTGTGAAATTCTCATCAGGCTATCCTAGTATTCTTCAAAATACCATTGATATTTGTGATGACGTTCCCATCCCTTGACTCATCATTGCTAATTAATCTTGGCTAATATCTTTTGTAATTTCATAATTTTATGCGGAATTGTAATGTAGTGAGGCCATAATATTTTTCCTTGTTGCTTTTGGTAACATGGGAGATGATATTGTTCAACAAATGACAGATTGAGGTCTATTACATGGCTCTTCTCTCTTATGCTTTCTGTTTCTTCCCAGGATGCTGAAGGTGTGCTTGTTCTCAACATTGGCAGTTACATGGGTGGAGTTGACCTTTGGCAAAATGACTATGAGCATGATGATGATTTTGAGCTGCAATCCATGCATGACAAGATGCTCGAAGTCGTATGTATTTGTGGAACATGGCACCTTGGAAAACTTCAGGTTTGACCATCTAATCTTTGATTTTATTTATCAGCTATTATTAAATGTAATACGTGGCCAAAACTTTTTAAAAGAAACAATATGCATCAAAGTTCCCCTAATATAAAATGTGTGAATAGTAAAATGCCTCTGCAATAGCTTTCATCTTGATTTCCTCAATTCATTCCGCCATATGCCAGGAAAAGGGAATAATGCCTGAAGGCTACTGCATTGCACAAAAGTAATCATCTTCACCTTCTAGGGCACCAATATAATGAACATAATGAGGGAAATTAAGGAAAGATGAAAAATCAAAGGAGCAAGTGTTGAACAGATTGATCATTAGTAATTGTTGTCATTTGCTGCCTATATTTTACAGGTGGGACTTTCTCAGGCAAGAAGGTTGGCCCAAGGGAAACTGATAAGAATAAACACGTGCACTCCCTTCCCTGTTCAGATTGATGGGGAGCCATGGATCCAGCAACCTGGCTGTCTGGAAATCACACATCGTGGGCAGGTACTGTTTGCTTAGATTTCCTACTTGTGCATATAGGTTAAGGGTTTAAATAAGCTGAGCTAAGCATGTGTACATACACACACACAGACACACAATCGAATTGTGCTTGAATCAAGCCTTTGATGAGCTGAGTTCGAGCCAAGTCAGCTTAGTAGAGCCTAGCTTGAGCTTGGATTGACAGGTCATCCAGCTCTACTTGATTAGCTAATGAGTTCAATTGCCACTGTTATGTGAGGACCAATATTTGGTCCGAGGCTGTGTATTGGCCCATTTTGCTCTCCTTTATTTGAACTTCGTTTTTTGAAAAGTTGGAAGCTGAATAATTTGAAGATCTCTAAGAAGTGTTTTTTTTTCTCTTTCCATCTTTAAGATTTGAATAAAAACTTTTAATGTAAATAAATTTATATAAAAGTCTATATATATGTTCATGGTATTGGTTACTGCTGAAACCCAACTTATTTGAGTTTCTTATAATATTAGAAGGCAAAAATTTTGAAAATCTCATTGAAGGGGTTTTCTGAGTGTCATATAATTTTCCTATATTGCGTCATACTTAATGTTTTGAACCAGTATAATCACATGTTATCTTGGTGTCAAGAGAAACTGGTATTTTATGGGAGCGGGGATTTGGGCCGCCAAAACATGGCTGGCAACATGATTTTTTTGGTTCCACATTCTAATTTTAAGTGGCGCCAACTGTATATATAGGAGTGTTGTGGCATCTTTACTTTGATATTCTTTTCTCTTGAATCTGCACACTAAAAAGGAAGTGAAGGATTGAAGGTGAAGGTCAACAAGGGTCATCAACTTTTGACCATAGTAAATTAAGTATTAGGAAAGGAAAGCAATTGTCCTATATTGATCTCCATGTTATGCGTAAACCTCTTTCCTAAGAATTCCTAGAAATTCAATACAAAGTATAGGCAAATAGAGCCCTAACATCTTTCAACACACCTGTCGCTAGTATTTTTTTTTTTTTTTTCTTATAGCTGCATGGATTTTTGGTTGTTAAAGGTGTTCATGCTGCGAAGAGCATCAGAGGAGCCAACAGGGCATGCGGCCGCAATCATGACAGAGGTTTTAGTAAATGCTGAATGCAATGGTGTAATTAATGCAGCCCAAAAGAAGTTGCTTCTTCAACAGATGGCCCTTCGTCTCTCATGACCATTGCTTCTTCTTCAGCACCTTGCCATTACCACGTTTATGTGAAGCTGTCGATTCGGAAAAGTCATTGTGACAAATAAAGAGACCCAGAGCTGTATTTCCAGTTTTGCTTCGATAGATTGAGGAGCGATTCTTGTAATCTCATAGAGGAATTTTACTCATCTCACTACTAAACTAACTTGAGGGACTGGTTCGTTCGATTTTGTTGTTGCTTTGATTTTTCTTCTTTTATAGGAGTCCTGTCATTCAATATGGTCGAAAGAATTCATTTGATAGAAGAAAGTGTATGTTTTGTATCTGCTGGAAATAGTATGAACGTTGAAGCAATATATTACACACAACAAATTTTGGTCATTGCATGATGATCGTCTGAGGCAGGGCTGTAAGTAACCATTATGGTCCTCCTGTACTTTCAATCCTTGGACCCAATTCTCCAGCTCCAATGGGTTGCTCACATGGTTAAATATTTTTATTGAATCAGAATTTAATCATCAATGTCATAGGAGAACAGGTGTTTTGGGTTGGTTTCTCTGGTAAATGATGGACAATGTGCTAAACAATAAGGTTCACTGGCAGGGACAATTAATTGAGAGACCACCATGGCCACCTTTCAAAGGACTAAAAATGACAAATGATACGTCCAATCCAAAACCATTCTGACTACTTTATCTGACGGGGGCCAAGGACCCAAATAACTATTTTGATCAAGCTAGAAAACCTTTGACATTATCAGTTGACAACCAAACAGAAATTGATCACATTATGCTCTAACATCTCATTTTAAAAAAATGAAGAAACTTTTTGAAGTTCTTAGAGAAAGGGTGTTTGGGCCTGCCCATCTAATTGGAATCTCTTCTCTAATAACTTTTTATTTAAAGTGATCAAGTAGATGATAGAAACCTAACGAAAAATAACAATAAAACAAAAACAAGTAGAAGATAGAAAAGCCACCTCTCCTGCCTTGTAGTGGGCCCACCAAGATACATGATCTTGAGGGCAGTGTCTAAGTTTAATGGTTGCTTTTCAGTAGATGCCCAACTTAGGGCCCACTATCAATTCACAGGTGGGGTGTTTGGTAAGTGTTAATGGCTTGGATTGATCATAGGTGGGCCTCAGACATGAAAACATAAAAATGACCATGGATTAAAGGGACTGTTGCTTTAGAAACTGCCTTATTGAATGCCTTAAACAATTAATGGCCATTGGAAATGCATTAGGCCAAAGTCCACACTTAATACGGCCCACCTCATTCATCATGCCTATAAATCAAACATTGGGGCCCATCTCTGAAATCAAGGTCACTCAAATCAGTATACACTCTATTGGCTCTAGCCCACCAAAAGATTGATCACGTGCTTCTGTTTTTCATAAATTTGATTGTGGAACCAACTCAATTTATCTCTATCTCTGCTCTTATAAAAGAGAATAAAATGACAATGACTTTTCACTACACACCATGGCCCACTTATAATCTATACTCTTTCTTATATAAAAGAGAGTAAAGTGTAGTACCTTTCACTACACACATGTCCAATAAAATGTAAGATGTGGACCCCACTTAGTATTATATTATTATATTATATATCTATACCCTATCATAAAATAGAGTAAGATGTAGTATGGTTTCACTACATACCTGCCCAATAAAAAGAGAGTAAGATGAGCAAGGGAGGAAATAGAATGAGATAAAGGAAAGAGAAAGAATCTACCCTTATAAAAGAGATAAAGATGTTGTACTTTTTTCACTCCATACATGCCCAATAAAATGCAAGTTGTGGGGCCCACCCCTATTATATATATATATATATATATATACACTCTTATATCTATACCCTTATATAAAAGAGAGTAAAGTGTAGTACCTTTTCACTACACACATGCCCAATAAAATGCAAGATGTGGGCCCCACTTAGTATAATATTATTTTATTATATATATCTATGCCCTATTATAAAAGAGAGTAAGATATAGTACGGTTTCACTGTACACCTGCCCAATAAAAAGAGAGTAAGATGCAGTAAGGGAGGAAATAGAATGAGATAAAAGAAAGAGAAAGAAAAGAGATAAGAGAGATTGAATCGGATGGATAAAGATGAGGACATAATAGGAATTCCTCAATTTCTCTAAAATAGACTTTGGGCAGGCTTGGATTTAGAGGGGTTTTGAGGATCTGGATCAAGATGATCCAGAAGACCAAAGTTTAGGAATTAAAAATATCTACTCAACGGTACCATAATCTCAAAAATCTAAAATTATGAAAAAGTCCCCTAAATTCTCTGCAAAATTGCTAACTACTCCCAACTATACCCAAATGAACCCGGATCTAGACCAAACTTGGCACACACGATCCTAATAATTTTTTTAATCTCTTCTATTGAGTAGATGCTGATATTTTAATCGTAATGAAATTTCGTTTTAATACATTCCAATAAATCGAGTAATTTTTTTTCGATTTTTTTTTTTTTAAGGTGGTGGAGAAAAGAAAAGGAAAATGTGGATAAGATTGTAATCTATCTCAAATCTATGTCTCAAATGTTGTTGTTTTTCCCTTTTCTTTTTTCAATTTTCTTTTAACTTTCTTCTTATTCAGATTCTACAAGATTTTCAATATCTCAAATGTTGTTTTTTTTCGCTCTTCTTTTTTCAATTTTCTTTTAACATTATTCTTATTCAAATAATACAAGATTTTCAATATAGGGAATTTTTTGGGTATGGGGTTAATTCCTCTGTGAATAATTGTGTAAGGAAGAACATGGCATTTTAACAAATTCTTCATTGACTCTTAGCTTCTTTTGGAATGAATGGAGTTTTCATACATATAAGTAAGCACTGTCTACTGAAATTATTATCGTTTGATTGTGTCTTCTTCTTCAATTTTTTTTTAATGTTACAATAAAATCTTCATTCTAAGAAAAATGGGTGCAACCAGAGTTAAGAAAATAATGATGAAGAATTGATTTTTTCTTTCTCATTCTTGTTTGGGCCAAAGTTAGGCCCATTGATAGCCTTCGTGCTCTGTTAATTTTAATTATATGTCTTTTTTATTTCTTGAATCTTAACTCCAGGCTTCCAAATTGTGCGTGTTTCATGTTTCCTTATAGCAAAACTTTGTATTTAGTTCTCACTCTATGTTTGGAATATGAATTTGTGCATAACATTTAAAATAGCATTTAAAATGTAAAATTGATACTGTTTTGTTATGTGACATAGGAAAATTGAAAACTCAAATAGAAAGTGTCTTGGTTGAGAAAAACAAAGTAGACAATAATTAAAAGGACAATGCTATGAGGCATTGAAAAGCTTTTCTATTATCTATCTGAATCTGTTTTCCTTCTCCATAGAGCCGAAGGGGAAGGGCTTGTTTTTTAAGCAATACAAGTGCAAATATTCAAAAGGCCAAAAAGCATAATACATATTTGTATAAAAATCTGACATGTTATTTTGTTTATTTTTCCTGTTTTAGTTTATGTTAGTTAAAGTCTTAAGCTTTAGACCAAGGCCTCTTCAATCGTCACCCTCTAAACCCCTCAAGAGTGGGATAAGACCAATAAGCATTGATTCGTGCTTCTCATTGAACCATTTTGTTCACTAATTTCCAAATTTTTATTCAGTTTTTTTTTGCATTTTGTAAAATTAATTGTGAGATATGGTGCTATTAAAGAATCATTTCAAAGGAAAAACATTTCAGATTTTATCATTCAGAAAGTTTTTTTAGTCTTTGTTAGCACTATTTTGTCCACCCCGGTTAATAAACTAAGCCAGGGTGGAAAAAATAAAAGATTTTAACTATGCACTATTTACTTCATTATGTGGTTTATGATGTACATACTGCCTTTTAACTTTGAAAACATAAATGCCATGTGATTTTTTAATAATAAACCTTGAACTAATACGGGATGAAAATAAAAAAGAAAATGAATAGTGTATTTTATAATGTATCAAAAGAAAAGGAATCAAGTGTGTTTTACTTACAACCTTTTGGTGTTCAATACTTACAATTTTGTGGGCACTTTAAATACTTCGCCATTAGCTTAAAAATCAGTTTAAAAGTTATGACAAAAGGTATTAGGTAGCTTGCTACTTTTATTATTGTTGCTGGTGGCCAATTGGTGGTCGTGTTATTATTCAAATACCAAATTGACTACACATGAGAAAATTAACATTCTCCTTTTTTTTTTTTTTTTTTAACCTGAAACAATGCTAATTGTGCAAATAGTTTCTATTTATTTATTTATTTATTTATTTATTTATTTGGTAGAACTAAAAGATACTTGAGTGGTATTTGTATTTGAAATTTGAAATTTAAAAGTTAAGAACATCAGAGGGCTTCGTCCCCTATACAGAACAGAGCAGAAGACTTGATCTAGAATACCTGAGTTATATTCTTATGTATTTCTTAAGAAGAATGTCCAATTCTTTAGGCAGATTTGTATTTGTAATTTTTTTATTTTTTGAGTATTTTTTCCCTATAGATATCTATATTTGTGAGCTTCCATTTAACTGAACTTCTTTGATCACTTTGTATTATCCTTTTTTTAAAGGGTATAAAATATGGCACTTTGTATCAAGCAAAAGAAGATGCTGACTCTTGAAGATGTATTGCCTCTTTTTACCTAATAGTAGTCCATCTTATAAAATAAAACAAAGCACATGTTAAATACTAATATTGATCAAAAGGTGTTCTGCAAATCTTACCCATCAGAGTTCATATCATAGTTCTACCATCGTTGATCCCTGTCGCTTGAGGATGAGCTGGATTACTTCATCATTCTTGACTGTGTGAGATGTTATTCTTCTTTGTAAGTTAAGACTAAAACTATCATCTTAATTTTTTTATTCTGATGTCCTTTGGTGAGATACAATTAATGTTTTTCCTGAATAAAATCTGATTTTGTGAATATATAATGTTCATGATAATTGGTTAGAACAATAAGCTCATTTGGTTCTTAGTTTTTATTTTTATTTTTTATAAAACTGTAGGTTATCAATTTGACTATGCTTTTGACTGGACTCCAATTTTAACAGGTTAAGTCTACCAGGAAATTGATAAGTCAACCTGACAGGTTAAATAAAATAAATTTAAATTTCTTTGCACACATTCACGATAAAATATTTAAAAATATGTGATTTATATCCTCAAAAAGTTATATAAATTCCATATCGATTGTCTTTTGAGATCTCATTTTTCTCACTATATCAATGTTTTATTATTTTCAAATGTACAGGAAAAAAGTAGTGTCAGCTGCATTTGGACATTGCACGGGCCTTGCAATTTATAATCACTCATTTTCTGTTGAAATTTTATTTTTAAATGTATTAAAGCTTCTACTGAAGTTTTTAAGAACTTTATTTTTTAAAATTTTATTAGTAAAACTGTGTGTTCGGTGCACGTGCAGGGCTCCACTAGTTTTTATAAAAGAGAACAAAATGACAATGACTTTTCAGTACACACCATGGCCCACTTATAATTTTATATTTTATCTATCTTCTATCTTCTATATATATATATATATATATATATATATATTTACTCTCATAAAAGAGAGAAAGATGATATACTTTTTTCATGCCCAATAAAATGCAAGTTGTTGGGCCCTTTTTTCACTGCACACATCTAATAAAATACAAGTGTGAGGCCCACCCTTATAAAAGAGAGAAAGATGATGTACTTTTTTCACTACACATATGCCCAATAAAATGCAAGTTGTGTGGCCCACCCTTATAAAAGAGATAAAGATGATGTACTTTTTTCACTACACATGCCCAATAAAATGCGAGCTGTGGGGCCCACCTTATATATGTAGTACTTTTTTCACTACATGCATGCCCAATAAAATGCAAGTTGTGGGGCCCACCCTTATAAAAGAGAGAAAGATGATGTACTTTTTTTTACTACACATGCCCAATAAAATGCGAGTTGTGGGGCCCACCCTTATATATGTAGTATTTTTTTCACTACATACATGCCCAATAAAGTATAAGTTGTGGGGCCCACCTTTATATAAATGTAGTACTTTTTTTTCACTACACACATGCCCAATAAAATGCAAATTGTGGGGCCCACCCTTATATAATATAAATCTACTACCCTTATAAAAGGGCAGAGGTGACATGCTTAAGTTGTGGGGCCCACCCATGAAACGCATGGCATCAAAATGGACAGCTGCCCATCTTTTCACCTCCACCGAATTTCAAATCCTATGCATCATGACACATAGATAGTGGGCCCCAAAAGAGGTGTTTGAGATTTTCATTTTCGCTTTGAGAAGCTCTGCTCTGCCTTAAAAAGAATAAAGAAAACTGAAACAAGACCTATGAGAGTTTTCTCTCCTAAACAATATGATCTCTTCTCTTCGAAACTGAGATCAATCTACTCATCGACAACTTTGATGAGATCCACAACTAGATGATAAACTTACATATCATGGCCATAACATTCGATGACTTTCTCCTTTTTTCTGCCCGTATTCTAGGTATGAAGAAAACCCACTATCTCTCTTCTGTCTCCTCAAACTGCATTTTTCTTAATGCTAAACCAATAGAAGATCATGCATTGATTTAATGATTTCTTGGAAGTGGGCATTTTTTTTTCTTTTCCCAATTTAATTTATGGTACTGCGATTTGGGTATTTTTCCCATTCACGAGATGATGTGGGATGGTAGTTGATGGCTCACCTACGAGTGGAGGATTTGTAGTTGGATTACAACCTTGGAATGGCTTGTATAGGATGAAAATTCAAGTACCTCCTATTTGTATTTGTTTTATTTTCACATTTTGTTTTATTTTCACATGTCACTAAATCTATGAATTGCCACTTATCTAGGTGGGACATGTTTCTCACCCATTACCCTGTATCATTATCGGCTAGGGGGATGCTTTAATTCATTTCTTCTTTATTTTTAATCTAATTTGTATTGATAAATTACATTTCTATTGAAAAACACTTAGAATATCTTCAGTTACCCTTACAATTTTTTCTGTTTATTTCTTTTCTCCATTTATCCATGTCTTATGATATTTGATCTTTAGATTTATCTTTTTTAATATCGAATGAAACTTAAAAAAAGTTCTCTTCAAATAGTGAAAAAATTCAAAAGTGACTAATAATCTTATTAACATAAATTACTTATTAAAAAGAATTAACAATCCTATTAGTTAGGAGAAAATAAAAATTTAAGTCAATGAAAAATGCAAAAGTCAATAAGAGACTTAAAATGTGAGAAAAATTACACCTTAATAAAAGATTAAAATAGTTTGAAATTTAAATAGATACAAATCTCGTCAATAAAAGAAAAGCAGCCAGTTGAGAATGGACAATACCTATTTTTACTTTCAATCATAAATTACATTAATTTAAGAGATAAGAGATAAGACATTAATTTAAATAAATTTGGTTAGTTAATAAAAACAAAAAAGATATGAAAAAGCGGTGCACAATCTAAGAGACAGGATAAAAGAATTTGTAATAAAGTAAAAAATTATAATGGTAACGGAAAAGGGAATAAAGTAGAACTTTTCAATCCGAAAGAAGGTAAAGCTATAAAAAAATTATACATTCAGACAAAACACTTGTAGCACTATATGAGTGGCATGCCATGAGTTGGATTTACATTAGCTTTGTAAAATAAAATGTGAAAGTGATGATAAAACCTTAATGATAAGTAGGCATATCAAATTTCAAACAACCAAATGCTTGAGATTCCTGTTCTTTTATGCTCCTTTTTCGATGAACTCGAACTTCTGTCACTATACATCTGAATGTGATTTCCATATCTTTCGATTCCTCTTTTTTCTTGCTTCTTCTTTTACTAGTGATGTTTTAAATTTTTTACATATTCCTTAACGTTTGGTTCAATTGATAGTATTATCGTTTCTTAATGAGTTTTTTTAGGCTAAGACTATAAAGGATTAGTTAGCTAAAGATGGACCATGTTGTCTACTATCGTACATGCATGTGTAATAATAAGCTTTCTTCACTTCTATTTGTAATGCTTGTTTCCAATACAATTTTATGTTATCTTTTTTTGCCAAAAAGAAAAAAAATGATGGGAGGAGATTAAAGTCGAGAAGAAACTATAGAAAGGAAACCCTTTCCAAAACAAGAGCAAATATCTGTTGTCGCTCACTTATTTTTTTATCGATATCTTGTTGAGTGGAAATACTTAAAAGTATTTCAATTTAACAATACGGATTTGCTCATTTGTAATAAAATAAATGGCATTGTGAGCTGTAATTTTCTTCATATATATGCAAGGCTTCACTAGTATATATAAAAGATGCAAGTTCAATTATGGAGTCGATTTTGCAATTAATTGCAGAATTGACTCTAATTTTGCCATTCATTTTGACTTAAAGGAGAGATTTAGGAATTTTAGATCAAGATGCCACATTTATTAAATAAGTATCTAATTCATTAAACTAATCAAAGCCATAATATTAAACTAGTAAGTATAAAAATCCTTGTTACATACTTAAATAAAAAGCATAAGCCATAATAAACCAATAACTAGATCCTTATTACATACTTAAATAAAAATCCTAAGCAAACCGTTTTAAGCTAGCCTAACCTCCTGTGAAAATGGGGTGGTGAGCACCTAGCAAGCAAATCAAAGCACAATTAAAAAAAAAAAAAAAAAAACGTAGTTAAACATTGATATATAGCAATCAATGCATGTACAAAAAAATAAGAAAAATATACCAATGAAAAACTACTAACAAAATAAGTTATTTTAACATTATAAAAACACTTATAGGAAAAAATTACCTTACTAATGCCCCATGATCTTTTTATGATCATTCAAATCAGCATTTGTTTTAAATACTTGCTTGCAGTCTGAACATGTTATTTTCAGCTTTTGGTGTATGGACTTGTTATGCTCTGATAGAGCTGATGAATTGGTAAAAGACTTTTGCTCATTTTTGTTGTTATTATTCTCGGCACATAAAATGCATCTGCGCTCATTAGTGTACCGGCGATGGTTTTCCTCCGACAAAGTCATCTACAATAAAATTATTGATTGAATAGTATGTGATATATGAATAGTAAAAGAATGTAAATAAAATTTGTATGAAACTAAAGGGAGAGAATATGAATTTTCAAATACTTGTCATTTAGGCGAAAAGAATTATGAATAAGGAACGGTTTGACTCTCTTCTTTCTCCCTGTAACATCTTTCCACCTAATTCCATGCATTTTAGTCATGTTTGCTGTTGGATTTTCCTCAGGTTGATGACTTTTTAATCAGATGAAGTACTTTTATTTAGTGTATATTGTAATAAGATTATTCTATGTTGAATGTGAAGCATTTTTGTTTGTCATTTGATATATATATATATATATTTAGATTTTATTTAGGGATGTAGATCTGGTTATTTGATTAATATCTCATATTCATGTCGTCAATCAGTTTGGATTAATCTACATGAAGTTGGGGGTTCTTAATTAAATAGATTTTGATTAAGAGAAAACTGTGTAGATTGTTTATTTTGTGGGAGATGATTAGGTAATTTTATTTCATCTGGACTTTTTTTCTTTCTCATGAAAGTTACCAATCAAGTGGGCCCATGTTTGTATAGTGTCCATTTTTTTTTTTCTAAACTGTTCATTAATTGATAAATATGGTACATTTTGTTTAGCTATTCATTAGCTTGCCATGGTGCCTATTGTTGTCTATTATATTTTTATTTTTATATTTTTTGTTTTCTGGGATGAATCTATTTTTTTTTTCTTTGATCCTCCTTTTATAGTTAGATCGGATGTCATCTTCTTCTTTTTCTTTTTCTTTTTCTTTTTTTTTTTCAATTTTTTACTAAGCTGCACTAAAAGTCTCAAGTTTTTATGATCTGTTTGGATATACATCTCAAATGTCTTGAATGATCAAAGTATCCCTTCTCAACCTTAGGTGCTAGTTCTATTTTTATTTTTATTTTTTGGATTTTAAGTTGTTTTTCCTTATTTTAGATTTTTTTCATAATTATAGCATGAAGAAATTTACAATACATAGTACCTATTCTAATTTTGTTTGAGCTTTTAGTCCTATTTATTATAGGTGCCTTTTTTTTGTTAGTAACTAATGAACGCAAAAACCATGCTTCTTCAAATCACCCAAGAAAAATTGTGAGTCAAAATTTGGGCTAATAAAAATGAAAATAAAAAAACTAAAAAATTCTTTAATTTGTACAAGCTATAAATTTAGAGAAAGATAATGTATACTCGTTCACAAAACCAAGCTTAAAGGAAAAGAGTGTTTTAGATCAAACAAGTTATGATCAAGGTTGGGAAACACGGTAAGTTGATTCTTGACTCTACCAGGTTACATATTGGGTAAACTTGGCCAAGTCAAATAAGTAATTAATGCTTGATGTTTGGACTCCCTCCAAGTGAATACTTTAGAGAGCTAGATGGGTCAAGTCCGACTCACGAATTTTCCAACCTTTGGTATGTGCAAAGCCCTCACTCTTTTTTGCTGTTGAATAATTCGCACAAAATATATGCAGCAATCAGAAGATACTTTACTAAAACAAAAACGGATTACTGTAGTATACTGAGCTGATGTAGATGTGCACAATTTTGAATGAGTAGCCATAGTTCAGTAATCTAAAACATTATCAAATAGCCCTTTGATTATGGGCAGCAACTGCACAAATTACTTCATACATGTTAGAATCATTTTCATCCCTTAACTCTACTGTTTAGTCTGAGTTACAGACTTACTATACCCTCTCTCTCTCTCTCTCTCTCTCTCTCAGATTAAAGAAAAAACTCTCCCTTCTCTCTCTCATCTCCCCTCTTCTCTTTTCACACTCTCATCTGTGTCCCTTCTCTCTCTTCTTTGTAGTTTATTTCTCTCTCTCTCTCTCTCTCTCTCTCTCTCTCTTGCAATTTCTCTTCCTCTTCGTCTCTCTTCTTGTTCCCATGGACTGGGCTTTGAGGCCTCTTATCACTCAGCCAAGACCACCCCAAACATTAACCAGGCCTAAACCATCCATTTCTTATTTTAATAGTATCAACTATCAAATCAAACAGTCGAGTTGACAAAATTTAGAAACAAATATCAAACTCACAAATATGGATTCAAATAATGACACTAGCTAGGTCCAACCAAAAAATAAAATAAAAATAATGGCACTAGTTCACAAGAGTATGTTGACTGAAACAAACACAATACAAATAAATCCTAAATCTAAAGATCGTCTCAAAATCCAATAATAATAATAATAATAATAATAATAACCAACTTTTAATTTATTAAAAAAATATCCAGATTATGAAACAACTTGAATAATAAGATGTGAAAATTGCAATGGGAAATTTACCTTCAAATTAGATACAAAATGTCCAAGGAAAATCCTTGAAGGAGAAACGGCCTTTGTAAAGCCTTTGTAAACTAAGAAAGCCCATGCGAATCCTATTTTATCATACATTGTTTTCACATGTATATGCCTTAGAATCTCTGTGACTGGTAGTAAAGCTCTATAATGGTTCGACGGTTCAGATTTTCAATATAGACCATATTATGCTGTTTTAGTTCTCTCACCCACCAAGAGCATGACTAAGAGGCCAAGGCTATTTTGGTTTGGCTTAGTGGTCTGCAATCCCTCTTTTATCTCTTTTTTTTTTTTTTTTTTTTTTTTTTGTAAACGCAAGTGGAGGTTGCTGAACGAGTTACCATGGTTAGCTCTAACCTGACCTATTTTGTTGCGGGTCAGATTCAACTGCCCCGTCAACTACCCGTATTAGATGCAGGTTGGGCCATACGATTCAAATGTGGGTCAGACATGGGTCAAGTTGGCTGTTATGATGTGAATATCCCTCAATACCTAGGTAAAAGATCACATCACCTATGCAAGGTTTTGACCCCCATAGCTAGAAATGCATGTGGGCCCACTCACATAGATGGTTTTGATCGATGCCCTGTGGGCCACACATGTTGCTCTGGGGAGGGTGAAATAAGATAGAGGACAGGGCTGGTCATGGGCCTTTCCAGGCCAAACACAACACACCTGCACGTGGCCCACAATATGCGGGCTGGATAAAAAAAAAAAAAATCACACTCCAAATAAACCAAGCAGATAGACACATGTAGGTCATGCTAGTGCAAGTGGCACATGCTTTCTTCACAAAATCAAGGGGCAACCTCTTTACATTGTGAGATGAATTTCTTACATCTTTACCACGAAATTAAGTCCACATGGGTTGCGTGAACTTCAGGCAATTTTGTCATGAAAACCATCCCTAGGTTTCAGCTATCCCCCTTTAGCAAAATGTTAAGAGTCCCATTTGTAAGAGCAAATTTTTTTGTGAAAATCCCTATCCGTTTTATTTCTAAAGTTCTAGTAAAGTTTATCCCATGCACGAGGTGCGGTGTGCATTGCACACACTTATAGTGGAGCCCGCTTGATGGTCCATTTGAATGGACCACACAAACACCCCTTATAGTTCAGATGCCCCGGCCGGTTTGCACCCATATAAATGGTTTGGACGGTTCGATCTACAATACACCCATGCAAATAGATTGGACTTTTAGAACCCGGATGACTGGGTTAGATGATTGGATGTGCAAATTTTGTGTACATATGGCCCCCCTAACTAGATTTTTCCCCCCAATGAGATTCTGTTTCTTTAATTAGTTTCTGCCTGGAGTCAACATCGACCACCAGCAATCACTTATCAATCTTGATAATGAATTGATACAGAAAAGAAGGGAGGAAATAGTCTTATCAGATTGATTAATCTTGGTTTCAACTATATATACATTAATTGACCTATGCATCTAAGCATATTCTTTTAGTTTTAAGGATCTGTCAGGGACTCTTAGTTGATGAGTAGTTGATGAGCTCTCTCTCTATATATATATATATATAAAAAAAAACTGCGGAAGACTATACACATTATAAATGGCAAGAGTCAATCTAGTATTGTTTTTGGTTTCTTCCCAGCAGCTTGTGATTGGCAACACCAAACACCCTCACATCCACTCAGATCCAAAACAAACAATTTGACTTTACTGATCTTAATACTGTATCTAAAATGAAGTTTGGGTCTTCCATTGATCCACTTTATGGCAAGTACCCAATTCATAATCATTCAAAAGTGTTAAGGGAACACAAATTAAAGATGGAGCATCAATTAATGAAAAAAATTTTTTTTTTTTTTCTAAATTCCATGGGTCTTCTGTTTATTTCCAATACAAATGTCACCAATACCATTCTTAACAATCAATATGGAGCAATGAAGTGCCACTGTTGCCAATGTCCGCGCCTGTAACTGGAACTGCAGGATCATCCGTTCAGTGCAATTTCATACACTTTATGTAATAGATATGTAGTTAGTGGTTTTGAGAGAACCCTGAATCGATGTGTAGTGCTTTTACAGCTTCAGGTTCCTACTTGAACAAAAAAAAGTGCAGGGAACTGGAAGTAATACATTTGGCAAAAGCAATACCGTGGCTGGACTCCACAACGAGTATTGCATCTATTATTTCCAACATGATACATCTGAAGAATAAAAATAACATGTATTGAGTGTCACATAGGCTCAATATGAGCAACATCAAATGTACCCAAAGGCTCTCAATGTGATATGATCTACATAAAATGCACCCAAAAGGCTCAATGTTCTAAGCCTCCTTTCACTACGGTAATGATCAAAAGAGCAGATTCTTTGAAAAGTGAGCAGATCAAGTCGAACACACTACTATTGTCATTGAGGTTCTTATCCAAAACAAAATCACAAGTGATCTATATTTTCGACTTGGGAGTACCAACTTCACAAGTGTGAGTGTGTGAAACCAAAACAAGATCCTGTGATATGCTCTTCTAGTCACATCAGATAAATCACTTTTTTTTTTTTAACGGTAATTGAAACTTTTTAAATAATTAAAAGAAGGTCACAGTAAAGGAAAACAAAAAGGAAGAGATAATAAAGAACATAAAAGAAAGAGAAAACACAAAAAAGAGAAAAGAGAAATTAGGTGCAAGAGCGTTGTACCCCACCGAAGCAAGTTACAAGATAATATCCTCTCAAGGAAACATCCTCTCAATCTCCTATTTAGCTAAAGCATCGGCGAAGTAGTTGGCTGATCTAAACTCATGATGGAAGTGAACATCAGATAAACCACTTAGAAATGGCACACTACTAATGACAATACATCATCCCTTCTTTTGTTTTGTTTTTTGTTTTGAACTTAAGAGGGATACATAAACTATCCGAAGTCATGAGCCCAGGAGTCTCCTTGGGGTACTCCATGTGTACTCTGTCTTAGGATCCTCGCATCGTGCTCTGACCAAGTATGCCTTCCGCCGTCCGCCCGAAGATGCTCCCCATCTCATGCTCGGCCAGTGCGAGGGGTCAATCCCTGGAGCTGTGGGTGAGAAGATATGCTCTTTACCACTTGGGGCAACTGACGCTTCTCAAACAAATCCAATTAGTGGCCATCAATATAAAGCAAATGTTTGCAAATTGTATTAGTGAAAAAAAAGTGTTCTTTTTTTTTTTTTTTTTTTACAAACAAGACAAACATGTACAAAAACTTCCCTTAATTTTCCTTTCCAAGCTATACATCAATGCTCACCAAACCAACACACATTGTGAACAACTTTAATGGATAGTCTACCATGCACAATTATTGAGCAGCTTCAATTTTGTTATAGTACTCAAATTACTCTTCTTTATATGGAGAATTTTGATGAATAGACTCCGAACAGCAGATAGGTATCTCCACATGAATCAAGAAATAAAGCCAAAGTGTGCGTTTATGTCATATTAAGAACAAAACAGTTAATCAATTGATGATTCATTGTTCAGTTACCAAACAAATTTGGAAAAGGGCTCTTAAAAACCCAACTGATCACTGTTAAGGTTATTCTCCATGGTTCTGGTCAAGGCCATCCATGAATTCCCTTATTCTTGACAATCATGGTTCAAAATATTAGTGGTCACATTATCGGTCATAGCGGTCGACGCCGCTGCACTATTTTGAAAATAGCGGCGCTACGGTCTAAATCCTAGTAGAGCCAATCAGTTTTAACTTTAAATATAGTTTTTTTTTTTCCTATTTCTTATCCTCTATAACTTTTTATAAAGTTATCTCTACCTTTATATGGCTTCAAATCACTAAAAAAATACAAAATTGGCGACGTCCTCTGGCCGCCTGCGGTGTCCTTTTGATAAACAAGTCTCTTGAAACACTCCACCAAGCCATAAATTTATTCAATTAGCGACTGCAATCTCTGCAAATTAATTATACAATCAGTTGTTGCAATCTCTACAAATTCAGTTTCTACAGAATCAATTTGTCATCAATCTTCTTGGATTCTTTTATCAAATATATAATTCAATTGCATTATTTGTTTCCCTGATAATGGGAAAATCTCCATTAATCACGGGATATGTTTTGTAAATAATGTACTATAAATTCACACACAAAAAAAAAAAAAAAAAAAAAAAAAAAAAAAAATACAATCTGCAGGTGATTACTGCATTATTTCATGGTATCAAAGCATCAGTCTCACAACTTTGGATGGAATTTACTTTCTTCTCTCTCTCATGGCAAGTGTATCTTCATCTTCCTATTCCTAATATCTCCCAACTGGTTTCGATCAACCTTGATTGAACCAACTATGTTGTCTGGGTGGTGCAATTTCTTCCAATACTTAAAAGCAATAATTTGCTTGGCTTTGTCGGTGCAACAAAGCCTTGCCCAGATCAATTTCTTCTTGACAAAGATGGGACTGAATCTAGCATGGCGGATCGAACGTTATCTTGAGTGGCAGCAACAAGATCAGCTACTCCTTAGCTGGATAAATGCCACACTCACATTTGGTGTTCTCTCCACTGTTCCTCAATTCACCACGTCTTGAGATGTCTAGAAACCACTAGAAAAATTGTATGTTTCTCAGTCCAGAACTTGCATCATGCAATTAAAGAATCAGTTGCAGACAACAAAGAAACGTAACCCGTCAATCAATGACTATGTTGATAAAATGAGTACATTGCCGACAATCTCGCACTAGCTGGAAAACCCGTTGAGGATGATAATCTTATCACTCTTATTCTCAATGGTGTTGGCCCTACGTATGTGCCTAGTGCTATTTCAGTTCAAGCTAGAAACAAACCTATATCTCTAGATGATCTCGTTGGCTTGTTACTTGGTGCCGAAATGCTCTTTGAGGAGCAAAATGTTTTGCAAGTTGATCAAATTGCAACGTTCTGTAGACGACCAAAAATAAATCTTCTAACCAAAGAGGGAAAAATGCTGAATCTTCAAACAAATATGGGAATTCTTGATCTCAGTCACAACAGGCAGTCAATTCCAAAGGACCCTCTCAACCATCCTCTACTGGAACTCCTACAAATCACACATGCCCCACATGTCAGATTTGTGGTCAAATGGGGCACTTTGCAATCAATTGTTACCATAGGATGGATCACTCTTAAGAAGGCCATGTACCTACAAAGAAATTGGCTGCAATGGTGGCAGCAACCAATGCTCTATCAAATGACCAAACTTGGTTCGCTGATGGTGGTTCTTCTACTCACATTACATCAGATCTTGCAAACTTGTCTACACAAAATGAATATCGTGGAATGGATCAGGTTGCAATTGGAAATGGTGCATGTTTGCCCACTGCCCATGTTGGATCCTCTACATTCAGTCATAATTCTTCAAATTTCCATCTCAAAAATATTTGAAATTGTCCCTCTGTTCCCGCAAATTTACTTTCAATACATCAGTTTTCTCATGAGAATGGCTGTTATTTTATTTTTAACGCTGATGGTTTCTTTGTGAGACACCAAAACGAGGATGACGCTTTTTCGAAGAAAGAGTGAAAATGGTCTTTATAGACTCTTGACTTCCTTGCAATGGTTTATATATATATAAAAAAAAAGAGTCATTTACATTTATTGGGGAACAGGTTGCTTCTTACCACATCCCGGTCCCGAATAACTTTGGCTTAGGGTAATCCCCAAGGTGTGTCACTCGTACTCCAGCGTGCTGTACTTGTCTCGAGTCAAATACAACGCACGAAAGAGAAAACAACTTTCCATATACGTGAGTAATGACTCACTAAACTCATCAACAACACTTAGTCATAGCGGAAGCTGTATTTCATTCAGGTAAAGATATCAAATCCCCATTCAGTCCATTTAACATCCAGGTTTAATACAAAAGAATTATACAAATATATACATTATTTTACAAAAGAGGGTGTATAAAAGAACCCTATACAGACATTACCATAAGTAAAAACAAAACAATATCTGAACACTAAGTGTGGCCCACACAAAAAGGGGCCGACCACACACTGTAGAAGATCATAAAAAAGGGACATGTACGCTCTCCGTGGAAAGACAACTAGACAACTGGAGACTTTGGCCATTCCTCTAATCCTAAAGGTACCTCTTGGGTAACCTTCGCTCCCTCCTCGGCCTCCTCAGGACCGAAGGCTGCACTTGTGACTGTGACAACAAGAGTAGCATCATCAATACGACGATTAAACAAGTATATGCAATAATAAGGAAATACATAATGTATCAAACTGAATTTAAGAAAAATAATTTTATAGATGACAACGATGAGTATCAACTATGCAAACTATGCAAGACTGAATAAATTATGCTTATGAATCAATTACAATGAAAACATACTAAATGGCTACTACCTTAGGCTCATCCTCTTTATTAGAGAGCAAATCTTGTTGGGATGTCATAAGCGGCCTGGCCAAAGGCTCACTAGCTATCCAGGTCTGGAGTTCCGGTACTCCAGATGACTTACTGCAGTAGTCTTACATACCAAATCAAGTGTAACCCCGTCGAGTATCACAAGGCCGAAGCTAAGTAATACATACTCAATCGAATCAAATATAAATCAAATTATAATTGGATTTGAGTGAATTTCTATTTCTCTTATCCATAATCAAATCGAATCATATTCACAAATTATATTTCTCACTCGATCCATATGTTCAACTAATACTGAATTGATATATATATATATATATATATTGCAGTTACGAATTTGAAAATTTAAATGTAAACAGTTGGACCTCAAGGAGTATTAATAATGCAACAAATCTACCAATTAGGATTAATATTCATAATGAATTTATACCTCAAGGAGTATTAATAATGCAACAAATCTACCAATTAGGATTAATATTCATAATGAACTTATTCTTCAATATGAAATGCAATAAATTAGAGGAATCAAGGAATTTACAAGCCAAACTAGTTTAATCATCTGCTAATTCTCACCATCCAATTCGATATACATATAGGGAACTTCTACTTAGTGTCACATTTTAATAAAAAGTTCACTAAACTAATATCCATGGCGTGGTGACAAGGTTTCGATTTCTAGGGCTATACAAAACCTAGGGTTTCATTTGGGGTACCTAAGAGGTTAGGGTGTCAATTCATGGCCTTAAATGGTTCTTCGAAATCTCCTGAAATATGGAATTCTGGGAGGTCGGTCAGCTGGCCACGACCCCACGGTTAGCCGCCTGTGGAGTAGTCGGCTAGCCGCCAGGTAACCGCCTGGTGACCGCGGGTTTCCTGACAAAAATTACTTAGTTACTGGAAAAGTAACCGACTTCTGGTCGGCTAGCTGCTAGGCAATCACGCAGCTAACCGCCAAGTGACCGCCAATCTGACAAGGAAATGTTAGCTACTGGATATCTAACCGACTTAAGTCTGCTAGCCGCCAGGTAACCGCCAACTTGCGGGTAGAGCTTCAGAAACTGATTTCTTTATCAAATTTGAAGCTCTCTCTTTTCTACTACATTTCCACAACTCCACAACCAAAAATCTACAAAACTGAGCCTCCTTGCTCCCCAATTATTTCATTAATTTTACCATTCATTCCCATCCATCCAATTCAATAAAACCAAACCAATCCACTCATTTATTAAGATAAATATAGATGAGAAAAGAGTTTTACTTGAATCAATGAAATAAACAAAATGTAAATCTAAATTTATGCTTATACTTGCCTCTAATGAGCTTTCCAAACTCTCATTTCACACCTTGGCTCAAAGGGACTCAAAACCCCCAAAATAACCAAACCCTAATCACAAATACATGCCAAAACACCAATAAATGCCTATGCATGCTTATAAGAGGGTTCATTGACTCTAATGCAACTCAAGAACATCAAATAAAGGGGCTTGAAGCTTACCTCTAGCAAGGATTTCGAATTTGAAAGGAATAGGAGAGGGTGGAGGTGTTCTTTGTCAACAAAAAGAAGAAGAAGATGAAGAAGAAGAAAATGAGCTCCCCTCCTAGCTCCCAAGGCACATGCATTCACTCCTTGTAGTGATTGGAGAAGAAAGAAAGGGAAGAAGAAGAGTAGAGAGGAAGAGGGATGAAAGGAAATGAAAGGAGAATGAAGTGGATGGGTTTATAAGGGATAAGGTCCTCTTTTTGCAAGATAGCCTACTAAAGTTACATATTTTCATTTTGGGTCAAATGAAGGTCCATTAGTTCAACGAGTCATTTAATCTTGTAAAAATTAATTCCTGAACCTGCACATGATGTGCATCATCAACATTTAAGCCTTATCCATCTATTTAGGCGTGGCTTTGTGAGTTCCACATCTAAAAGCCCTAAATATAACAACTGCCATCTAAGTCAAATAAAAAAAATAAATTGACAATAATTTTTTTTTTTAGATAAATAAATCAACATAAGATGAATGCTTAAATCAATAACAAATTCATCACAATCACTATTGAGAATAAACGGGCACGCCAACCGAATACCCTCTATGGAGAATGAAATAAAATTGCATGTGGGAAACAATTATGGGAGAAATAATATAAATGAAAGTTAGGAAAAAATGTTTTCCCATTTGCACATCAACATCATCACATGGGACTCTCCCGCCACCAACTGACCTAGTTATAAATAAAGATTGCTAAGTGGAAACATCATGTGGTTCTTCTAAGCATAGCTTCTCTCCACCAAAATCTCTTTGGGATGAATATGGAGGGGTTGCAATCCATAAAGGAGGTGACTGGATAGGGTGAAATCGATCGGTAAAAAGTTCTTCAACAGTTCCATCATCAAGACTGTAAACACCCAAATCACGACATCCATATGGATTCGCGCAGTAATGTTCCATATAATCATCTGCAAAATATATGCGATTTCCTTTAAAGCCCGGGAATTGACTAGCCATGACAATGATTGAAGAATTATGTCCCAAAAACAATGTCCGATCGCCTAAGCTTTCCACCTCCATAAACTTTTTCAGCATTCTAGGCTCTTCCAAAGTGACCCCATAAATCCGAAAATGGCACGTTTGGGCAAGATGGGTGTCTTCGTTAGTATGTTCGATTAACTTTATATCTCTAATAATCACAAACATGCAATCAGTCAACATGTCTGGTACCAAATATCCAAAGACCATACTGGCAAGAGGATTGAACTCCAACTTTTCAGTCAGTTTTTCCCCATGGGGATTGTTGCCTTCCTCAATGTGGAGAAGGTAGATGTCGTATGCCACACTAAGGGTGTAAAACTGGCCCTTGTGAAATATCACATCCTCTGCGTCTGCACCAATCCCAGACTCAATCTCAGTATAGACCTCATCACCAATTCTGCAAAAGGCCAAGCTTCCAACTCCATAGATGACTACCACAACTTTATCATCATCTGATAGGGCCACCTTCCTTATGTAACGGTCGCGGATCTGTTCCATAGAGTAGTCTTCCACTTCAAAGATCTGATTTTTGAACGTGGACTGGTGAGGTAGGTCGAATTTCTTTTTAGACCAAGGATGAAACAAGCATATATTCAGCTTCTCGTCCACAGTCATCAGCCACCCATTCTGAAAAGACCCACAGCAGCGCTTGCCACGCATCTCCGGGAGAGGAATGGTGTGAATCTTCTTCTTGGAGAGACTAAAGAAATCGCGAGCATCTACATCTTCTTCTCCTTCTTCTTTGTTGTTAGGAAGCATCATGAGCCAAGGCAGTTCACGGTGTACACTCTCCTTTAACAACGACCGCCATAATTTGCATGCAGACTGCATTCTAAGAATGTAATCAGGTGTAATGTAGAAGTTTGAAATTCTCAATAACAGATCACGGGGGAGATCGGCCCAGTTGGCCATAAGAGATACAAAATATTATATGACAACAGGATACCAAACAGATCAAGGAAAATAAAATATATCAACTTAGAGATCTGGAAGAGAAGATGTAAAAGGAATTCATATTTGGATTTGAAGCAAGTATATTTATACTTACACTGGTAGTATACAGCAGCAAGCCTGAGTCCGTTCTAGGAGTTGTAATCCTCCCACGAGTTAACTTGCCTAAATTCTAATAATATCTAGGCCTAGGGAAGTGAAACTACTTACTATAAGTGGTGCGGCTAAAAATCTACTCGTATAGATAGAGTCTGTTTCTATTCTAATAGAGAAAATCGAAAAAAGGCCTTAATCTGTAGGGCCCTGTTTTCAGCACTCTTGGGTCTGTAGTGGGGACTGGCTGAGGCATGAACAGAGCGGAAAGGAAGGCCAACTCATGGAGGACGTGCAAAAGATAGCTGATGATGGAATCAACAGTTACAATTGATGGTGGGATCAACAAGATAAGGATATCAATATCAATGCATGTTCCATCAACAGAAATCCGACTGCCCTCCATATATATAACTCTCCATCTCTCACAACCAGAATGTTTCAGGAAGTAGAAACCGCCCAACAATCTTCCATCTGAAAAAGAAGCCTTCGGGGGAAGACCAACAGAAATCATAGCTTCAACCTGAATTGAGCCAACGACCCCAAAGGGTGCTACTCCAAATTGGTTTGAGCTTGAGGCATGTGGGTATGTAAATGAGATGGGGTTGCTGTAGATAGGGTGCTAGTGCTGGCCATGTTGTGTTTTAAAGAGTGCCAGTGCTGACATGTGTATTGGGGTGTAAAACTGGGCCAGGCCTTTGCAGCCCCAAAAATTTGTGCTTGGCCCCTGCCCAGTCCATTGGCCACATTGACTGGGCTGGCCTGGCACGACACGACACGATCAAAAGAATTTGCCTCGCAGGCCAGGGCGCTATGGGCCGTGGCACGGCACTACCTAGGTTCTTGGTTGGGCAGTGTTGGGCCATGATGCCTGGGCCGAGGCACGACATGACATAGCCCGAGGCACGACATGACATAGCCCGAGGCACGGCTCAGTACAGTCCAAAACGGCCCGACATGACAATTAAATATAAAATGTCCTCTGTTTATATAAAGAAAATGTAAAACTTAAAATAACTAAATTTTTATTTTTTACTTATAAATTAGCAAGAATGTTTGTGCATTTATTTTAAAAAAATTTCACCTTATTTTAAGTCGAGAACCCTAAGAGCCCATAAAGTATCATTCAATTTACGTTAAAAAAAATAAGAAAATTAGAAGTGGCATGTGGGCCGGCTCGTGAGCGGCACAGCATGACCTAAGCCGTGTCATGGGCCCTACTGGGCCAACCCCCAATAGGAGAAATAATATGATTTAAAGTAAGAAAACATATGCTTGTCCATTCGCACTTGGACATAAACACATGGTACTCTTACTAGAATGCTCGCCTTCTTCCAAGCATAGCTTCTCTCCTCCAAAATCTCTCTTAGGATGAATAAGGAAAGGAGGTGAAAGGGTAGGATGAAATCGATTATCAAAAATTTGTTCAACATTCCCATCATCAAGACTATAAACACCCAAATCATGGCATCCACATGGACTTTCGTAATATCCATCAGAATCACTGTCCGCAAAATATATACGATTTCTTTTGAAGCCTGGAAATTGGATAGCCATGACAATAATTGAAGAACTATAACCCAGAGACATTACCCGATCACCTAAGCTTTCCACCTTGGTAAACTGCTTCAGCGTTCTGTCAGGTGACCTCTTTTCCAAAGGGACCCAGTAAACAACAAAATTGTGTGTTTGGCTTGGAGGGGACTCTTTATTTGTATGTTGGATGCACTTTGTATCTCTAATAGCCACAAACATGCTACCAGTCATAATGTCTGGTACCAAATACCCCAAGAAGGTTCTAGAAACAGGATCCAACTTTACTGTTAGTTTTTCCACACTGGGATAGCTGCCTTCCTCAATGTGGAGAAGGAAGATGGCTGTCGTCTTACTGAGGGCGTAAAACTTCCCCTTGTGATATATCACATCATCCATCAATGCATCAAGCCCTAGCCCGAACTCTATCTCAATCCGAGTATAGGCATCATCTCCAGTCCTACAAAAGGCCAAAAGTCGATCTCCATAGACGACCACCACAACTTTGGAATCAACTGGTAGGGTGGCCTTGTGTATGTGGAGGTCAAGATTCAATTTAGCGGCATGTCTTTGAAGGTGGAATGGTGAGGGAAGTTGAATTTTTTCTTAGACCAAGGGTGAAAGACAAGGATATTCAACTTGTCATCCATAGTCATTAGCCAACCATTCTGGAAAGGCCCAAATCAGCGCTTGCCACGCATCTCCGGAATAGGAATGGTGTGGGTCTTCCTCTTGGAGAGATAAGGAAAATCCGAGAGTGTCTGGATCTTCTTCTTCCTCTTCCTTGTTAGGGAGCATCATGAGCCATGGCAGTCCATGGTGTATGCTCCCCTTTAAAATAGACCGCCATGATTTGCATGAAGACTGCAATCTAACAATGAAATCGGGTGTAATGTAAAAGCCAGACATTCTCAATAACAAATCATGTGGAAGATCGACCCAGTTGGCCGTTTCCTTTTTTATCTGTACCCAAGTTTGCTATTTTCTTTTTGATCTGTACCCAGTTGGTTGTAAGAGATGCAAAATATGAGAACGGATAGACACAGTTGAATAAACAGATCAAGAAAAATATAACATAGGGAAGAGAAGATGTAAAAGGAAGTGGATGACAGATATTAGGAGATGATGCAAGTGTATTTATACTTACCATAGTAGTTCACAGAAAGCCTTTAAAGAGTTGGAATCCTCCCACGATTTTACTTGCATATATCCTGATATGAAGGAAGTGGAACTACTTACTGTAAAATCAAACTCATGGCCATTTTATAGTCTTATATCCACGATATTTTTTTCATAGTATTGTAGGTTTTATTTTCAAATTTAAAGACATAAAATGTCCAAGTTATCATTTCTTTAAAAGTTCTTATTTATTTAAAGATAAATCATATCTCATGATTAGTGGGATATGTCATTAATAATGGTCAACTACCATCTCAAATGACAAATAAAATTAAAAAACACAAATAGATTTCAGAATTTCAAAAATTTGAATTCAGATCCTTTTGCAAGATTTGAAATTCAAAAATTCAAAAATTGCAGAGGATTCTCTGAAGTTGCAGAAGAAACTTGAATCAGAGAATCCGAACAGATCTCGGTGATCAAAGAGGGCCCATGCCGGATCAGATCGATTGAAGGAAGAAGAAGAAGTTGCAGCTCCAGCCAATCGGAATCGCAGTCGTCCCATTGGAGAAGGCTGCCAGCACGCTCATGTGAGAAATTTAAAAAACCTTAGATAAATTTGGCAAAAACTCGAATAAATTTGACAAAACTTAAATAAATTTGACATAAACTAAGATAAATATCGTAAAAAACTCAGATAGATTTCGCAAAAACTCAGATAAATTAAAAAAAAAAAACGTCAGATAAATTTCAAAAAGACTCAGATAAGTTTCGCAATAACTTAGATAAATTTTATTAAAACTTAGATAAGCGGCGGTCTCCGAACAAAAACTGCCCTTTTTCTCCGGCAATGGTACAAAACCAGAAATCTTCTCAGATCTTCACTACCTCTATCCTAACTCTGATTTTCTCTACAACTTCCGGTCGTCTTCTCCACAAACTCAGATTTGCGTCTTCCTCGTTGGAGACCGTGTGCCGTGGCAGAGCCCCAGATCTCCTCTTGTTCTCGCCTCTGCAGCAGTAACCAAGAGACAACAGTCTGCTATCTTCCTCTTTGCCAATGATGGAGCAACACCGACTACGGCTGCAGCGACCGGCACGAATTCAATTCGGCGAAATCGAGAAACCAAGAACCTTCTGCACTTCGATCTTCTGCAAATAGAGAATGAGAGAAATGAGAGAGAACATTACCCTAAAATTGAGGGGGGATGGAAGATTTGAAATTTTAAAATTTGAGATTTATGCCTAAATAGTTGAAAGCGCAAATTAGTTATGAAAATGTCTGATGTGACATACTAAGGGACTTTCGTATGTATTAATCCCATGCGCAAAGAACTCTAGGCTTTAAACGATAGTACTGTGTACTCGAGACTTTATATGCCATACTCATGGACCTCACGCTAATTTATCCTTTTAGAAACACTTCTGTTTCTAATACTAGAAAGTTTTCGCTGAAAATTCTATGCCTTCCTGCTCATGGGTCTTTTTAGAAACTTGTATGCCTTCCTACTTGCTATAAAATCAACTCATGGGTCTTTTTAGAAACTTCTGTTTTTGTGGATGTGTGTTGTAGGAGGAAAGCCAGTTCCATCCAAAACCCAACCTTAGTCTAAAAATCAATGTGAAAGATAACCATAGACCTTGGCACTTTTTAAAGGTTAGGTCAAGGGTTATTAGATTTTACTAATATTTGGGCCACCCTTAATCCAAGCCCCAATCGTATTCATCCCCATACCTTCAACATCATGCATCTCGGTGGACCTAAAAAGGAAGGAGAGGTGCTATTTCTCTGATCTACATGATCACATTGAATAAGAGATCATCAATGATTCAGATTAAATCAAGACCATTGACCAATTAACCAGTATAGGGCCAGGCCGAATACCTGATGGATAAGTCCATAATGAAAGCCCAAGCACTGCCCCAATCCGTGAGGCTCACGAAAGGATCAATCCAGATTCTAATTGTGTGTTTCTAATGGATGGCCAGCCTCATTGATGTGTAAATTATATGAAATCATCAAGTTAGCTTTCCAACTAGTCCAAGTTTTGATTATTGATGTATATTCCTGTGCATCTACTTTGTATGGTATGCTATGCGACCTGGTTTCTACTAGGCCCACTTGGGACTCACAAATCATAGGATTGAGGGTTGGAACAATTTTAGTGGGATCACCCAAGATATTAAATTTCAAGTCAATCCAATGCATCTAACTCCTTGAATTTTGGCACATAAATTTAACAGGTATATATATATATATATTTATATTTATATATAGAGCAAGGCTCTAATAGGCTCAAACTTAAGATAAGATAAGCTCAAGTGTGTGGGCCCACCTGGGGACCCACATGGGGATGGGGGTGGGGGGGATTTCAAGGACTCCCGGAGATCTTCCTCTTCGCAAAAAATCAGCCCCAACAGTGATTTCTATCATCTCTATATGGGCCCAAAAGTTTAATGGTCAATAGTCTATTCAGATCGATACATAGTCGATCCAACGGTCTAGTAATTTTAGATCTAACCGAAAGTTGGTGGACATATGCAATTTAGAGGGGTCATGTGTTTGGTCCATTTGAACGGACCAAAGGTGAGCCCCACAAGCATGAGCTTACGAGATTTAATCATAACCTTGAACTTAGGAGAGCTTTGTTCTCATATATATATATATATATATATATATATATCAAAAATATGTTTTTGGCCCCTCGATCCAACGGTCTTGTCTTAGATTGATGGCCATGGGATCCAGTGACATTTAGGGCAGATGGTTTGGATGGTCATCATTGATAGGTGGGCCACAAATGTTTTTGTAGGAGAAGATTTCTCTTGTAGTTATGGTATATGTTAACTGAAAATTTTGTATCTAAGTCCAATCAAAATGTACCTATGCTTGTATACTCACAAGATCTTATATATTTTTTTTAGAGTATAAATCATGCGGGCATATCTTACCAAAAAAATCATGAAAGGCATATATGGTATGAAGTGCAAGTTGCTGTTTCATCTGCAAGAAAAACTTCCTTCTTGATATGCTTCCAAACCATATAAATATCAGTGCAGGCATTCTCATAGGCTTTTACAGGAGGGTCACTTGAATCTTGATCCAAGCCATCCATTTTATTCATAAGGGTTATTTATATATACTTCATCAAAGCTCTTCTTCAATTCCACAATGTGCAGGCTTAGTATTGTGAAAAGAATCAGAAAATGGATAAAGATAGCTTTCCACTGCTCCCTTTTCTCACCCACAGGTAATTTGAATTGTTACTTCTCCCCTTTTCTTTTCCTCTTCTTGTTGGCAGGATTAGAAATGTAATTGTGATATCTATGGAACTTCTTAAAAATATATATACATATATATCTAATTATGGCCTTAGTCCTAAATTCATGTTTTTCTTTTTTACTTTAGTGTGTTTGTGTGACGACCGAAGAATTTCACCCCAGATTCTTTTTTTTTTTTTTTTTTTTTTTTTTCTCACACCAAATCCTTAGTTTTTATGATATTTCACTGGGTCCTTACCAGGTCAAGATGAGTCAACTATTTCTTGAAGAACCAGATGAGTCAATTAAAATTCCATAACTATCCAAGAAATCTCCTCAAGCAAACCTTTGGTAAAAGGTGAGGAATCTACAATTTTGAGTATTCATCTTATTCACTGTCCTTGCAACAGGGATTAATTCCTCACTGAGGATTGGTTTCAACTTTCACGTTGATTTTGGTTCATAACAAAGTAGATAGTTTCCCGTTTCTCTTCTCATTGCTCCGCTCATTCATTACCAAGTCTTTTTTGCTTCTTCTTTCCTTTTCTTTTTTCATGTCATTCACTGTGTTAAAAAGATACATAGGATATATCGGCCAACACGCTCATAGTTGGTGGTGTTGGCACCTTAATTCAGACTTAGGATCGATCCCTAAGTCGTCAAGCTGATTGTTATCACTCCAAGCCTTAGGTCAACCTAGCAATATATACATTCGTAATTTAAGATCTTCATCTAAATTTTCTTTGTCCCCTTTAAAAAATCAAGTGGATGGAGTCATAAATTGAAGGTTTTTCTTTGGATTTTCTACATTTGTGTGATGCGAGGATTTTGCTATGGAACAAATTTTATCCCGCACGTTGGTTTTTCTTTCTATTACAATATATATATATATATATATATATATATATATATAAATTGTTCTTCAACTGATATCCTCTATAATCTCCTCCTTTTATACGTATCTCTAGCAACAGGATAGAGAGTTGTTTCCCTCAAAACTCATAAATTTGACCATTGAGGAACCCTCTAAAAACCCCCTTCTTCCTCGAAGAATTTCAAAATCCACATTTGGCAATTGTAAATCTTCAAAGATTTATGCCAGCGGAAACTCTTATTTTTTAAGATTTTCACTTTCAAACTTCCTCCATAAGATTTGAAAATCTCCATTTTTGCTGCTTTACATTGTTTTTCTCGGCTATATGCACTTATACACAACAATATCTATGTGAAGTCCTCACGTATGTAAATCCTCAATTTTCTCCTTTGTTACCAAACATGAAATTTTTTATTTTTCTTTTACGGTGGCCTCAAATAGGGCCTAAACCTTTCTCTATAACCTTATACCTACTATTGAACTATTGTTTGCAGATTGTCAATCCATCTCCATGGATTTAGAAGCCTCAACCACTGAAAGGAGAGATACAGATGCAAATAGCATACCCTCAAAAAAGAGAACTTGGGACACTAAATCGACTCAAATAACAATGACTAACTACAAGGATAGATTGCAGGCCAAGCCCACAACCCACCCTGTTAGTGGATTTGTTGTTCCTAATCCAAATCCTACCAATGAAACTGCAATACCTGAAAATGACGATGGCTTGATTGTTTATAGGATCATGGAGGATGGGTCCTTATGGATTGAGAATTTGAGAGAAGAGGGTCGAAGTAATGAGCCCAGCAAGTTGAGCACAAGCAATGGACCTGGACCTGGGCCTGGGCCTGAAGATGTCGGTGGAGGCTACGGAGAGCCCAGTTTTTCATATATGGTTTCTTATCAATCCGAGTCTGCTCCAATTTCTTGTGTTGCTAGTGCTAATGATACTTTTAACTCTTTCACATTTTCTCTTCAAATGACAAGAAGATGATTATATTAGTTTAATGTAAGCCTTGGGCTTAAAGAGGCACAATTTTTATTCTTGGATGGGAAAAAAATCATGTGGGACATTTAACAGTCAGTCAATTTTCTTTGAATTCATATATGTTGTTAGGCTTATTTCTTACCTTTTGTATTGTCATATCCTCAAAATTAATAGAGAGAAATCATGTTTGTGCACATATGGAAGGATGAGTTCATTCTATTTCCAATCTTCTTTGTAGCTTGTTGCTTAAAAATGTGTGGGGGGTGCCTGTGTTTAAATTATTTGATGGAAATTGTGGATGGAAAGTAGAAAATACTTGTAGCAAAATTATCCAATTTAGGTAATCTAGGAGTCTATATATGTGTGCACGCACGCACGTAAGAAATCCATCGAGACATTTAGTCAAGAGCAGACACAAGTAGTGGCACGTGTGTGTGGTGCACTCCCAAAATATATATGAAAATTATGGATCCACTTCGAGAAGCCTAATAAAAATCTTGATTTCATCTTTAAAATCTAAATGAAAATCTACAGTTTGCCCCAAAAAACCAAACTATCTATTAGAGTCCGCACCCATTAAACGAAAATCATGAATCCGCCACTGTTTTTGGTTGATACAACGATGTGGGCATTTAACTCGGTCTTGTTTTAAAAACTATTATTTGCTCATTTTGATCAATCATTTGAAATAATGCACACTGATATTTGGTTAAGATAATTGGAAAATATTGAATTTGTGGTCAGTGAGACTTTTTGAACATTTCAATGAAAAGCAAAGGGTGTTTTTGTAATTAATAATTTGAGGAGAGTCTAATACAATTTGTAGGGCCCCTATCAGGCCCCTTACCTAAGCTTGGTTTGATGGGGTTTTCAGGTGGGTCCAATCTGAGGTGGGCCCCACATAGGCCGTTAATGCCGTGGGGTTAGTTGGAGGTTGGCAGCGGGTGATGTTGGTTGGGGCACACTTAAAGGGGTATCCGATGCTGGCACTGTCACCAAAACCGACAAACCAATCACTCACCATTAATAGGATGACCGGTATGCCCTGCACCCCATGATTGGGACAACGTACAAATCTCACAGTGGGCCCCACCCCGACGTGGATACACGCCCTACTTTCAGTACATCCCATCCTAGGGTGGATTTGGGTTCGATCAATGTATCCATATAGATGGATCCCCCCTTTTCATGAATATTGGACATTCATCGGATTTGAATCTTTATTTAGATTTCAATATGTAAATAGGTTCGGATATGAATCTCTCTTCTTTTTTTTTTTCATAAAACTAAATGGCTCTGGATTCTAGTGTATCCTGGATTCAACTCAAATACGGGACCCAACTTATTACCTTCGTTTTCTAGAATTCCTTCTAAAAGTTAATGTTTTTCCAAATTAGTCCCTATCCAAATTTAGATTGGACACGTCCCATATACGAAACCAGTTTCGATTCTAATTCCATCTTTTCATCAATAGCCTCAGTTCCATGTCTACCATGGATCTAAATCGGAACCAACCCGTTGACATCCCTTGTTGAGTAAGGCTAAATCCATTTCCAACTCGTGTTCAATGTGGGTCGACCTGATTTCATTTGCATTAACTCAATAAGTAATTTTACATGTCCGTATTTTTTAACATGGTAGAGTGTGAATTATTATTATTATTAGGTTGATAGAATGAGAGACGGTTCTCAAACGAGACAGGTAGGTGCACTCGAGTCTTAACGTACAAAATTAACTACTAATCACGATTTTAAACCTAGGATAACTTTGTATTATGTGGGGTGTGTTTGATTTAAATGCGAGTCGAGTTTGCAACTCAAGCTATGTCCTACTTATACCAGATTGAGCCTAATTCTAATTTCTAAACCACAGTTTAGAAACTCTATAATGGGCTTGAGTTTTTATAAATAGATGATCAATAAATTCATCTTGTGTGTTATGGAAAGCGTTTCGTAATATAGTCAATTTCTTTAATATAGACAGTTGTTTGGCTTCTAGTCAACCTGTTTGCATATGATATTGTAAGTATATATACTTTCCAACTTCTTTTGAAGTATTTTTCGTATGGTGTGCCATTCGAAAGATTGATCACTTTGGGAGGATTGCTTAGGCAATTTAATAATTTATGGATGAGAGTCAAGATGGCCCCGCCTGGAAGGAGGTTGATGGGAAGCTCAGATATAATAATATAAGACTTAGAAGTGTGGCTTCCTTGCATTAGAATATATAAGAATTGACATCTAATAATATTTTCTGAGTTGAAGGAGTGAAGTTTCGCTGGGAGACCCGACTATTAAAAAACTCTAACTTTTCAAAATAAATGGCCTTTTAAATTATAAAATATGTATGAGTTTAGCCTATATAGAAGTTGATGCCAACATAAAGTTGACCGTATGATAAGAAAAACATGGTTAATGGATAATGTATAAGATCGAGTTATCACATTTTTAAATAAATGACCAATATTGTGATGGGACTGACTCAAATGGAAGAAAATTTTGAAAAAAAAAAAAAAAAAAAAAACCATTAGACTCGGACTTTTAATGAGTAGGTTCCACGATAGGATTCCACTCTTTAATTCAAAATTTCTCCAAGTGAAAGCCTCAAAATTCCGACTATCCTAGTTTTGCTTTATCTTGTACCATCCATGCATTCGGTAATGAGTGGTAATAGTATATTTTATTCCATTCTCACTAAAATATATACTATACAAGAATTGCCTTTAAATTACACTTTTCCATGCAAATATTTGGTGGGGTTCCTTTAATGGTTTTATATTGATCAAATTTGGCACAGGTACCCTCGTTTAAACCAGGACATGCACTTTGAGATAAAGTACTAAAGTTCTGTGAAGTGTATAGGCTAGTTTAAAGTGCCCACCCAATAAAAGATGAGGAGTGGATGGGATGGACATATGGTCCATGTGCGTTTCTCTATCATATTTTCTTTTTACAGCCTTTTAGATTGTTTCTTAAGCCTCTCAAGAGTATAAATGAAAAGGTGTCAGTGGAGTGGACCCTTAGTAAAATCTGAGTCTGGACCCTATTTTATAACCCCATTGATAATTGGTCCTGGTCGGGCATGGCCTAGGTTCAATTGGGTTTGCAACCGTAGCATGTGCATGATATTACACAACGTTAGACCTAACTTATATGGTTGCACATAAATTCGAAAAAAATAATATATATATATATATATATATATATATAGTCCTTTTGTCCTCCAGTTGGTAGGATTGTTGGGCCCCAACGAGAATAAAGCCATGCTTGGTTACTTCAACATAAGTACCTATTTTGAAACTTTAGTTTGTAATTGATTAAGGGAAATATTCAAGTGAGAACTAATTCTCACTTATTATATGAGAATTTTTTTGCGGAAGTCAATTAGCAACCCATCCAAACTTAGCAACCAATAGGAAATCCCGATAGTCACTAATCCCAAGAATTGGCACATATCAGAATTGACTGAACCATTGGATCGAGGGTTAAATATTTTTTTTAATATGAAGTCATTAAACTTGTGGGTCACAGATGAAGGGGTTAGGAGCATGGGTTTGGGCCCAGACTTTATACTTGGAGTGGTCTCACATAGATCTTTTCACCCCCTTTGGTCCCATTCCCAAATGGGCCCTATAATTGGGCCCCACAAAAAAGTTTTCATATAATATGTGAGAATTAGTTCTTACCTGAATATTATCGATTTATATTAATAACAGGAAAAAGTTCACCTACGCACTGCACACAACGCATCTACACAGTCCCAAGGCGGGACCCTAGCTAGTTATATTTTATGAAAAAAAAAAAAAAAAAAAAACAGCTCGACTTAAGTGGAGGCGTAGATACATTGGACATGAGAGGGGTCCTCATGTGACATTTTTCTTCTTTTTTTTTTTATCATTTTGCAATATGGTCGATATCGACCAATTTGTTAGTCAGATTTCCTTCAACATGTAACTGTCTTATTTGCTGAACACAGCAGAATGGTCGATATCAACCATATCACGAAATAACAAGAAAAAAGACGAACATGAGTTTTCTTCCTTGGTTGCTGGTGCTGCTCCATAGTGGTGGATGCGACCAGGGGATGTAGGGAGAGGGAGGATACGAATGAATGGAGGGCGGCAAGCATGTAGTCATCTTCGTCAGAGGAGGAGGGAGGATTGTCAAACTGCATTACCCATCATTCCATAAAAAAGGGTTTTGGAGGGTGATAAGATTTGTTACAGAATACATTAAACCAAAGCCCATCTATTCTACAGCCATCTTTGATGCCAACAAGGTATGAAATGTTAATGAGACCACAATTCTTAGGGCAATTGGGGTTCGGATCAGATGCTGCTGTTGTCAGCCATACAAGAATGAGATAATGTATAAAATGCCAACAACCCATTTTAGTCACCCCTTCTCTCTCTCTCTTTCTTCTCTCCCTTTACTAATGGGTATTATATACATGAGAGTGATTGGTCGACTAGATTCGGATTACTTCGATGTCAATTTGGAGAGGGGATGGGGAATTGGATTTGGGGAGAAGATCTAGAAGATAGGGTTTGATGAAGATGTTGGATGATACAGGAGGAGTGTATGAGGTTCTCGCTGGGGTTTCTCAGATACAGGAGGCGATCTTCCCTCCTCCTCCATTCTTTTCCTCCTCTAAGGAAGAAAATCCATATTCGTCTTTTTACTTATTATTTAGCAATATGGTCAATATCGACCAAATCGACCATTTTGCTGTATTCAGCAAATAAGACATTTACATATTGAAGATGTCTGACATAATGGTTGATATCAACCATATCGCAAAATGACAAAAAAAAAAAAAAAAAAAAAAAAGTAAAAAAGAAAAATGCCACATGAGGACTCCTCCCTTGTCCAATGTGATACGGGGTCTTGGTAAGACATACGGGTCTTACGGGGATTTGGCCATTAAATTCTTCGAATAAGAATTGGTCCCCCCGTAAAATAGCGCCAGTGCATCGCGATCTTCAAGTGGGCCCCACATGGACTTGGGGTTCCACCATCCCTTTCACTCTCACGGATTCGCTGATTGAGATCCGGACTAGAAAAGGGCAACGATTCGCTAACGGCTCCTTGCAACCTATTAAAATTCTCAAAGACTTAGATCAAATCTCAACCGTCCAAACAACTCCTCCATCCCCGTTATCCGCCCCCAACCCTCTCCTTTTAAAACAAACCACAGCTCCGTTTTCTCCTTCCTCACCACCAATTCCACCAACACCGAGGGCACAAACTGGAGATTTCAAGGAATGCCAAGGGCAGAATGGGAAAACACATGACAAAATGCACGGACGCCGGACACGTCACACTCATCGACGACGCGTCTCCCGTCGCCGACCGCACACGCCGCCCTCCAACCCTCGCCGGAAAACGGAAACGCTCCGCTCCCGCCGAATCCCGCCGCCCCCGCCGTCCCCGAACTCAGCCGCCGGAGAAATCGAACGATCCGGTCTCGGCCTCTAGCTGCGCGAGCAGCGGATCGAGCGATCTCGTCCAGGAACGGCTCAGATCCGAAGAAGATCTCACGGTAAGATTTGAATTCAAAACCAAATTCAAACGAAACTCAATTCAATTCATTTGATCGATTAACAGATCTTTCTTTCTTTCCTGTGTGTTCTTAATTAGGGTTTTGAAAGCGTCGAAGTCGAACGCAGAGACAGGTAAAGATAAAAATCTCACCTCTCGGTTTTCGCGATCGATTCGAATTTTCTCTTGATATTTTGCGATTTCCATCACCAGAGAGGCCACTCCTTCGAGCAATCTCCAATCCGAGCCGTACGATCCGGAATCAACGGCGGGTAGCTCGCGCCGGAAACCGAAGGCCCGAGATATGCCGTCGCCGGAGGAGATGGAGGAGTTCTTCTCGGCGACGGAGAAGGAGCAGGTGAAGCAGTTCGAGGAGAAGTAAGTGCGCAAGACGAGCATGTTAGCAGCGGCGCGTATCTTAGCGAGAACTGGCTTAACATGCGCTTTCCATTTGTTTTGCAGGTATAACTTTGATTTGGAGAGGGAGGTGCCGTTGGAGGGTCGATGGGAGTGGGTGAGGTTGAAATAATGGGAATTGGGAGGGGCTTTTTCGTAATTTTATCGTGCTTTTCTGATTTTGTACAGAAGAAGATTCTGGTGCATATCCCTCTGAGGAAGGACAGTGGAATAAAATTTCAGTGTATGTTCTCTTTCTCTTGTGTCCTTCGCTTTCTTTCCTTCATCATTTCTGGAATATGCACATGAAAGGTTGAATTGGAAAAGTTGATTTTGTTGATTTCTAAGATATGGGATACTCATATTTTCTTGGGTGTTTGTTTGGGTGTTTGTTATTTTTCCTTGTTTTCTTTGCCATCTTTTTCATCAGTGAGTGAGTGCTTGGTGTATTTGTGTTTGTTTTCGCGGAATCTCCACAAATTCGTCCTGATTTTTATTAAGAAGTGGGCTCCACTCGAGGAAAAATATTAAAAAGTATTTTCGCTGTCTCTGATTTTTATTGAGAAGTGGGCTTCACTTGAGAGATGATATTGAAAAGTATTTCCGCTACTTCTACTAACGCCTTAATGGTTAGCTAAAGAAATTTAATACGGTCCTTAGTTTGAATCCCAGGAGGAACGACTTGGAGCAAAAAAAAAAAAAAAAAAGCGTGTCGCTAAAAGTGCGCCGGCCGGGTTCCACCTGAGAGGGAGTATTGAGAAGTGGGCTCCACCCGATTCAGTGCCTCTACTAATGCCTCGAGGTTTTGGTAGTAATGGTTTAATAACTTTATACTGCTTAGTTTGTTTCTCTCTAGAATTTTTGTGTTGATGGTGGTCTTTTAGCTTTAATCTGTTTGTAATTGGGAATGAGACTTGAATTGGATGAGTTAAGATTATGTTTATGACTTGAAAATTTGGTTTGAGTTGAGTAGGGACTCAAGGGTAGTTCACCCAAATTGCCACTTTACAAGTCACATGACAAATAGAGCTGTGGTTTGTCATTTAGAAGTACTAGTGGCACACAAGTGTAGGGTATGAGTAGTTCAGATGGAAGAATGATGGGACTTGAAGACATTCTGGCAAACATTCTGGCAAAGAACTGGTTCTTCTTTCTCACTCACCTTGTGTGATCATCTAAGCCACTTGCATGTATAGTGGATAATAATTGGATAGAAATAGCACATATGGATTAAATGTGTAAGTGTGCTTTCTGTCTTTACCATTTGTTATGCATGAACTTGGGTTGTCGGTTGGATATATTTTATGGATTATCCAATCATCACTCTCTAACCCTTATCTCTATAGGGTATTCTACTTTTCTATATAATTATAGAAGTCCTAAGTTCATTAGATTCCCCGAGCCTTTAAATTAGTTAATTTCCGAGTTAAAAATGAGTGGAATCTTACAGTGAGGCCCATTTATTGAAAATCTGAGATAGTCAAAATGAATGCCCTCACCATTTATGAGTTGTCCTCAAGTCTTACTCCAATAGGTACGATGTGATTAATAAAACATAAGATTGTGTTGAATCACGATATTCATCTTATGGTATGCCTAACTTTTATTAGAATAAAATATGAAGACGTTTCAAAAGCGACGGAGATATATATTTTGAGCGATTGAAACTTTAATTAGGTGGGCTCCATTTGAGTTCGCCACTAGTTCAATTCAGGAAATAGGAAAAGAAGAGAGAGGACAAGCCAACTAGGACTCCATTTTGTAACTTCTTCAATGGAAAGTGACTTGACCCGTGAAGTTTGTTTAAACATGACAAGAAGGTGATGGGTTGGTGCATGAAAAAGGACTACGACGTTATCAATTACGTGTGTTGAAAAAAGAATGAAACTCATTGCACCGTCTTGATATAAAGAGAAGGTCCATGTTACACTTACATATGTAAAAAATTATGGAACTCATCTATTCGATCTTACACAGAAAAAAAGGCTCAAAGTTAAATAATTATAACTATGATCAGATGAAGTGCTTGTTTTATTGTTTGTATGCATTACCAATCCAAAGTGGGTAAAAATCTAATGAGTGAAAAATTTTGGATGAAAGTGAGTAAATAAGGGGATCATAGATGAGGCCAAGCAGGCCTCACATGCCTGGTCAATGATTGCTCCATAAGAGCCAAGACAATTTGAATAGTTTTCTTGTTTCTTATTTGGCCTCTCCATAACTTTAGTCAAGATTGTTATACCAACTCCGAGCAGGGATTTCAACAAGTATTAATTTGATCATTTCATTGATAAGTTTTTGATGTGGTCCATCACATTGGAGGCTGTGGTGTTCATTGGATTGATGATTGTGATCGTGTGAGTATCATCCGTCACCACAGGAATGTCATTTTCATCTTACTGACTTATTTGTTCAATGAGAGATTCCTTGCTCTACAATTTCTTTTTTTTGTGCTAAAGTGGAATCATTCTTACCTCTTCCATTGGTTAAGTCAGTTCATTTTACCCCGAGTAGATAATGTATCCTCCATATAAATGTATAGTATACCGCACTCATCTCTATCTTTGTATTCCCTCAGTGCACAAACATACCCTTAGACACATTTGTATAGTGTCTTGGAACTTTTTTACCTTAAAAGAAACTTGCCTTTTCTATCGCCTCTCCCCCATTGAAAGTACTTTTCAAAGGGTTTATCACAAATTGCATTGCTTTTGATTTTTATGCAAATAGAAAAAAGCACTCACACTAAGAGCATGTTTGGGGCATTTCCTCTTCTGCGACACCACAAAATCGACCCAAGTAGGTCAGATCCCTAGATCCCCCTAACACTGATTTTCAAGATAAAATGGTGAATTTTCAATTGAAATCGTCGCTACATCCAAATATGAATGGGAAGGTATCATATTTTCCGGTGCCTTTTCTCTATGCCTCTTTCCACATAAATGGGCTAATGCACAAATGACTTTCAAATAATGGAAAAGATTTTTCATGAAAATACATCCTGCATTTTCTTTTCATTTCCATGAAAAGCAGTTAGACAAAACAAGTATTTAAAGAGGGGCGTCCATTTAACTGATTAAAAAAAAATAACATAAACCTACAGTGTATTGTTGGTGATAGGGCTGTCTTTCCCCCATTTTTCTAAGTCCAAAAAATGAGTTGGGGAGATCTCACGTGGGAGTGGTTGATGTTCCCCTCTCTCTCTCTTTCTTTCTTTCTTTCTTTCCGTGTTCATGTGTTTTGGATCTGGAGTTCATGTATTCGTTATGAAACCAAGGAAGAGGGCCATAGGCTAAAGCAAAGCCACTTTTGTAAAAGTGGGGAATGTTGAGTGTCTAAAAAGGAACGTACATAGAGAATCATTTTGACTTTCTGCATTGTTTTTTTGCCTCTTAATCTCTCTTATGAGACTGATTATGATGGTTCCCACGAGTTCCTATGCATTTGATTTTTATTTGATTTCTGATCCCATTTCAAACCATTGGTTGAAAAAGGGGGTGCAAAAATGCATGCATGCTTCAGCTGTCAAACAGTCAAATTGGTTGGCTTGACCATTGTAGGTAAGATGGGCTGAACCACAATAGAAGCCAGCCAGCCTAGTTCATGGTCAACCTAATAGAGCAGGTCTAATTTAAGCTGGGTTGGCAGATCAAGTTCAACCAAAAAAAAAAAAAAAAAATGATACTTTTAGTGGCAGACAAAATTGTCTTTAGTATCAATTTTTTTTTTTCAATACTAAAAGTTCCCTTTTGAGGTGGAAATTTTAAACCTAAGCTAATAGGGACGTAAAATGCAACTAATAGACCACGTTGAGTGAAAATCGCTCTTTAACCGCGATAACCATTTTCTTGTTCAAAAGAATGCTTTTAAAGACTGAAAAGAAAAACGGCCGCGAATCCTAATCCCCCCCCACCCAAATGCAGCTAATAGACCACATTGTGTGAAAATCGCACTTTAACCGCAATAACCATTTTATGGTTCAAAATAATGCTTTTAGCGGCTGGAAAGAAAAACGGCTGCGAATCCTATCCCCCCGCTAAAATTCTCTTTTTTAATTTTGGAAGTATGGAATGTCAAGTTGGATTGGACATTGGACGCGTTCATTGGTCAAAAATGAAGTATATATTTAACCCTAAACCCTGTCAACCCTTAAAATGACCTTTAAAAGAGTAGACTCATTTCCATAATTGGCGAGCCGAGTTCAAGTTTGGTTGGGTGATTGAATCAGGCCCATGAAAGAGGTAGGTCTCTCCATTAAGCTACTCCAAATATTTATGCCATTGATGAAGATTAAGAGGGACCATTCCTCCATCTATGGCGGACTTCCCTTCTTAAGTGGGTCACACATATTATGAGAGGCCCAGCTGTGAAAGTCAGTTTTGGTGATAGGTCATTAATTATTATTATCAAGTGGTAGGACACACTATGTTTGTGTCTATGTTTGTGTCAATTGAATGCTCATTTTGAAGTGAGTCATCATTTCCCTATCTTGAAAGTGTTATTAAGGACATACTTAGTACTTTAGTAGGCCTTTTTAACTGACTAATTAAAAAGGCTGATTATTTTTCTCATTGTCTGTTAAAAAAATATGTTTCTGAGTTCTAATTCCATCATAAGATCACATGTTACGTACATCAATTATAAAAGTTAATTAAGAAAACTGACTTTTTTTTTTTTTTTGAGTGCTTCCACTTTTCCTCCATTTATGCAAGGAAGTGGATCTTTCACTGCTTTATAATACATAGGGTTGTAAAAGGGTCGGTTCCCGTCCGGGTCCACGGAACCATTAAGGAGAAGGTAGAACCGGATCTGGACTCGGAACCGTTTCGGAACTGGTTTCTTGGCTCCGGAACCGGAATCATTATCATATATGGGACGGGTCTGGATTCGGATCCGGATTTAAGTAGAGAATGATATTAAAAAAACATGGTTTTTAGGAGAGATTTTCAAAATTTTGAAGTAATATGCCGGGTCTCGGGTCCACGAGTCCGACCCAAGGTGGAACCGGACCCAAACCCATTTACTTATCGAGGCCAAAATAAAGACCCAGACCCGGTTTTTAATAGGTCGGAACCTTCGGGTAATCGGAGAATCGGGGACCCATTTACATCCCTAATAATACAGTAAGTAGAGATTTTAGATATACGAGATGTGACTGTGAATTTGGCTCAAGATCAATCTAAATAGAGAAATAGAATTCGTGTAGTCAGGCTCCACATAATTGGGATAAGGCTTTGATGATGATAATGAAAACGTTGCTGTCGTTGAAAGTTCGCAATTTCGGTGCTTGGAATAAAGGGATAGCCCGGTCGATAGAAGGAAATGTAATATGATATGATGCTAAGGTTAGGATACCTAATCATCCCTATGTGCAAAACCATATCGGGTCGAAAGTCGGGAATAGGAGAACCCATTTACAAATATGCAGTTTTGCGTTTGATTTGTTGGGTTGGACCACCTAGTTGGGCCTTTGATTGGCGAGGGCAGGCCCATTCAGTAATAACACCAGGCTTAAAAATCTTACTGACAATTGGCTTAGTTTGGATTGGTCAAAGGAAGCCCATGTGTCCTTTTGACCCTCCCTAGCAAAGAAGTGAGAAATTGCTGCCTCTATCTCTCTCTCTCTTTCATCCTCCAAAAACAAGATAAGGTTAATTGAATCTTTCAACCATTCCAGATAAGAACATCTGATGACCTCACAGATATGCATGCCACATGAACAAGGGATCAACAAAAGAAGTCAGCTTTCAAATTGTCAACATTGGAAAATGGAAACTTATTATTTAGATTAGTGTAAGGCCCTGTTTGGCAAGTTATATCTTTTTGAAATTGATCTCTATAAAATAGACCCGTTTCAAATGGCCCCATTTGAAATAAATATTTTAAAAATAGTCTGTTTGGCAACACAAAAAAAACGATTTAAATATATCTTTTTAAAGCAATGGTTGGAAGTTTTTCATAAATATCTCGAAATCCATAAAGAATGAAGCATTGAAATTTGATGTCATAGCCGTGTTTAGTCTTACAGAAAGAATTACCGGTTTGAATCTTTCATTTGGGGCCCACGGATTTTTAAAAAATAGATAAACATGTATGTGTTTGTTTGCAAATAACTCAAAATCCATGATGATCCAATGGCTAGAATTTGGATCCATGGCCGTGTCTGACGTTCTTAATATATTCAATGGTTTGGATCGGGATTTATGGTCCCAAAACTTATGAATAAACTAAAATAAAAAAACCTGACTACTTGTGGACGCTTCAAGACTTAGCCACCAAAATTTTTTAACCAACGGTCCATGTTGATTCTTAAATTCCTTGAGATTTGTGAGGTACCAGATATCAAAATTTGGCAGTATAGTTGTGATTGGCCTTACAGAGGAAACTAACGGTTTAGATCTGACATTTGGGGCCCACAAAAGTAAAAAAAAAGTAGATCAACGGGCCTGGAGTTCTTTGCAAATATCTAAAAATATAGGAAGATCCAACGGCTAAAATTTGGACACGTGGCCGTTTTTGATCTTCTGAATATATCTAACGGCCTGGATCGTGATTTAGGTTCCCAGAAATTAAAAATAAAAACAAAAAAGGGGACTGCCATGGAGAACGTCAAAACACCGTTCGAGCATGTCTTTTGCTAAAGATCAATTGCTCTGATTCAATTCTCTGCCTTTTGTAGACTACTTGAAAAGGACATGTTTTGTCTAAATGTCATTCCAAATGGACACAGGAAAAGCCACTACCAAACTCTTTAAAAGTGGAATGAATTGGTTTTAAGACAATAAGACTATAAAAGTAGTGATGCCGAACGGCCCCTAATCTAACTTTTCATATCAGTTGACAAATGAAGGGATTAGTTCAGTCCAAAGGGTTCGAAACCCTCTTATAGTAAATTTTTTTTTTTTTTTTTTGATAATATCCAACTCATATATCAATTTAAATGGGGCAGCCCATTTAGGCTTCGAGCCTTTTCCTGACTTTTTGGATATACAGTTGGGCATGGAGTGATGGAAGAGGCCTGAAGTATGGGCTCCTGTGATTGAATTTTGGGCTTGACTGATAAATGTGCCTGCCATTGGCCATCTCCCATCTCCCATCTGGTTGGGGAGCTACCTAGAAACTGAACCTCAAAATCTTTCATAACCATGATAGAAATATGCCATATTCTATGGGTCCATTGGACCCACAAAATAAATAGGATGTAGATTGGCCATCTATTGAACATCTATAAGATATTCTTAGTCATAAAATTTAAGATTTTGAAATTAGTGATTGGAGTAAAAATTGATTAATTATTATCCATCATCACCCTAAATTTAGAACATTAAAATGTTGGGTGATAATGATTATTTTTAGATGCCTCATCCACAATCATCCCTTATATCTTATGGGTTCAATTCGTCCGCCCCGTCAACACACCTATTTACCTAATTAACTTGAACTTTTTTTTTTTCTTGGATAAGATGGAAAGCTTTATTAAAGTAAACAGAAAAACAAACAAATTGCAATACAAAAGTCAAATCAGGCTATTAATCAGAAAAGATGGCTAACCGATCATTTCACCTAAAAAGTTGACCTCTTTAGCAAAATCATACTTAGCTGAATGGTGGGATGGTACGCATTGTTAAACTTTCTAGGAATATAATTGAACTTGATTCAATCAAAATATTTATACTCTTTTGTGGTATCCAAAACTACACAATCAGTAACTCATTCCATGTTACTGTTAATGTCTTTGATCACTCTTGTTGCATCGGCTAAGACATAAATTTTGAAGTGTCTTTTGCCCTTAGCTTTCTTTAACTCATTCCATGTAGAATCGCTCTCACTTTTACTTCTTTGGAAGAGAAAATTTTCATTTCTTTAAATGCTCCGGAAATAAATAAATAAATAACCTTTAATCATCACAATAAAATTAAAAAGGATATACAAAACTTTAAAAGCAACATCCATAAAAAGAAAGAACAACATGATTCTATTAACTTGCGTGTCCGGATCCCCTCTCTCAATTATTACACGAACCATGTAATTTATATTGGTATCGAACTCACGTAGAGATAATATGGACCGTTGAAGATGAACCCCGATCCACCCATATTCAGTTTAATAGGAGTGGGTCCCGCATATGATTGAGACCACAATTGAAAATGTGACCGGGCACTAATGTGTTATCTCTCCTTACATGGTATCAATCACGTTTTTTTATGTGCTCAATCGGACTGTGTGACCCACTCCTATTGAAATTCGAGGATATATCCTTAAAGGGAATATAATTTATCTTAAATGGTCCAAATTATCTCTATCTAAGCCTCACGACGGAGTCCACCATATGTGACAAAAAGAGATTTGGCCATGTTCAAAATATAGATCGGTACTTAGCGTAACACCTACATTATCAACCATAGCGGTCGAGGCCATTATGGTATTTTAAAAATAGCAGCACTACGATTTAAAAACTAGTAGAGCGCCACATTATCAACCGTCGCGGTCAAGATTACTATGCTATTTTGAAAATAACGGCACTACGATTTAAAACCTGGTAGAGCCAAGTAATTTTAGTTTTAAACATTACATTTTCTATTTCTTCTTTTCAATAATCTTTTCTGAAACTGTCTCTACCTTTATATAGTTTTGAATCACCAAAAACACACAATATTAGTCATCATACAAGATTCAGAATTTCTTGAACATTATTGTACTGCTATTTATTGTCTATTATATACTATTTTAACTGTCCCAACGCAACCGCTATTTTAAGTCTTAATTTTGACAGAGATGGGTGGGACCATCAGAACTATTTATCTCGCGGTCCACCGGACCTAAATAACGTGGCAGCCAAACGTCCCCGTTATTTGTGGCTAGGATTTAACCTACGCACCCCTGCGCGATTTAGCACATAGCCTTTAAATAATTCCCTCAAATAGCAGCAAAATCCAGTGTCATCGAAAACCCAAAAGAGCGTTATCTTACGCATTTCCCCTACTTCCACGTAAAATCCAGGGTTTTGTGGATTAGGGTTTCAAAGATTCTAGCTTTTGCTTCAATTCGAGCTTCTGAATCTGAGAAACCCTCAAATTCGTCGACTTTCCTTGTCTTCTGAGATGCGGGGAGGTGGTGGGAGGCTTTACTGGGGGAGAAAGGAAGAAGAGAAGGCGAATGGGATCGTCGTCGTTTTCGCGTGGATTTCGAGTGAGGAGAAGGAAATCGAGCCTTACGTGCAGCTCTACGCTTCATTCGGGTGGAATTCACTTGTATGCCATCCCCAATTCCATTATCTGTAAGTCAAATCTCACACGCTCTGTTGATTTTTCCCGTTTTGATGTTTGGGAGGATTTCATTTTGGTAATTGGGTTGGTTAGTTGGAGTTTTTGGAGGTTGAGGTTTGCGTTTCTTGGTGTTGTTTGGATGAGTTTTGGTTAAAGTTTGGATTTTTATCCATCTGGGTCTTGTTTATGGGTGAAGGCAATTTATTCCACTGTGATTTTAATTTGTAAGGAGAATTGAAACTGAAGACTTCATTTTCTACAGTTTCAGTTTCTATGGATTTTTTTTTTTGGTTGCTGTTGCAGTGGATAATTGTATTTGTGTATCTGTAACGCTGGAAATGGTTATCTGCCTGTTGGGTCCGGATTTGATTTCCAGAGAAACTACAAAAAATTGTTTAACCCCAGAGAATCGAATCCATGGAAAAATGTTGACATTGGAACCATCGGGAAAGAATTTTCCCTTGAATACCATTTTTCAGCCTGTACACATAATATGCTCAGCACATACACTTGGGAGTATCTTGATTCCAGGGAATTTTGAATGGAATATGTGGTGATGTTTGCTTCCTTCTTGGGGTTTAGGAATTTGAATAGTCCACAAGCCATGGTTGTGGAAAGGGAAAAACATAACGATGTAAACTTGCTTTTCGTGGAGCGGAAGAACCCCCATCATTTATTTATTTATTTATTTATTTATTTTTTGTATATTGGGCCCTGCTATGATTGGTCAAAACCATCCCACACAACATTTCATGTGAATTAGCCCCTGTTATAACTTACACACTAATCCAACAATTATACACCATTGGACTGAATCAAGACAAATTTGTGCTTATAAAACCATTAAAATTTTAAGCCCTTAAAATGAAGGGTTAGAATCATATCATTACAGTGGTATTTTGCCTACCCATAGTCCACAAGATATCCTTTCTATCCTCTTACCCATGATAGGTAATTAGGCACCCATCCAGCTGGATCTTTTCAACCTTACAAATAGGGGTATGCTTCTGTGAGAAGGATTGCTGGTTTTTTCCCCTTAGCACTCCCTGTTTACTATGGAATTTAATTTCAGTTGGAACCAATTTACTTCAGGTGGAAATTGCATCCCTGAATTAGTTGAAGTGCCTTGAACTCACATGAAAAGAAAGAGAAATTGTCCAATGGATGAATTCAAAGAGGATTTTGGAGCATATGACGGGTGTTTTAATTAGGTACCAACTGCTTAGGATATGAAATTTTAGATACTAACTGTGAATTGGTGACAAGATTAAAAGGGGAAGAATTGGAAAAGGATGTGTGGAAGATTGAACAGGTGATTTTGGTTTTTAGATTGCAGAGATAAAATATTTGATGGATTTGAAGGAGATTTGTGGATTATGGTAATAATATAACATTTTGGTTCCTAATTGCTACGATTGAGGACGTTAGTAATGAGGATCTGCATATCTGCTGCAACTTCTGTGTGCTGCATTTCTTTTTGACATCAGGTAGCATCTCATAATCTTTTCTTGTGAGGATTAAATCTTGGGTTTAGCTAAATTTTATTAGGTGGAGGAAACCCATGTATAGAACTATGGCTCAATTATATTTTAGAGTACAAATAAAATATAGATCTGGAAAGGGCTCAATATTGTGGAATATATATTAATATGAAATGTTAAGTTTGTCAAATCAATGTGTAAAATTTTTTTACTTTGTAATGCATGTTGAAATATGGATCCCAAGTATTTTGGAACAGAAAAACGAAAGTGGGATCTGTTTTGTGATAGTTGTATTTAGATATCTTCTTTGAAAGGAAGTAGATGACTATGGTCTTCAAAAAGAAAAACTAAAAGTTGTATCAACTCACATGGAAACTTTTTTTTTTCTCTTTATGATGTCACATTTTCCAGTATTTAACGTGGCTTTTGGGACTTAAAACACACATTTCCAAAGAACTGTTTATAGGACACCAATGGAAAAAATTCAAGAAGTGGGTTGGGTTTACTGGTATTTTCATAGTTTGGTAGTTAAATGACCTATTTGTGTATATAGCAGCTTTCTGCTATTGCTGCATGCACTGTTGCTTTCTTATTATTAAGAATTCCATTTTTTTACAACTTTTAATTATTATTGTCATTTTTATACAGACATTCCCCTGAAAAAGCCACATTGCAAGCATTCAGTGTTCTTGATGAGCTTCTTAAGGTCAGTGATATTATAATTCCTTTTCTTTTTAGACCAATCAAAATGTGATTCTATCAAAAAAAAAAAAAAGAATTAACCAAGGTTTAATTGAAATTTGATATATGGACTCAGGCCTCTTAATTAAATTTTATTTGCATTGGTGATAGGAAGTCAAGGTTAGGCCATTACCCATTGTGTTTGCGGCATTTTCTGGAGGACCGAAAGCTTGCATGTACAAGGTTCTTAAGGTAAATGTTGCAAAGTTTTGATACAGCATTTTTTGGTTGTGGTGCTATGATTTTGATGCCCATTTTTTTCCCTTGTTAAATTTTCTAAAATCCATATATGCACCTGTTCAACCAGTGGAGGGTGAGTGTTGGGTATTTCTACTTCTACCATGTGAAGGAAATTCATTCGTTGTTCCTTTTTTTTTTTTTTTTCTCTCTCCAGATAATAGAGGGACTGTGTGAAGCACAAGGAAGTCTGGTATACTTTCTTCCATTATACCCTTCCCGAAATTCTTTATATTTTCTTTATTTTATTTGTAAGTTTATCGTGTCAAATAAATGCAATTATTAATATAAGTTGCTTCCCCTCTTTATAGCATATTGAGATATAATATGTAAATGCATGCTGTATTTAACGGTTTCTTTCCAATGCATAACATCAGTGTACTTACCATTTTCTAATCATGTGTACAGGAGGTCCACTAAGTGTTCTTCAGTATAATATTATTCACGTTTTCCAATCACACATGTTTCCATAGTTACCATCACACCTCTCCTTTCTGTAGTTGGAAATGGTATATGATGAAATGCCAATTGGCCCACTTCACAAGTTCTGCTGATTATGATTTTTTTCCCATATTTTCATCAAAAGATTTTTGAAATTTGATGATAAATGTTACCTGAACATTTAAAATGACCATTTTGAATATTCTACCAAAAACATTACTTGTTTATATTGGCATCTGAAGGTTGTGCTTGAAATCTCATACATTCAAAAGAGTAACTTTTACTAGGTATCTCTGGAATCTGCAGTCTGCAGCGGAAAGTTTCTGATTTTTTTTTTTTTTTTTCTTGTGAAGGATGAATATCAGCCAGTTAGAGACTGCATTTCTGGACATATATATGATTCTAGCCCTGTTGATATTGCTAGTGATATGGGGAATCAACTTGCTCTTTCTCCCACTGTTATGAAGATGCCTCAACTACCACGAGTAGTGTCATGGGAAGATATTTCTTTTAACTTGTCGACTGGTCTGCCATAGAATGTACATTAGGGTACTGGAAGAACTGAACTTTCGAGTGATTCACGATAGATATGAGAGAAATTGTAAGTAGAACTTCCTTGTAGAAAGAATGTAAGTGCATATATTATATTTTTCCATATATCATATTTTCCTGGAGGTTGTCTTCGCGCACATATTATATAGAACAAAACAACAAAGCCAGCAAGCAAACCATGTGTTTTTGTTACATTTTCAACAGCACTGTAGGATGGTTTTGTCTTTTTCTATTTTTAAACTGCTTGGAGGGATCCATTGGGATTTTCTTGTAGACCAAGTCCAGTTGAGCTAGATTTTGCTCAAATGAAGGGCCATGTGTTTGGAAAAAGTGGAATCTTCTGTAGCCAGCCATTGTATGTTCGTTGCCATAACTAATTACAGGTAATAGAGTTTCAGTTAGTCTGAGTGCAGGGCAATTGGGTTCCAAGGATCCAAACAGGCAAAAAAGGTCGTTAGAAAAAGAGAGTATATTATGGTAATCTAATCTTGTAAAGACAGGTTGGAGAGATCCTGATTTATATTTGGTGGGAAAAGTGATATGCAAGAAGGGATAAATTGGGTTTTTGAGTTGTATCAATTATTAAAAAGGTATTTTTGTCATGTTTTCTTACAGTTCAAATTAGGCTCTGTGCCTGGAAAGCTCTACCATGAACTTCTCAATTCTCAGTACTTCTGTGAGGCAACATAGAGTAAAATTTATGCCATTGATATTGTTCTTCTGTCCCTTTTTCAACTTTGTATAAAAGCCCTCAAATTTAATTTGAATGAATTGTTGCTGGGGTTAAGAGTAGGGAAGAGAGAACTCTTGTGCTTTCTTTTCTTCCAAAGAAAAACAATATCATCACTTAAATGCAGTCTTATTTACAGCATTATGCAGGCCATATGGAGGCCTGCCTAGCCATAACAGTCATGAGGCCAGTGATGTTGACTTTTAGGCCTATTGATGAAATAAGCTAAACTGCATCACACTCTTCAATTAAATACCAACAAGTCATTATTGTGACTTATTGGTTAGTTGACTACGTTCTTGTTTTTTGGCACCAGAAGTTCAACTAGTGCTGTATGAAGTGTACTCAGAAGTTTTTGTTCGGCTAAGATGCCAAGTCTTGCTCTATCGCGTGATGCAACACGTGGCATGTTGATGGGCCCCAAGCTCTAAAAAAAAACAAGAGGGTCTATGTATTAGCATTTAAGAGAAATAGTTTCATAGGCCTATATTAGCTATCTGATATAAGGTGATGATTGCTAGCTATTCACTGATGTTTTACATTCATATTTCAAAGCATTTCAACGAAGTATTTTGTCAATGAATGAGCCCCAACGGCATGTGCCATGTGACATGATTAGGTATAGTAAGACTTCACCTAATTTGATTAGGTCAAATTAAGCTAGTGCCTTTTCGAAGAAGGTTGTAGGTGAAGGATGGAGACCATTAATTTTCTTAAATGTGCAGATCTATTTTCATGGGAGGGCAAGGAACTATATAGCTATTTAAACATAACCCTATTTTCATACCCCCCCAACAAAAAAAAAAAAAACACCTTGCCTTTTATTCTTTAAATATGGTATCCTCTAACAGTGGCTTTATTTCTCTTGATGAGATTGTCTAAACCTTTACTATGGTATAATCTCCCTTACAAACTAACCTCCCCACGTGTTTGCCTGAAAGGAGAAGATGGTTATCATCCCAAAATAAATGGTGTGTGTATTTTAGGGGGGGGGGGGGGGGTGGGAACAAATATACATCTTTTGAATTGAAGTAGCCAGTAATAGTCTTACCATAATAACTTTTTAGACAGTATTTATATTTTATTCCTCCCTAAATGACCTGTATTATGGTGAGCCACAGAACCTAAAGTCACACTTCTTGGATGATTAAAGGCTTCAGATTAAAAGCCATCTAAGGGCTGCAAATGGAGGTAAGGTAGCTGGCAGTCTACAATTTAAGTGTTCTGAAAAACACAGGAGTGCTAACACCTTGACCAGCAATTTGGAGAGAGACATTTTTTCATGCAAGAAATTTCTTGTGAGGCTACACTCGTGCACCGAGAGGATTCTGCGCTCCACAGATTTCCATTTGTGTGAGAGAGGAGTCATGCATTCCCACTCCTCACATAGGAATTGAAATCCTGTCAACGAAGGAAAATCAGTTTATCTTTCCTGTTATGTAAGGAAAATGCATTGCACCAAAAGACCGATAAAGGGGCTGCATGGCAAATCATATCAATTTTTTTTTATTTTCTATTGCACGCACACACCTGGCTCTATGAAAGAACTTTGCCACCGTCAAAATGATGCTATGGTTAGTGGGGGTTGGGATGCACAACAATGGCTTCTTAAGTTAACCACTGGTTTCTGCAATTTCTTCTCTTATCTAGTATGGTTCTAACTTTCCAGTAACAATTCCTTCTGTTCAAATAAACTTCATTTATAGTCAATGAATGAAATTACAATTTACAAGACTTCTATTACACTGTATGTTCAAAGTTCGCATGAAAGTACAGATGCAGTTCATGCTGCTTCCACCATTCAATCTGCCCGGTTGTTATCGATGCCAGTGGATTTGGCCAAGATGACTGCTCATAAAAGAAGCCAAGATGACTGCTCATAAAAGAAGGAAAAGCTACCCCCTGAAGTTCTTGTAACCATCGGGCTCAATAACTGTAGCAGTCTCTTAAATTCAGCCTAAACAATTTCAATGGAAGCAACATATCTCGTAGAGTGAGAATGAGAAGCAGTTGAACCTTCCTTTTCCACACAGGAGGCAAGTAATGCCTTCACAACATTGTGGAATCTTCTTCTGTACGTCGGGATCTTTGATACGCTCCGCATAATTCCCATCACTCTGCCAACCAAATTATAGCAAGTTACTAAAGTAGCTTCTGCTTCTGTCATTAGTTAAATGGAATTAGATGGAAGGAAGGATATTCTGTCAATTGTCGACCGTCATTGAACTTAGAAGAAGAATTCAGCAGTAATATTGGGTCTCTCATAAAAAAAAGAACCTTGATATTTTAAATTACGAAGTTGGAATTGAACTTAGAAGAAGAATTCAGTAGTAATATTGGGTCTCTCGGAAAAAAAAAAAAGAACCCTGATATTTTAAATTATGAAGTTGGAATATCAAGTTAAATTATCAAATTGGAATATCGGTTTTTTTTAGGATAACCCATGAATCCATTTTGAAAACCATGAAAAGAAATGCCTAGTGAAACTGAAAATTTTGAAAAATTCACAAGAAAATTGGTGGGAAGAAATCCTCAAAATAACAATGCAATTAAACAGTAAAACTCAAGTATCTAAATTTGTGGGAGAAAAGATTTAGAGACAAGAAATAACATAGTAGTAGAAAATCTGAATGCAGACAGCCTGACAGAATTCAAACCCTATCACCATCATCTCCATTTAAGTACTGATACAGCCATCAAAGAACTTGCAAGAAAGATGTTTAGGCTTTGTTCTTTGTTCTGATTAGAAAGGATTTCTCACAATTGCCTTATGGGAAATGTCAAATTAGTTTTATGTAAAATGACTAAAATGAACTCAAGAGTTCATTCTTCATACCTTCTGCTGATGGCTAGAATTTGAGCAGCTCTGAGAGTATCCTGAGGAACCGTAGAATCATTGTCCCAAGCTTCCATGCGTTCAGTGTTGCTACCAAACAGTATAGTCTTCTCCAAGAACTTCACCTCGCTATCTGCTAGGTTTATGACCTTGATTTGTTCCTTTAGGACCATAACAGGATGGAAGAACCAGTCCAACAGCCTGTCTTGTGGGCGATTTAGATGGGTTATTTCAGTCCCATCCATGAGCAGCAGTCCGCCTGCTCCTGCTTTGATGGTCATGAGGAGAAACTGCAGGACTGAGTAAGAAGGCAAGCCAATGCCAACGATGGTTTCCTGGCTGCTATTCTTGGCCTTCAAGCAGTCACAAAGATCACTCGGTGTCAACACATTTGCATCCAACAATATCTTTCCCCTCAATTCAAATGATTTCATCATGTCTTCCCATATCTTCACATTGACATTTGATTTGCATAGACACATCACAGAAACATAATTAGTATTTTTGTCCAATAAAAAGCAGAATTCACTTCGAAGAGTGATTTATTTGAACTAAAGTTATTATTCACTTTGAAGAGTGATTTATTTGAACTAAAGTTATCAGGAAACAAGATTGTGTTACTGAAAAAATGAAAGCTACCCCCAACAAGGTGGCAGCTTGAGTATTTTGGCAGAACTGATGCTTACAGCACGTTTTTGAAGTAGTGCGGGTAAAGAAATCATTCCAGTTGAGATTTATTTTTTCATTCTCATATTGTTTTCCTACAATAAATCATTATCTATGCAAGGCTTGTCCATAGTTGTAGCTCAGCTGGTTAGGGACATCATGTAGTATAAGTAAAAGGGTGCTTGACGTTGAGTCTCTTTGTGAAGCCAAAAAAAGAAAATCATTATCAATGTGATCACCCATACTGAGCTGGTGTGTTCAGTCAGAACAGAATAATGCTATTGTGATTTTCATGTTCCACAGTGCACAATATCTAAAGTGAGATAGTGCTGGTGTGCATCCAAACAAGAGCTTTTCTGAAATACAAAATCAACCCCTATTTGCGAAACAATGAATGTCTTTTACTTGGATACTTCAAAATAGGTAGCATATTCATATTGAATTGTATTTGATACTTCAATTTTATGAATAAAATTTATGTCCATGGCATATCCATGGGTTACCCCCATCAAAATAGCTTACTGGAATGCCAACATATCCTTGCACATTTTGTACTAGCATTCTTTCCTCTCTTTTTTCTCTTTTTCTCTGCACATGTGCGTGCATTGCTGTCTGTCCAGTAGACCGATGGGCACTAACATCAAGAGGTCAGCTATTATGCAGAGATAGAGATTCAACCATCTCTGCATAATAAAATGCATTAATGCTTTATAGAGGTAGGTAGTCATTGTTTTATTTACATCTGTAATTTATGGATAAAAATTGAATGCATACCTGCACCATCTTCACTTCTTGTATTGCCTCTCGTATAGATCTTGAAGGAGCTAAATTTGGCACAAGCATTGCAGGTGCATCTGAAGAAACAGAACTGGACTTTCCCCCTGCGACACTTCTAGCCCCAACAGAAAGCTCTGCTGAGCGAGGTACTTTCTTCTTTCGATACCGGGGCCTGGATGAGAGCGAAGGCATTAATTCTATCACAAAAAGAACCGACGAACATTCAAGAAATCACTCAGATAAAATGAGCAATACACTGCAAGATTAAACTAACATGTTCAATACTCTAAAGAAATAAGGAATTTATTGGTAGAAAGATACTTTGGAAGGACAGTCCCCTCTCTCAGATAAAGCCAATCATTTGTGTACTCATCAAATTCTGCAACCATGGCAATCACATATGCTAAGCCTCTTCGGAAAGATCTTTCCTGCACTAAATGCTATGCTTTTAGTACTAAGAGACAAAAAGTGTAGAAGATATATTATGAGGCTTTTGCAGGATGAAAATTAGAACTGTGGCGTTGACCTGATATGTGACTATCGATCCATACAACCCAATGAAGAAGCTTGAGAAAATAGCCAACAGGATGCTCACAATGACAACAAGTGGCCACAGAAGGATCACCAAACCGGCAACCGGCACGCAAGCTGTTTCAAGGAATGGACCTTCTCGGGTTATTAGATCATGAAGCAACCGATGCCAGCCCCTGAACAGCATGTATGGACTCTTTATTATGGCTATAATAGTGAAAAGAGGGATCTCCACAATCAAGCCCAACAACCCCACAACAAGACATCCAGGCACATTAATTAACCTGCAAAAATTCCAGCAGTAGAGTTTCATTTACATGGTTATTGTGAGCTGTTTTAATACCAACAAGCTGCTATTAATTAAAGATACAGAGTTAACAACATACCTTATAGTGTGAGTTTGCTCTGAAGCAGAGCTCTTGTGCAACTCCTTCAAGTACTGTGGGTATGAATGGTAGCAGAAGTCTGTGAAATCTCGAACTGCAGTGCAGCTCCCTTTAATTGTTTCCCACGTACCATCCTGGCCATTATTTGATGAAATTGCTCAAATTGAACTTTATAAAATTGGCTTATGAAGGCTGCATCTGGGCAGAAAAGCCAAATGTTGCAAGGTTTATGCATTGGTGTTAGACATTGAGATATTAAGATATTTTGCTCCATGTTGAATATTTTTGAAACACATTATCCAATGCCAAATCTTGCAATATTTTGTCCTTTTAAGTATGGCAATAGTAGGCTTGTCCAAAGCTGCCCTCAACTTGGGAAGAATGAAACAAGCTAAGCAAAGTGAAAGCTAACCATTATGCAGTGTGAGAACTTGTTTGAGTCCCTGTCATGTCTGAAGGCCTCAAAGGTCGATAGCCATGGTGCAAAAAATCCATAACCCACTCCGCCTAGGACACTCCCAGCAATGCTGAAGCCCAACCAAAGAGCAAACAGTGGAGGCAGAGCAAAGAGCAACACAAATTTGAGTGCTGCATCAAACCGATCAGTCCTGCACAGAAGGACCCATTAATTTGCAATGCGTAGCGTTTATTGGTATGTGTCATTGAACAGGAACTGGTGCCTTTTCAGTTTAGGCTGAACCAACCATACCAAAGGGTTAAAAGAACATCCAACATGGTGTGGACCAGCTGAAATGGTTCTTGGACTGCTATATTCCAGCGTCTGAACCAGTTTGTATTTCCATATATCACCATCAAATTGCAGTTCAAGCTGATTTCAATCCATGCATTCTATCATCTTGCCCTAGTTCTTACATATTCATATACTTGCCTAGAGAAGAATACATATCAATTTTTGTAATACACACTTTCAAAATGCTATTCACTTTCTATCACTCTTGACATTTTTTATTTAATGTTATTCAGTTGTGTTTTAAGAGTTTAGTCCCAAGTCACTAAAAGCTCCAATTTATTTGAATTTTGGGTCCTCTAGCTTTAATTCTTGTAGTTTGGATTATCTAATTTTGTGGATACTGATTCATTAGGACCCATATGTTAGATTAGATGTGAGATCTGATGACTGCATAGACATGAAGATCAAATACTTGACATACAAATTGCATAACCCATATATAATTAAAGCTCCCAACCCAGATGAAGAAAGAATCTATCATCATCATACATCTTTTTATGGAACCTTATATCTGAGTGCAACTTTTCTCAAGTATACTCTATTTGGATCTCCTTGAAAAAAAAAAAAAAAAAAAAGGGAAAAACAGAAAAAAGGAAAAGAAAGATTGTGATACTTACTTGGCAAGAGCATACACAGTCCAAGCTACATGAGCTGGAAACAAGCCCAGAATCACTCCAATATTCCCCAAAATCAGTATCAAACCGACAACAGGACCCACCAAAACAGCTGTAATATTACAAGACAATCATATTTAAGAAAACTATAATCTGATTAATGCAGGAAGAAGAAAAAAAAAAAGAAAACACAAATAACCAAAAGGAGAAGAGAACCCATCATCAGATTCCTCAAGAAATTGGGAAAAAAAAAAAAACAGCTAGTTGCAAACAAAGAAATAAAATCTTGAGGGGAGAAAAAAGAAAGTACAAAAAACAAGGAAGTCATTATCATACTATCATGAAAATCAAACAAAAAGCCAAAAAAATAAGAACAACCCACAATCAGGTTCCTCTGAAACTGATGATGACAACAAGAACTAGATACCTTTCAGAGCTCCCAAAAGGAGTGCACAACAGAAGGCAAATACCACATAGAAGATATTCAAGCAAACTTTCATTGGCCCCCACATCTAGACAACATAAACAAGAAGAAAAGGAAAAACAACTATCCAAATGGTTTTTGGGGTGTTGGAAGAAGAATAAGAAGAACTATCCAAATGATTTTTGGGGTGTTTTGGAAGAAGAAGCAGAAGAAGAAGAAGAAGAAGAGCAGCTATCCAAATGATTTTTTTAATTGGGGTGCTTAGAAATGAAGATGGAGAGAAATATACAAGGAATCTTGGAGTGATAATAAGTGCAGAGGTCAAAGGAAGCAGGCAAAGGGAAGAGAAGACTTTCTACAAACAAATCCTATGTAAATAAGAAATATATATTAAAAAAATTTGCATTCATAACTAGACAGCTACGGTCATGTGTGTTTCTTCTTCTTTCACTCTTCTGGTGGTCGTTGGAAATCCTGCAGGAACATTGTGCGTTTGACACAACACAATCTTGTCTTTTCTTTGCCATGCACAACACAAATTATTTTACTAAAATTAGCTTGGAATAGTTTTACACAAAGGGAATGGGGTGGAAAACAATTTACACACCATTTTGATAATCTTTTAATCATCTGGGTTTTGACTAACACTCTAACAGATGGATTATGATTTGTTCAATTTTCAAAAAAAAAAATTCCACAGAGGATGATGACTATAGGATTAACCGGGGGGGGGGGGGGGGGGGGGGGTTTGTAAGATGTTTGTCAAATTTGTTATTGATAGGATGATGTCGTCCTTGTTCTCATCATCAATAATTCAACTATTGTTTGCCAATCCAAGTTCTCCACTTTATTAAGAATGTGATATCATCCCACACGAGAGCTAGGTGCCTAGCCCCTTGGTCCCCCAAGATAGGCTTTTTCTTCGTTTGAATGAATTTTAGTGAGGTAGATAAAGGTCATTTCAAAAGCATTTGTTTGTTACTGCCTCGTCATAAAAAGGAGTAAAATTAAATTAGATTTGCTACACAAAAGAATTAACTTCATGTTTTTTGGTACCCCGTACCCAACCTAAGGTGGCTTGGGACCCGAACAACTAGCCCTCGAGTGAGGAAAGGAAATTTTGGATGAGGTAATAGAGCCTAAACGTGGGGGGAAAAGACTTTGGATAAGGTAAAACTCCTTAAGCGAAGGAAGGTGATTCATATTTCAACCAGCCCATTTTCAGATTTGTAGAGATTCTTACCCAATTCATTTGAGATCCTCAGTCAACTCATTCTCACAGGATCACCATATCAACGGATAAAATCTTTTAAAGTTTATTTGTCAAAAATATAGATTTATCTCTCTGTAATTTTTTTTTCTAAAATAGGAAAATCTTGTGTTCTATCACTTCTTGATAGAAGGTGTAAATTTGTGATCTTTATAATATATATATATATATATATATAAAATACATACCTCACGGCTATTGTAAGGCCTGTGAATTATTTTAGGTGGCCTTGCCTAAGGTCGAACCCTATGCAGTAAAATGAAAATCACCGTTCTTTAAACAAAAAATCAATTTCATTAAATGCTACCGACTATCTCTTGGAATAGAGTCAAATTGATATATTGTCTTTGATCTTACAGTTGAACCATTAGTCAAGTTCATCTTTAAAACAAGATCCAATTCAACAAATTAGGTTTCTATGGGGTTGGATGGTGGGCCCCATCTATCCTCCTATAGGCTATAAGTCATGCATGCCTTATCCTTGTGCTTGCATTTGCGTTCTTAGAATGGTGCAAAACGCACATTTTTAGTCTGGTCAAAACGAGACGTGCATGCAAAGCTGGCAGGACTTCCATGTTCGTTATAGGCGACTATCTCTTTCGATCACGACCGTACACGCGTCAAAGCGAGGGAAGGTTCCTATTGAATTTAAAAACCAGTTGGAACGTTTTTGACCGGTGTTGTTCGGTTTGACCGTTATGTACTCCAATTAAATTGCATCCTGGAGAAATTTATGAGTGGGTCAACTGAAAGCTCATTGATTGGATTGGTCCAAATCAAGGGGGATGTAGGATGTGGGTCATTGGATGGACGGCTGAGATTGATAGTAAAATGTGCACTAATGATGAAGGTGGCTTATCATATTTCATTTTATGCAAAGTTTAGATTATGGGACATTGATTGACAATCAAGGTGGCTAATTAAATCATGTGGCAAATGTGAATGGATTAGCAAGCAAATGTTAGGTAATCACATGGATAAGCAAGCAATATGTTATTAAGAAATATTCTCCTATGCACGTTGTGCATGACAATTGATTGAAAATTTAGGTGGCTAATCAAATCATGTGGCAAATGTGAATGGATTAGCAAGCAAATGTTAGGTAATGACATGGATAAGCAAGCAACATGTTGTTAAAAAAATGAAAAATATTCATATGCATTCATCCCTCACCATGTAATGGTGATGGACAATATAGTAGGATTGACTTTATAACACATCCGAATCATCCACACACATGGAATTCCCTTAAGTACACTAGACCCATTGAATTTTCACCTATCCAAATGGATTTTACCATTGGATCGAGAGTCAAAAATTTTCCTTTAATATAAAGTCAATAAATTTGTGGGCTACGGAAGAAGGGGTTAGAGGCATGAGATTGACCCCAAATTTGATGTATGGTCTCATCTAAGGTTTCTCTTCCCATTCCTCACAAGTCCCATGATTAGTAGGTCCTTAGGTGGGCCCTATTAAGTTTGTCCCTTACCATATAGTGAGGGAATGATGCATAGGAATATCCTCCTTAAAAAATATTCTCCTACGTACATTGTGCATGACAACCACGCATTGCATTAGCAATGGGTGAATTTTACATATGGGTCCCACCTTTACTAAAGTCCAAATGCGCCATTTTCATGCGAATACCTCACAGGAGAAACTTTTCCTATGTTATTCTTATGTTCAAAATTTTCCCTTTCACTTTTTTTCCTCTTTTGAATGGTGAGGTGTGTGTGTTTGAGAGAGAGAGAGAGAGAGAGAGTGTGTGCGTGTGTTTTGATGAGAGCAAAAAATGTGTTAGTCTTTACTTAGTGAGATTTACCAAACAATACTTAGAGTTAGTTTGTTTGCGTAAAATTGAATTCTTAAAAATTTATGGTGGGCTTCAACAAAAGAACAATTAAAGGAGGTGAAGAGATGCGTGGCCCTGACTTCATTAGAATTCGACTTACTAGGATGAGTCTTAAATATTCATTTTCTTTTCTTTTCTTTTCTTTTTTGAAACATAAGTTTGTCTTATATTTTCACATAAAAAAAATATAGAGGGTTTTACCCAAAAAAAAAAAAAAAGACACTTTAAATGGCTAATGGACCAAAAAGGTCACTTTAATAATCCTCACACCAAACTGGCCTTCCCGTCAAAAAAATCTTTTTTTTTTACCCACTTTTTCGAGGGTTGACATCGACGCTCACTAAAACTAGTGAGGATAGATATCTACCTTGCACGGGAGAAAAATAGAGTGTTTCCATTGTCTTCCTCCTCTTCTCTTTCTCAAATCCAATCTAATGAGGAAGACCCAAATGAAGAAAAAGGCCTATTGAGGGTAGATATCTACCCTATGCGGGGAAAAAAAAAAAGAGTTTTTCCATGGTCTTCTTCCTCCTCGTTTTCTCAAATCCAATCTTGTGAGGAAGACCCAAATGAAGAAAAAGACCTATTGGAAAAGAAGAAGAGGAGAATCAAACGCTCATATCAACAAACCAATAAGTATGTTGTTGCCTTTCAACCAATTCCCTAAAATAAGTGTATCCTCTGTTGCCTTTCAGGTAAATAAATAGTGTATACACTGAGATTAGATTGTCTAGATAGCTAGGGTTGTCTAGATTCAGGACTAAATATGCATTTTACACATGGATGGTCGATACATGGATTGACATGAAAGAACCAGCACATGAAAGAATCAATTCTTTTTTTCCATGATTGATCTAGAGGCAGGACCACACCTTTATTGAGCAGCGATTCAATTCGCTTTGAGGTTTGGCCTCACAATATGTGAGAGTGCATCAAGCACATGGCCAATGCACTTGGAAATCAATGACCCCTCAATGTGTGAGAATGGACGATGCCTGTTGATGCTTCCACTGATTTTTCAGCTCCTTGTATTTGATATGATTTGGTTCTTCTTCATCAAGGTGAACCCCCGTATTATTCTTTTCATTGGATTGGATTTAGAGAAGAGAGGAAGAAGGAAGAAGATGACGGAAAAACTTTTTTTTTTTTCAGCCTGCACAAGATCAATATCGACCCTCACCCCTCGAAAAAATAGGTAAAAAAAAAAAAAAAATGGTTTTTTAGGTGGGAAGGCCGGTTTGGTGTGTAAGTTTGCTACAGTGACCATTTTGGTCCACTGGCCACCTAAAGTGTTTATTTTAGTAAAACCCCGGAAATATATGATACAGAAATGAGAAATAGCTACCTATATGGTCAACAAAAGCATATAAGAGTTATCCTTCAATGGGGTATACCCCATTATCTATATAATGAAATCACAAAATATAAAAACCTTCAACCTTGTCAAGCAAATCAATCATTAATAGACCATAATTTTTATTTTATTTTTTTGCTATCCTAGGGTTCCCAATCCTTTGGGCTGGACTAATTTCTTCGGGCCCAGAGGGAAGCCAAGTAAACTCCCATGTAACCTAGTGTGGTAGTACAATATTAAACTTACAACTTTCGGGTGCAAACCGTGGTCTTACGCCAACTGAGCTATTCTTTCGGATTATTAATAAACCATAATAGAAGCATAGAATGAAAGAGTTTAGTGAAGCTGAATAGAAGATAAAAGAGTCAGGGCCCCATGCAGGTTCTTAACTCTTTCAAATCTTCAAAGCTACTCCACCATTTTCCTAGCACGAAATCAATCTATCCAAAATTGATTGACTAGGATCCTTTGAGAATTTTAAGAAGACCACTATCCACTTCGGCCAATAGATTTGTAACATCATATGTAAGCAACTAAAGAAAGCATTTCATGAATACTAATTAAATAGTAATACAAAGTAGACTGAACGAATGCATTTACTGGCTGATCCTTCTCTCTCTAAAAACCCTTGGAATAAGGGAGTATTGCCCACTGACCACATGGGCTCACTTTTTTCTAGAACTTCCAATAAATGATATTTTCCCGGTCAAAAGATTTCAAACTTGCCTTTGTAAGTTGCTCAATTAGAAAGATATGATTGGAGAGATTTTAGATTACTTACGTTGATGAGAAGATCCTCTCTCTATAAAAGAATCCCTTGGGTTACTTCCTTGCCTACGGTGAATTTTCTTGGCTTCCCTCAATTTGAGAGAGAAAAAAAAAAAGGTTCAAGGAATTTGTAAATCCCTCATCAATTTAGCCCCACAGCCATACAATCAGAGATCTTGGCATCATAGAAATTCCAACAAAAACAACCTAGCAGATAAGCACATACCAAGTGGCGCAACACTTTTTATTGAGACTCAAACATGAGTTGCAATATGTGGTGAATCCCATTGACTAGCAAATTGATTGGGCAATCAAATTCCCAAGTACACCATTCTACTACATATCCTTGGCAAAATAGCTTTCATAACATTGTGTGATTGGGAAGATTTTTTTTTAGAAATTCTTTCATTTCTTTTATGCCAAATATGCCATACAAAAGCAGGAAATATAATCTTACCAAGCAACCGCATATCAGAATGATGAGAATCCTGTCAAGAATCAAGTCTATCAAGGATGGAGAGAACCATATCAGCAGAAGAGTCACATTGGGTGATTGTAAGGAAAAACTTCTGTCTATCTCTTCTAAATTCATTCTATAATTAGATGACCATCTATGAATCTTCACTTCCGTATCTTCAATTTAAGCCACTTTTCTAGGAATTCACTTCTACGCCACAAGCTTTTCAACTTTCATCATTGATTCATGAGCAAGGTTACCTCAAGGTACAAGAACAACCTACATTTGATCTTCTGATCATTCATTGCAAAGTTTCAGATCAAACGGATAGCAAAATCCAACCAAATTAATATGTAATGGTTGATTTACTCTTGAGGTTAACGTCCACCCTCGTTCTTGAGCGGTCACCATAAAATCATTGTTGTGCCATTTTTCATCACCAATTGTTTTTTAGATAAGTGGTAGTTCAATAGGAGTATAAGAACCTACAAGTGGTATCAGAACTTGATATGTTGAATTAGCGTAAACTTGCATATTTCAGCTTATTAACTAATTTGGAGGTTAAATATTTTGGTACTTACTATTTTATATAGAATGAGACAACTACAAACTTGTATTGAGCTTTTTTTTTTTTTTAAACTCAAATATAGCCTTAATATTTAAAATGAATTTGATCTAGGGAAGATTATATAGGTTGGTTGGGTTAAATGAGTTGATGAGCATTGAATGTGGATTGGTTAAATTGGATTGGGTTGAACTGCATCCTCAATCCTTTGTTTTATTACATGAAATAGTATCATTTTTTCGAAACTCCATCGTGGGTTCCACAAAAATATCATTTGGACCGTTCAAGATGAATTCCGTCCCTATAATCAAGGATCATCAAATTTCAACTCAAAAGATGTGGTCCCCACCATATACCATACAATTAAGAACCATAACAAAAAGGTAATAAACACTATGTCGGCAGCAATGTGACGTCAATCCCCAGTCACATATTCACCATAGTCTCAATTAGTGGCGGATCCAAAATTTTCGTTTGAGGGATGCAGACATTATCAAGCAGTTTGATTTTGTGGGCAAATATAAGATTTTCATCTCAATTTAGAGTGGACTCATAACTTTATAAAAAGTTTTTTTTTGAAGCGTACCACATTTCAACATGTGCGACCGCACCCGCGTGCACAGTACAAGTCGGCAACTGTAAAATATTACACCTCAAAATCATGCATTGCAACCAAATTTTCATATGGACGGATGTGATCTTCTGCAGGCAACCCATGCATCTTGATCTCGTTATGATGAACGGTGAGGATCACGCGCCAGCAGTGACCGTTACTTACTAGCTTTTCTGAAGGTACAGAATTTGAATTTTGAACGGTCGTTTCACCAATTTCCATGCAAGTACTAGTCTCATACAACACAAAGCATTTCTTCTTCTTCTCCCCCTCCTTCTCGATCAATCGATTGATCGATTCTTCGACGAGAAACCAAAATCCAACATCTGGGTCTTTGATTGCAATAGAGAAATGGTGAAGGGTCAGTTGCAGTACGAGGAAATCCGCAAGCAGAGATTGGAAGAGAACAAGAAGAAGTTGGAGGATCTCAATCTCACCCACCTTCTTAACAATCTCCGAAATGCCTCTCCCAAATCCTCTCCTGTTCGCCATCCACCTGTTTTTTATGTTTTTGCATGCATTTGGTTTTCTGAAACCTGCTTCAGCTGATTTTTCTCTTGTATGCCTGGTGTTTGTTGATAGGTCAAGCAGGGAAAGCCGAGGGCAATTCGTGGAAGTAAGACTAATGTAGGAGTTAGAAGGTCATCTCGTGTTGCAAACTTGCCTGCTCCGGACTATAAGGGAGTGAGTACTCTCTCTCTCTCTCTCTTCTTATTTTTATCTTTTCCTGCTCTTCTTGCTTGTCCAAATTATAGATATGGCGACTATTTTTGGGTTGCCCATGTAGAGGGGATAGCTCTGATAGGAGCATCCTAGCCTTCAATTAGTGGTCAGGAAAATAATGGCTAAGAACGTAAAATACAGCAATGACCCATGTTGGATCAATAGAGAAATAGGTGAAAGAGTGGCACACTCAGAGTATTCTTGTCCATCATCCATGGATGGATGGATGGATGGATGGCTAGATCATAGCAGCTTTTGGGATTTTTCTATGCACGCGACAGTGGCCGACACAGGATTTTCGTTTGAGTGGGGCGTGCAATCACGATAATATTATTTTCTTCATTATTTTGTGCTTATTTTTTACGGGGCATGGGTCATCTGGCCCTGGCCCATATGCCCGTTCAGGCTTGTCCGATGTCTACGGGGTGATGCCCAATGCATAGGTTCATCCGGCATGCGGATGGGCAGATCATATCAACAGTCTGGATCATTGAACTGTGTGCCCCGCTTGTAATGTGTGTGAGCAGTGTGGAAATATAATTTCCTCAATATTCATAGTTTCAAACTGCATACAATGTGCAAATTTGGTGCGTTCATACATGGTTATTATTATAGGACAAAAACAACATCAGCGCCAAGTGCACCCGATTCTAATTCTTTACAATGGATCTATAGCCTCAAAATGGTCTGACAGTAACCCACCAACCCCACCCCAGCCAGAAAACCAACAATAACTGGCCCAAACAAATTTACATATATTATATATTAATAGACAATGGCCAGGCCGAGCCAAGCTGAGGCAAGCCCTAGCCCAGCCCTCAAGGTCATGGGCTTTTCAAAACTGGTCCCTACCCCACCCTCGGGCTGTAGGACAAGAACAAAAGTCTTTCTTTTGCGGCCTTTAGCAGGCCGGCCAGGGCCCCTTGTCAAAGAGCCGGATTGACAGCCTTAATCACTACCATGTGATTTGCATGCATCTAGTTAGGCCCTACGGGAAGGTTGTCCGAAACTAATATCATCCCGAGTCGATACTAGTTGTCTTACTTATCTATTTATAAGTTGTGTGCTAGAAACTGATTTCAAATGTTATGATACATGGACAGTCAAATGTTGAATATGGAGAGAGAACCTGGACTCGTGGAAGGTTAGCAGTGCGATGGTGTGTAAGTGGATATATATTCTAATGCTCTTTTTCTACTGTCTAAATCTTGTAATTTGGATATCTTCTAATTAGTTCTAGTGATATCAATTGAAGCTATAAGAGGAGGTCCTTACTCCATAGAGTATATGCTTCAGATGAAGCTAGGGCAGATGCTGTAAAGAAAGCAACCAAAGTTCAATCAGACCTAGATCCAGAATTCCCTAGCTTTGTAAAACCAATGCTCCAATCACACGTTACTGGTGGATTTTGGCTGGTAAGAGTGGTAATCAAATATGAAATAAGTAGATAATGGTGCATATGGATATACCCCATTAAATGCTTCTGGGTTGTGGATGGTTCTTTTTTCCACTGTGTCTGGAATGGCATAAAAGAAAAAAAAAGGGTGATACTGTTTATCCAACCTCTTAACAATTTATACTGATGGTGATATTGGAGATCAAAGTCACCCCTGAAAGCAAAGCAAATAACCATCTGTTTTATAGTTTGGGATATATCCAAATGCTTGTTTCATCTGTGGTAGTAATGAATGATAATGGTGGATAACTAGAAATTAGGTTAAATATGTGGAATGTGACTGGATATATCTTTGGGGTAGAGCAGTGATTTGTTTGTCTTAAAACTTTTTCAACAGGGGCTTCCTAAACAATTCTGTGATTTGAACCTACCAAAATTTGATGCTACAATGACTTTAATTGATGAAAGTGGGGGCGAACACCAAACAAGATATCTTGCCCATAAGGCAGGATTAAGTGCTGGATGGAAAGGTTTTTCTATTGCTCATGAACTGGTTGATGGAGATGCTTTGGTGTTCCAATTGATCAATGCTACAGAGTTCAAGGTGAAACTTTGGGTTTCATAGTATAATGACATTTTCCACGGGTTTAGTGAATATCTGGAAATGATTTTTCTCTTCTAGTAATTGAATTCTCAAAATAATAATTAAAGTGTATGTAGGGGTTATTAGAACATGCACTGGGCAACTCAAAATCAGTCTTCTAATATTCCTTCTCCTTGAAACTTTTGACAATATGCATTTGATGCTAAGTCCCCCATGCATTTGAATAATTATACTGAGCTTGAATTCAAATGCTTTAGGAACTAAAATAACCTACAGTATACTTGATTTTAATACAATTAACTATGAGTACTTCCAACACAGATCTCATGAATACTTCTGGATGATCGTCCTAGTGCTTGTTACTCTTTTCTTTTTCAGATAAATTATTACTCTAAAATTAACCACTCATCCCTGTGTATGAAGGGAAATATAGAGGAAACATTGGTGTGCCATTATGCATTTGTTTGAGTATTTCTCCCGTGTTTATTAAGATTATAATTTCCCCTATCTTTGTCTTTTTTCTTTTTTTTTTTTTTTTTTTTTCGTTCAATGATTCCAACAGATGTTATATACTTTTACATTGTAACCATGTCTAAAAACTTCTAGGTCTACATAATTCGGGCGAGTGGATCATTGGAGTGAATGATGCTTTAGAGCTTCTAAAATTTGAATGTTGGCACCAAAGAGTTACTTCAGGTACTTCTTTCTTGTTCTTCTTTGGTGACATCAATTTTGGTACTCTCATTAGCCTCTCTGGAAACTCTCATAGAAATTTGTTTTCATTGCAACTAACTGGCCACATGAAATTGGGCCTATGCACTAATAAGCTAGTGCCATAATCTTCCTTTGTAATATGTCATTCTTCGTCATGTGCCACTACAACCCAGATACCAGACGAAGGTTTTGTCCGAGTGGCAATTGGCTGTAAAAAACCTGTCAATTCATATTTTGAATACTACTCTGAGAAAACTAGCACTCCACCCAAGCTGGTAGATGGCGAAGGGCTATAATGAGGATATCAATGAAGACGATGAGATTGGACCTATGTTACCCAACCAACATTTCTTGTTTGTTAAACCTATGCCAGAAGCGTAACTGAGTAACATAGGATTAGAAAATCTGTATAATAAGAAGTTCAAGACCATTTCCACTCACCATAAACAGGAAAATGTTACTCTACAGATATGTATTCAATTGCATTTGAATGTTCTTGTAAGCTATCTCTATAGTCTATATCCTTTTAACATGGCATGCGGTATTATTAACAGTGGCAGACTTCTGATGGCTCTCTCATTTTACTTGTAGGGAAAATGTCATTAAGTGATTATGTTGATCCACCACAAGTTTTGTTGATCTCCCTTGTGGTGCAACCATTGGATGTATGCATTGTAACTCTTAATTTTGTACAAATACCATTGCTCCTCAATGGGTGTCACTGAGTTACAGTAATGTCCAAATGCTGTGTGTAATTTTGACCATATCAATCTCATTTATTGCACGCCTCTAAGATTTTTTTTTCTTTTGATATATAACACTGAACTTTATTGAAATACTTAAAGGGCCCATTTGTTTGTAAGAATTCTGAGGATTCTTGTCTGTGAGATTTTGGAATTCTTTAAATGCTCAGGTGGTGGCCAGCATTCAGAAAGCTGGCATTCTTAGAATTTTGCAAGCCAAAAGTCACATTTCACAAGGCCAACTTCATGAATTCTCACCAGTCAAACAGGCAGTTCAGAATTACTAGTGGAAATTCATGGGGAATAGCAATGCATCAGGAATTCCTGACAAGGGGGTTTCCCATCAGGAATACACCTAAATATATGGGCCCCAAAACTTTACAAGAAGAAAGGGTCTTATCAAGAAAATAGACCATGAATAGAGAAAAAAAGTTATCAAATCAATAGAGTTTCCAATGATAACTAGTCTTTTGGGAACTCCTGATTTTGCATGAATCTGCCTCCATTTCTTGTAATATTTGCTAATCTAGCATTTACTGGAGTTATCTATCTCTTATCCCCCTTTTGGCTCCATTCTTCATGGTGTTGAAAGCCACCTTATGCTCATTTTATTGCTGAGTCTGCATTTGCTAGGTCTTATGTAAAATTTTCTTCAAATGATTTCAAACCTTCTTCTTTATGAGACAGTCTTAGCTGGATGGAAATTAGTAATGCCACATAGACAACCTTCGGAGGCCAAGACTATCTTCCCTTTATCATTTTTTTGCACTAATTCTTGTGGGGTCTGGCTAGTCTTCATTACCTGGTTTTGGTGTGATGTGAAAAGAATCCTTCTTAACTATAGGAAATGGAGCTCTTGGCGACTTTCAAGAACCCCCTTTCTAAGTTCAAATAGAAAATTCCTTTGAACTCATTCACTTGTTGTCTAGAAAGCCTTAATTTTTCCTAAAAACAAACTTTACTTCATAGTGTTAGGCTCATTTTCTTTCATTTCTCCTTCCAAATCTGACTTGCAATAGCCAGGGGTGGTTGCCAGGATAAAATTTGTTCAAACCATTTGTTCAACTATTCTTTCTGTTCAAATAATTTGTTCAACTTACTAAGTCAACTGTTCATTCCTATCAGGTTATCATCAGTTCAACCATTTTTCTTCTTTGATGGTTGTGTGGATTTGAGCAACATTTAGATTTTTTCTCTGGAACAATTAGAATAATAATTTATGGATTATATCCCATTAGTTGTTCCAACATTTCCAACACAATATCAAAGAGTGGCCTGGATTTTCGGTCTATCATTTGCATGAATCAGGGGCCCATTCTTCATCACTTCATTCATTCTTGATCCATGATCCATGCCAAAACCAACCCTTCATAAACTTTCAATTTGGGAGGCCTATATTCCTTCTAGCTGTTCATGGGAGAATGGTGAAGTATTATGAGTTTTGTGGACATTGCTAAGCATTGCATTATTCATCTTACAGGAGATGGTTTGAATACAAATTTTTTGATAGATCCATGCTTCCTTCTGTGGCTCTCTCATCAACAGACTTGGCTTTGTTTCTAATGTTCATCTTTCTCTGTTCCCTGATGAGATAAACAGGTAGATACGGATATTTCAAAATGGTCAACATATCGTGTCGTATTGTATCCGATACTTCACTTTTTATGTGTAAAATCAATGTCCTTGCCGTGTCTATGGCGTATTCTAGCCGTAAAACTATAATTTATAAGCCTGTTTGGCATCATTGTGGGAATTTTTCAATGTAAGAATTAACTAATTAATTTATATTAAAATGTTGTATCACTTTTATCAGCAGAAAATTATTGCTCAAATTCGTCCCTTACAGAGATTTCTTGCCCCTCTAAAATCCTGGCTCCGCCACTGGTAACTTATTGACACCCCCTCCCCACACGTGGTAGGGTAAGTGGGCTAAAAAATATGTCAAAATCTGGGTGTGAGAAGTTATTACAAACAAAAAACCTCTATTGTGAGATTTTGTTCTCAATGGGTGTGAGAAGTAATTGGGCAAAAGAGTGTACCCTTAAGCCAAGCCACTAATTGCATGTTAATAACTCGAGCAAGTGTATAAATCTGGCATATTGGATTAGGGTCAAATTTTACTTTTGTAAAGAGGTGATCATGGGGCCGGCAATATCTAACTCGACCCGAACCCGACTCACATTGACCCGCACACAGTATGCAGGTTGGTCACGGGTTGGGAAAACCTGATCTGCATTTAAAAGGGCCGGGTTAAGGCCAAACTGCTCGACCTGCATAACTCGCCCAACATATTATGATCACTCTGCATATCTACAGCGATTTAAATAATTTGGTGGTTTAATATTTTGGTACTTAAGAATAGTTAATTTTATAGTACTTGAGCCTTTTTTTTTTTTTTTTTTTTTAGGGTTCAAGGCAAAAATCTACAGATTAGGTCGGGTTAACTGGGTTGACTCGCATTGAATATGGTTTACGCAAGTCGGGTCGAGTTGACCTGCATCTGGTGCAAGTTGCAGTTGCTTGACCCATTTTTAAAACAGAGAGGCATAAACCCACACATTTTATGGACTCAACCAGTTGTGACTTGACTCGACCCATTGACACCCTTGATCAGATGTAAAAAGCTTATATGCTCATCTCATTTTTCAAGTGAAATTTATCTCAAAGCCAATACACATTTTAAAAAAAAAAAAAAAAAATCTAAACTTTTTTTTTTTCTTTTCGGGTCCCAGCCCTAAGAAGATGGTGTTAGGAAGAAACATTATCATCAAAGCCTTATCTCAATAAGAGTGGGCAGGAAATTTATCATCGAAGGGTTCCCAGCCCACTAATCCCTTCGGGTCCGAATGAAAGCCTCACTGTGGTAGTGCAGTTTTGAACCTACAATTTTTAGGTGCAAACCATGGTCCTATGCCAACTGAGATACCCCTTGAAGTAAACAAATTGAAATTATGAATTTGAAATGTTTTCTGGCTCGCATTTCCTGCCCAATCTAATTGAGATAAGGCTTTGATGATAATGTTTCTTCCTAACACCATCTTCTTAACTCCTTACAAGCATCTCATGGTCTCTAATTGCCATGGAATGATCCTCACCGTTCATTTGATGGGCCCCACAATTAAACTGCAATCTTTCCAAAGCAGTCAAATAGATGAACGAATCGACCTTGAAATGTGGGGCCCATCATAAGACTCTCCAATGGTTCTGACCCCAGGTGGGCCCCCACACATCCAACTTAGCAGCTCTATATATAAATTAAAGACTCCACAAAATCATGCATTTCAAGAACTGATCTTCGTATGGACGGATGCGATCTTTTCTAGGCCACCCATCCATCAACTGATCTCATAAAGATGAACGGTCAGGATCGCAAGCTTTTTCTCAAAACTTCTCTAGGCCACCCATCCATCAACTGATCTCATAAAGATGAACGGTCAGGGTCGCAAGCTTTTTCTCAAAAGTGAGAATTCATACAGTGGTTTCACATTTCCCGTACAAATGCTAGTCTCATACAAAACAAAGCATTTCTTCTTCTTCTTCTTCTTCTCGATCGATCGATTGATTCTTCAACGAGAAACCGAAATCCAACATCTGGGTCTTTGATTGCAGTAGAGAAATGGAGAAGGGTCAGTTGCAGTATGAAGAAATTCGTAGGAAGAGACTGGAAGAGAACAAGAAGAAGTTGGAGGATCTCAATCTCACCCACCTTCTTCACAGTCTCCGAAATGCCTCTTCCAAACCCACCCATGTTCGTTTCTTGTGTTATCTTACTATACATTTGGTTTTTGCCCGGAAATCTACTTGAGTTCTTTAGCTCTTTTTTTTTTTTTTTTTTTCTATTGCCTGCCTGGTGCTTGTTGATAGGCCAAGAAGGGAAAGCCAAGACCAAGACCAGTCCGTGGAAATGAAGCTAATGTCGAAGTTAGAAGGTCGTCTCGTGTTGCAAACTTGCCTTCTCCGGACTATACCGGAGTGAGTACTCTGTGTGTGTGTGTTTTTTTTTTTTTTGTTTGTTTTATCCTTTCCTGTTCTTCTTGTCCAAATCATTGGTATGGTGACTGTTTGTGGATGACCCATGTAGAGTGGGTCTCCCTGATTGGAGAATCCTGGTCTTCAAGTAGTGGGTAGGAGATATATGGCTGAGAATTTAAAATTTAGCAATGACCCATGTTGGATCAGTAGAGAAATAGGGGAAAGAATGGCTGTTTAGGATCTTACCAACTCAGAGGTTTCCTGTCCATCATCCATCCATGGATGGATGGCAGGAGTCTCAGCAACTTGGGGGTTTTCTATACATGCAGATAGGCCCATCACATCAACAGTCTGGATAACTGAACATGGGAGCCCTGCTTGTAATATGAGTTAGATTTTCTCAGTTTTCATAGCTTCAAACTGCAGTACATCCACACAACTGTAGGCCAAAGCTAACATCAACCCCAGGTCCCTAATTTTGGTATGCCCCATTCTAATAATTTACAACTAGCACAAATCACGGGTATGGTGAGGTTTTATGTATCTTAGCAGTTGTAGAAACCGAAAATAACTTCCAGTCAAAATTAGATCCAAAACCTTCAGCTTAATATATTATAATGGATGCAACCTATGTTAGAGATTAGGTTTAGGTTGTTAGAGATTTTAGGGATAGATTAAGAGTTTGAATTTTAAATTATTATCTTATCAGTTTATCTCTCTTGTATAAATTGAGAAGTCTATGTGAATGAGATTTAGGGTGAAATTATGGAAACATCTCCTCTCTTTCATCCATCCATTCAGGTCTTACGATCCTTACGATCTTGTCATCTTCATATCTTCATCGATCAAGGCTTTCGGAAGAGATCATGTCAGATCACCGACAGAGTCAAGAGGAGTGGGTAGCAACAGTGATGGATCCACAGAGAGACGGTGATCCCCATGAAGACTTAAAGATCTTTTTTATTAAAAAGAATTATCGTTTATTTTTTCAGATATCAAAAAGGATTTTATTTTATTTATATTAACAATTAGAGATTCTTTCACTGAAAGGATCATCTAATTGACGGGGAATGTTAGAGATTAGGTTTCGGTTAGAGATTTTAGGGATAGATTAAGAGTTTGAATTTTAAATTATTATCTTATCAGGTTATCTCTCTTGTATAAATTGAGAAGTCTATGTGAATGAGATTTACGGTGAAATTATAGAAACGCAGTGATTCTTGAATTTCTAGATGGTATTCGAGCCCGGGCCCGGTAATGATCTTGCAATCAAGCCGGGCACAGCTCTATCCTTCCGCAATAATCATCAATAATCACCGTCAAATAAATCAAGCATCCCCTCTCTTTCATCCATCCATTCAAGTCTTTCGATCCTTACGATCTTGTCATCTTCATCAAATCTTCATTGACCAAGGCTTCTGTAAGAGATTGTGTCAGATCTGATCTATTGGACCACCGGCACTGACTAACTCAAGAGGAGCGAGTAGCGACAATGATGGATCCACAGAAAGTCGGCGATCCCAATGAAGACTTAAAGATCTTTTTTATTAAAAAGAATTATCATTTATTTTTCAAAGATCAAAAAAGGATTTTATTTTATTTATATTAACAATTAGAGATCCTTTTCACTTAAAGGAGTCAAGGACCATCTAATTGAGGGGAAATGTTAGAGATTAGGTTTAGGTTGTAAGAGATTTTAGGGATAGATTAAGAGTTTGAATTTTAAATTATTATCTTATCAGTTTATCTCTCTTGTATAAATTGACAAGTCTGTGAATGAGATTTATGGTGAAATTATGGAAACACTGTGATTCTTGAATTTCTATATGGTATCCGAGCTTGGGCCCGGTGATGATCTTGCAATCAAGTCGGGCACGGTTCTATCCTTCCGCAATAATCATCAATAATCACCGTCAAATAAATCAAACATCCCCTCTCTTTCATCCATCCATTCAAGTCTTATGATCCTTACGATCTCGTCATCTTCGTCAAATCTTCATCGATCAAGGCTTCTGGAAGAGGGACCATTGGCACCAACAAAGTCAAGAGGAGCGGGTAGCAACAGTGATGGATCCACAGAGAGACGGCGATCCCCACTATGATGTACGGATACTTCAAAATGAGCAACGTATCGTGTCGTATCGTATCTGATACTTCACTTTTTATGTGTAAAATCTGTGTCCCTACCGTGTCTATGACGTGTCCTTGGCGTATTCATGCTGCATTTGTGCATCATAGGATCTCCATGAAGACTTAAAGATCTTTTTTATTAAAAAGAATTATCATTTATTTTTCAAAGATCAAAAAGGATTTTATTTTATTTATATTAACAATTTGAGGCCCTTTCACTGAAAGGACCATCTAATTGAGGGGGAATGTTAGAGATTAGGATTAGGTTGTTAGAGATTTTAGGGATAGATTAAGAGTTTGAATTTTAAATTATTATCTTATTCAGTTTATCTCGGTGAAATTATGGAAACACAGTGATTCTTGAATTTCTATAACCTATACTCAAATCAATAACCTCAACAAGTGCTGACAGTAACGCCATCCCAGCCCGAAAACCAGAAATGAAGGAGAAGACGAAGAACAATAAGAGCCCCAATTCCTAAAGCCAAGGGTTATGATCATTCAATTAGAGTGACATTTTTTATTCAAGAAGTAGTCCCTTGGTGCTAACAGAATGGTGCCGACCACGACTTATACCTTATTTAAATTGCATGGATTCCCACCCTTGTTAGATCTAATTCACCCATATCACACTCTCCCTTTTGTTCAGGAATTATCCCAAATGTTACTCCAGCCAGATTCACATGCACAGTTGGATATTAATATCACGTGTGAAATACATTGGTTGTTTTTCCATCCGTGATCAATCCAACAATTAAATTTAAGGCAATATCTATGAGAGGGTATTGTAGTGATATGAAAGCCTTTGATCAAGCAAAGGTTAGCAGTCCTTGGTTAAATCAGTTGTTTAGCTGGAGTCAATCAACACCATACTCGTGGGTTAAATCTGTGATTTGCATGCATCTAGGTAGGCCCTGCAGGGAGGGCCATGCAAAACATATATGATCCCAGGTATATACTAGTCATCATAATTAAACTTTTTTTATAAATTATTTGATGGAAACTGATTTGAAAATGTGATGATACATGGACAGGCCAATGTTTACTATGGAAGAGGCACCCGGACGCGTAGAAGGTTAGTAGGTGCAATGGTGCATAACTGCGCACGCGCACATATTCTAAAGCTCTTCTACAGTCTAAATCTTGTGATTTTGGATATCTTCTAATTGCTCCTTCTGGTATTACTTGAAGCTATAAGAGGAAGTCCTTACTCTCAGATAAAGTTATGTCTGGTGCTGTTAAGATAGCAACTGAATTTCAATCAAGTCTGGATCCCGAATTCCCTAGCTTTGTAAAACCATTTCTCCAATCACATGGATCTTGGCTGGTAAGAGTGGTAATCTTTTAAATTAAAATTTGAGATCAATAGATAATGGTGCATGTGGATATAATACTCCATTAAATGCTCCTACATAGTGGATGGTTATCTGTTCCACTTGTGTTTGGAATGGTACAGAAGGGAAAAAAAATAGGGTGATACTGTTGTCCAACTTCTATGGCCTGACTGCCTGAGTCAATATTAGCAATTTATGCTGACAGAGATTTTGGAGAAAGAGCAATCACTTGAAAATGTGGTTTCCAAGTTTTTACACCCCTGAACGCATAGTGAAAAACCATCTGTTGGCAGAGCCAAACTGGTTATAGTTAGGAATACATCCAAATGCATGCTTCACCTTTGATTGTAATGAACGTTAATGGTGGTTAACTAGGAACTTGGTGCAAATATGTGAGAATATGATTTATCTTTGGAGTTAAGAAGTGGCTTGTTTGTCAAACTGTTTCAACAGGGGCTTCCTAGAGAATTCTGTGAATCGCACCTACCAAAAGATGATGCTACAATCACTTTAATTGATCAAACTGAGGATGAATACCAAACGAGATATCTTGCCCGTAACAAAGGATTTGGTGCTGGATGGAAAGATTTTTCTATTGCTCATGAATTAGTTGATGGGGACGCTTTGGTATTCCAATTGATCAAGGCTACAATGTTTGAGGTGATACTTTGGGTTTCACAGTAATATGCCACTTTCCTCAAGTGATTTTCACGCAATGATTTTTCCTTGTGAATTTAGCAATTAAATGCTCAAAATGATAAGGATATAGGGATTATAAAAACATGCTCCTGGAAAACATGCACTTATGACAATTTGTATTATGATGATTAATGCCCATGCATTTTAACAATTATAATGAGCCCGAATTCAGATGCTTTGGGAACTAAAATAGCCTACAGTCTTCCTGACTTTAGTACAAGTAACTACAAGTCATTTCAGCACACTTCTCATGAATACTTCTGGATGAATTTGTCCTAGTGCTAGTTACTTCTGTGTTTCTTCAGATAAATTATCATTCTAAGATTAACTGCTCATTTCCTGTGGATGAAGAGAAACCTAGAGGAAACATCCTTGTGCCATTATGCGTTTGTTTGAGTATTTATGCCATCCTCAGGGTTTCACCATGTTATTAAGATTATAATTTCTCTTACCTAGGGCTTCATTTTTCCCCCTCTAGTGATTGCCAGCAGGTGTTATATACTTGTAACCATCTCTAAAATCTTGTAGGTTTACATAATACGGTCAAGTGAATCATCAAAGTGAATGGTGCCTCAGATCTTTTAGATTTGGATGTTGATGCCAAATGAGTGAGTGCAGGTACTTCTCTCTTGTTTTTCTTCAGTGTGACATTAATTTTTGGTACTCTACTTAGCCTCTCTGGAACTCTTTTGGAAGCTTATTTTCATTGCAATTACCCGGTCACATGAAATTGGACCTATGGATAATAAGCTGGCAAAATAAATTTTCTCTGCAATATGCTGTTCTTCGGCATGTGCCAATACAACCCAGATATAGGAAGGCGGTTGTATCGGACTGGCAATTGGCTATTAAAGTACTTGTCAAACCACATTTTTTGCTACTCTAGTGCATGTTTGGCACCTCTATTTTCAACCTCTACTTGTCTAAATGTCTAAAGCAGGTAGAGGTTTGGAAAATAAGAGCGTTTAGCACATGATTCCAGCCTTTTACCCACTTTAGAGAAGTAGAGGCAAATCCTCTTAAAATGAAAAGCCCCAATTTTGGGCTTCTAAAAATAAGACCATTGGCTTCTTTTTTTATGGTCTTTCTTTTCATGGCTCTATTTTGGATGGCTCGGTTGAAGAGAAGAGATACCAAACAAGGCATAAGGCTATAATAGTTATGACTCGACGATGGGGATGAGATTGAACCTATGTTACCTACCATTTCTTGTATGCCACTATGCGAGAAGCATAACCAAGTAACATTGAATTAGAAAATCTGTATAATAGCAGTTCAAGCCCATTTCAACACACTAGAATTGGGAAAATCTCTATCTTCACTTCTGTATTCCATTGCATTTCAATGTACTTGTAAGCTATATCTATATTTCATTTAATATGGCATGTGGTATTACCAACTGCATAATGTCTGATGGCTGGTTCATTTTATTTGTAGGGAAAATGTTATGAAGCGATTCTGTTGACCCACAGGTTTTGTTGATCTCCCTTTTGTTGCAACTTGTGACTCTTCATTTCGCACAAATACCATTGCTCCTCCCATGGGTGTCACTGAGTTACACTAATGTCCAATACTACCTGTATGTAGTTTGTTTGACCCTGTTGATATCGTTTGTTGCAACATTAGTACCGCTGTCAATGAATCTCCTTTTGATGTACATGATGCATCTCGAAGTGTTTTTTTTTTTTTTTCCTTTTGATGTACATTAGTACCGCTGTCAATGAATCTCCTTTTGATGTACATGTTGCAACATTATACCTATGTTTTTTCTCCTTTTGATGTACATTACACATATATTCCTTTTGATATGTGACACTGAACTTTATTGCTAAAACTTTACAAGAATAAGAAAGGCCTATCAAGAAAGACCTGGCATGAGGATTGGGTTTGGTCCCCATATCTAGGGGTGTTCGTGGGTTGAGCTGGCCCGAGCCCAGGCCCAGCCCACATTGGGACGAATTTGGCCCTTAGTTTCTGATATTTGGGCTGGGCCTGAATTTAGATTTTAGGCCCATTTAATATTCGGGCCGTGCTTGGGAAAAGTGATAGCAAGCTCAAAGCCCAGCCCGGCGTAAGCAATAAATATTGTGTTAAAATGTTAAAAGAGTATTCTTTTGTGTGTGTGTGTGTGTGTGTGAGAGAGAGAGAGAGAGAGAGAGAATGGTGTGGGATTTCCTAGTAAGGGATTTGGAGAGAGAAGCTAGGGATAGGATCTTGAATTGAGACAAGTTGGGCACTGTTGTTATGGAGTTTGAGAACTTTATATGGGGCCCAACTTTGGGTCCTATCTCAGGGGGAAAGAAAGATCTATGTGGGACCATCTTAAGTATCAAGTTTGATTCTAATCTCATTTCTTAACTCTTTTATCCGTGGTCTACAGGTTTGATGGCTTCATATTCAAGAAAAAGTAAATTCAACCCTCCATTTAACGGTTCCATTCGAAGGGGTGCCAAACCTCTGGATTAGTGAATATTAGGAGCGTCACTTTTTGTGCACGGTTTGAATGGGTTATTAGGTGTACTCCACCAGTAGTTGCCATGAAAGCACGGTGAGAATTAGTTCTCAATTGAATATTTCCAATATACATATTGATATAGGTATTCTTTAAACTAAGGGTGCCAATGCCATGAGAGAGAATAGTGAACTACTTTCGTAAAGAGGGAAAACTGGTGGCTTGGGCAAAATAATTACAGTCTAAATTTGATTTGGGCTATGTGATATTAAATCTCCACTCTCCGCCTTGCACGGCCAGCAACCAGCCCATCCTCCATCACTTTTTCTCCATCTCTCCCCGACCATCCACACTCACCCAAGGTCTTCTCTAAGGCTACCACCACTTGGGTTTTTATGCCGCCGCATTGCCGTTGCTACCGTTGCTTCACCATTGGACCAACCTTTCATCATCTTCCCTTGTTGCTTGGATTTCAGATCACAAAACGAGAGTCGGTTGGATCGCCGTTCGAGACCACAAGTTCTTCTCCTCCGTTTAGTATTTTATGTGTCTAGGGTAAGGTTGGATGTACTTTATTTTGATTCAAATAATTTTGTAATGGTTATTTGCTTTTAATGGGTCTTTCATTAACAAATCAACTTTATGGGGTCTTGGTCTTCACCAATGGGTCAACATTGAATCTTTGTGCAATGACAGTACGTATTTGGTGCGGTGGTTTTAATTTTTCTTGATGGCATTTAGCAAAGTAATCGTTGCAGAATTTTAAGATTAAAATCCATTTTTTTATTCTCTGATTTTATTCTATTTTATTTTATTTTTATTCATCTTAATAATTATTGCAATTGGTTGGACTGACAAATCTTATGGTGAATGCAGTAATTAGCCCGGACCTGAATATGCTTCAGCCCAGCCCATGAACACCCCTACACGTATCTTGTCTTTGAAGCCCACTCCATATTCCAACAATGTCTAAGGTTGTCCGACTTTACGTGAGGTCTACTTTCATCGTCAGAGTGCTCCCTTATCTCATTCGAGGTCTACTTCCCTCACCTGACCCTAAATTTGTGTGACGTGTCTTTGTGTGGATTTAGCGGAATCACGCGTGGATTAGTTGTAAGAAGACCTTGGGAAACCACATCTTTAATATATATATATATATATATATATATATATATATAATGTCCATTCCATTCTAGTGAAAGCCCCTTCACCTTGTCATTTGTCATGCAATTTCACGTAGTACGACGTGGTCGCCAGCCTCCTTCGCCTTGGAGGAAAGCAAACAGACCAGAGCGTGTAGCGTGAATGTCGGACAACTGCTCTCTCTTACTTTTCTCTCAAAAAACAGAAGAAGAGTAGAACAAGTCAATAGCTCCTACTAGGTTGTGATTTCTGATTCTACATGTCTGCTTTAGGGGTGGGCCACACATGCCACGCACAACCCTCCAAACGGCCACGATCACACCCATGTGAGTATGTTAAATTTTGCATGCAAACTATCTTTATTTGTTTATCTGCAAATTAGGTTTATTAATTTTTACTTCTTCTTGCAGGCTATAATAGTTGATTTATTTTATTTTTATTTTATTTTATTAATTTTAAAGTCTACTTACATCGATGGAGAGGATTCCATAATGGAAAGGAGAATATTATTTTGTAGTTTTATGCAATATGCTTTTTTGGTTGTTTGGTGCGTTACAGTTTTCAATTGGTTTGTTTTATGATTAAGGGGATTTTTCGTTATCTACAAAAGGAATAGGAATGTAGAAGAAATCCTTTCATTGCACAAAGTCCATAGTGTAGGGATGAGAGTTCCAGTCATTAAGGCACAAAACATTGAGGTTTGAGAATTATTAAAAAAAAAAAAAAATAAAGCAGTATGGTTTTGTGCTAGTTAATTATGAGCAAATTGTAATTTAATATATAGAGTTTCTCTTCTTGTTTTTTTCTTTTGGCAGTCCGACTAAGAGGGTTGGGACCCATGAAAGTACCCACACGCATGAAAGAAATCCGCACATGTGGGTAGTGAGAACTCACACATGTAAAAAGAGAGAAAACCCAAACATGTAGGGAGTAAGAACTCGCACATGCAAAGAATGGGAGAGACCATGGATTGATCGAGGTAAACCAAGTGGGAGGTGTGGTTGCTAACCAACTTTGCCAACACCTTATTCACTTCAATTCAATGGAATGTTGCTCGGCGTTGGCACATATTTCCTACATGATCAACTTCAAGGTGATTTTATCTACAATTTAAGAAAGGTTTTTCCCCATCAGTTCCAAAGGTTTTTTTTTTTTTTTTTTCAGATTTATAACTTTAATGATCAGACCTTATCTGTGGTGGGCCTTGCACATTCTCCATGAGAATTAAAAAGCTAAATCATATAAAATAGTCAAATTCATTATGTATTTTAGTAATGAAAAAAATATGACTATATCACTTTTCATGGTACAAATTGCTTTGGCCTTTTGGTCTCATGTAATTGAATCCAAATTCCTATTAAGCTTATATTTTGAGAAGTGGGAGAAAAAAAAAAAAGAAGGAACAAAGTTGAATATCCAAAATGAACCATCAAATAATATTCCTTCGAAGGAAAAACAAATAAAGAACATATGGAAAATGAATACTGAGCTATTACCCTAGTAATTCAAATTCAAATAAATAAATAAAATGGACGAGTTCCATCTACCTCTCATCTCTTATATCCATCTATCCTTATATCCAATTCCATGCAAACTAAGGCCCTGTTTTTTTAGTGGAATTTTTATCAGTAATTCATGGACATGATGTGACATGGTGTCCCTAGAATTTCTGTATTTCATGTTTCTTCATTATTATTTCTGAATTCCAGCCACATGAAATGTCTCTTTTAATTTTTGGGAATCTAGAAATTCCACTCCCTTTGCATTTAGGTGGAATTCATTCATGAATTCCTGAAATTCTAACAAAGAAACGGGCCATTAAGAATATCTTCATTCATTATTATTTTTGTTAATTAGGTTTTTCGATTCTACGTTTGGATAATGGAAACATCGGTTTTTCTCTAGGATTTTGGGTGGGTTGTAACCACAAGGGAGCATGGGATGATTTGGATGGTTCAGATGAGGTGCACTTTTCCTTATTTATTTATTTATTTGCTAAAAGTGTACTTTGTCTCTCATTGATTTCTATTTCTTGGATTAAAAATAAAGAGCTACCACCCTTGCTCATAGTGATATACTGGTCAATTTTCTAGTAGGAGGATAAAATGACGACCTGCTGACATCAGCATGAGAGTTTCCACACATATGATTTACCCCTATTTAACTTATGTGTGGCCCACTTTGAATAAATCTTCTTAATTTTAATGTTAAGCATCTTTTAATCTTATAAGTTATAACATGTCATACTCCCATCTAAAATAAAACTTGAACGCACATGCGGTTGGACTGTGTTTTGGGGTAGAAATCAAGGAGAATCACCTATGTTTGACAACCAATTGCCTGTGGAATCCTTATTTCGGGGATTTGGAAATTTCACTTTTGGCAATTGTAAATCCTTGAAGATTTGGGCGAGTGCGGGATTTAGATATCCCGGCACCAATTTTCTCAACCATGTATACTAATACTTATCTTATGATTCCTCACTTGTTATTAAAAAAAGAAAAAAAAAAAAGTTTTGGCCCCTAATTTTTATTTTGTTTGATTGTTCACATGGTGGGTCTCCCATGAAAAATTCCTTAATTTGAAACATTGCGTGTATTTAGAATGATTTGAATCCATCAAAAGTGGGTGGTGTCTTAGAGGGACATGATCACACGTTACAATAACCTATGGGATGTTAGCATTTGACCAAAATTCTCAAGACTGGCTCCATTTTTTTTGTAATTCATTTAGAGGGCCCATCCATGATTCTAATTTGACTATGAACAAAGAATTGGTGATGGTAGGAGCCTTTTATTGCAATAAGTTCTTCAAATTTATAGCACATAATAGACATTAAACTTTAAGTAAAAACTTTCGGGCTACTTATATGCAATAATTCTTAAAAAGAGCGTTTAGATCATTCGGATCTCCAAATGCCGTTCCTCAAATGAAATTCCTAATGCCCATAAACAGTCCAACATTTAAGAAGTAAAACTTTGAGAAATCAAAATGTAAAAAAGTCTTTGGAAACAAGTTCATTCCTAAAATTCTATCAACATTAGCATCATAAATTTCAAACACCCATAATTCTCATCGAAAATACCTCCAAATGATTAGTAGCATTCCTAATTGTAAATTGTAATGTTGGGCATTCAAATACAATGATGTGACAGTTGTACTTTAAAAAATTTAGGTACAACCCGCTTTTTTTGTTAGGATTTTGAATTCTAATCGGTATTAAAAGTCGAGGATTTTGCTTTTTTTTGTTAGGATTTTGAATTCTAATCGGTATTAAAGTCGAGGATTTCACTTAGAAGACAATCTTTGGAGAATTTTATATGAATTTGAAAAAAAAAAATTAAAAAGATATATTAGTGTAGTGTCCGAATTCCTCACCTGATATCCCGCGCACTCTAAATTTCCGATGCAATGAGGGAACACGTTGTGGGGGCCACAAAATTTTTGTAACGTTTCTTTCGTGTGGTGGGCCCACAAAATTCGGTTGGGTGGTTTTCTTTTCTACGGCAGGTCCATCTCATTTCAAAAGGGTAGACTTGCTAACCTGCGCCACGCGCTTTTGTGAGCTGGCAGGCAAAGCATTTCTATAATCAATCACTTTCTTCAATTCCTGAATTGACGTTTGGATGACTTGAACTCGTGGCATTCTCGTAAATCTTTTTAGTTGTTTGACTTACCAGTGGGCCCCCACAGACAAGTTTCATGAATAAAAGCTGGATCCAAGAAAGGACCTGGATTTTCAGATTGGATGGGTGTGGCCCACCTGAAAAAGGAGGAAGAGATAAAGACCCAATTTGGGCATGCAGATGATGGAAATGTCAAATGGGGTTATAATGTTTTATCATGAATAGTCATGTGGGTCCCACCATCCTTTAATCTTACCCTTCTTCTATTGGGTATGGGGAAGTTACTATCCATGTGGGGCCCTTGAAATTTTCCAAAATTGTCTGATAAGTCAAATGATAATAGAAAACAATATCTACCCATATTTCGTTTTTTTTTTTTTCTTTTTTTTTCTTTTTTTAGAATGATATTTTATGCAGAATATCACAAAAGGATGTAATCCTAGTTTTTTTTTTTTTTTTTCTTAATGGTGGAAATTTTGGAAATAAATATTTTTGAGAATTCCTAATTTTGTAGCTCCTCTCTTATGTTATCCAAAGAGAGAAATTTGGGCAACAAGAGTTGTGACAATGCTCAACTTCTAGAGGGTCCCATAGCAAGAAATGTCTCCCCTAGGCACATGGACAGCTGAAGGATATCTCTAAAAAGTTATTTAAGGTTTTGTTTGTTTCCTCCTTCCTCCTTATCCTTAATTTCTCCCAACTATTTGTAGGATTTGGGTGTGTGTGCCTAAAAACTCTTTTGTATGTTCTTTTGTTTGCACTCCACATACAAATTTATAGTATTGTTTATGAGGAATCGGAGCCCACAAATGTTCTAAGTATGGTTGAGAAAAGGATGGAAAAAGTCTTGTGGGTGAAAGACATGCAGAAACATATATATGGGTCATACAATATCATTAAATTTCTTGGTTTGATTGTTTCAAAGCTAGAAAATTATGAAAAAGTCTTCCCATGAGGTTATCAATGACATTGTACCGAAATTTCTACAGAGGGTCCCACCTTGTATAACATGTGCACATGGTCCATGGATGCCCGAAGAAGAACACGCCTCTTTATATATAAATAATAATACAAAACTTTACTTTAACTGGAGTGATATACACTGTTATATCAATCATATTTGAAGTGTATAGTAATGGTTTGTGTTGATTATCAAATATCAAACCAACAATGAATATCACTATAATCTGAACGAAATGGGCAATTCAGTCAAATTAAGTGTTGGTTAACAATTCAAATAGACTTTGACCAAATGAAAGTCGACACCACAAATCATAACGTAACATTAGCTCAGTTGGTGGGCAACATCTAAGTTTTCCAAAGAGGGAGCTCACAATTGCATTGATTGGAGCAGCAAAATAGAGGTTTCATTCAATAATGATTTAAGAAAAACAAGCCCCTTCTATCTAACAGAGAGAGATAAGCAAAATTAGGATAACTTAAAAGGAAGACTGAGGAAAAAATAAATACAATGAGTAGCATATTGACTTGGTGTAGGATCATGCCTCAAGCAAACTTCAAAGACCACCTGCTACATAATTTTTGAAGTATTTACTAGTGCAACAAAGCTCAGTTAAGAGGATGAATCAAGTCACATTATGGGCAGATTTGTGTCAGGCCAAACATTTCCAATTAATGTGGAAATAACTATAATTTTCCTTGACCGCTACTCTTTCATCGTGGAATCATTTTCCATGAGAGAATGGGAACTACTTTATCCAATGTATTGGTGGAACAAAATTCTTAATAATAGAAAATTCTACTATTATTACATACATAAATAGGTTTGATGGATTAACTATCAACCTTGCAACCGATTGCATATTGTCCATATGTAGTTATGCTCGCGAGGCTCATTTAGATACATGTGTACCGGTGGGGGAAGGAAAAGGTCTCCTTTAGGGGATGTTTGTGTAGCCGGTTTTTCATAGAAAAAAATAGGATTCCACAATTGTTTTCTCCTGCTATAGTAGAATTTACCTTTGGTGTGGTCGCTTCTTGTGAGGAAAAGCACAAAAAATGAGCTAAATTTTCGTGACTCTACAAAATAAAGATTTTCCTATCGAAGGATAGGAATTTTTTTTTCTTTTTATGTGGAAGAAAAAATGGTCCTCAGAATTGATTCTATGTGGATGTATACACAAACAAGCCCTAGCAGTCAGGAAAAAAAAAAAAAACTAGCCTTATCAAATTATCATAGACCTTAGTTTTATGGCTTTAAATTTTAATGTCATTTTAATCATAATTTTTTAAAAATCTCACCTCGGTGATAGTTTCACGAGTCTAAAACTGAGCATCGTGCCACGACATAGGATAATAAAAGTGTGAGGATAGTTGCTGCCCAAGTAAGCCCCATAGATCTTAACTGTTAATGCAATCAGTTCGTAAGCGACCATTTTTCCTAATAATGTAATAATAAGGGAATTTGATCGTACAACTGCTTTTAGATATGACATTTATCCCAAAATATTAGAAATTTAAATATTTTCCGCAAGACAATTCGTAAAATAATAGTGTGATACTAGTAGGATATATCATATATGGCAATACTTGTAATATTAGAACTAGGGTTGTAAACAAGTCGGCTTCGATCTGGGTCTATGGTGCACCCAGAACCGGAACCGTTGAGAAAAATATGAAACCTAATATGGACCGGTACCAATTTAGAATCGGTTTCTTTACTCCAGAACCATATATGGGATGAGTCCGGATGTAGGTACCGAATGATATTAAAAAAAAAAAAAAAAGGTTTTTAGGAGAGATTTTTAAAATTTTAAGGTCCATAGGTCCGAACCTAGGTAGAACCGGATCTTGACTTATTTACTTATCGGGGCCAAAATAAGGATCCAGATCCGGTTTTTAACAGTCAGAACCTCTGGATAATCAGAGAATCGGAAATCCATTTACATTTCTAATTAGAGTCACATCCTTATAACTCATGTGGAATAGTATTTAAACTTGATTGTTTAAGGGCAATTGTACGGACAATATCTCTAATAATGAAAATAATAGTAATAATCTAAAGAGGAAACTACCGGAAAAGTCCCCATAGCATGCCATAGGTAAGATTATGACCTACTAGTAGTTCAGAGACGGGAGAGGTCCTCTGGGTGTGTTTTTGTTTTTTTTTTTTTTGTCATTTAGTAATATGGTCGATATCGACCATTCTGTGCTAGTTCTTTTTTGTTCTTCTTGACTTGCAGAATTCAAATGTAAAGTGGGGTTTTCTTTGTTTGTTGCAAGTGTTGCTCCAAATTTTGTTCCATATCCCACCTGGGCTTCCATACCCATCCTGTAAAATTTCCAAAGAGAACAGCAACCCAGAGAGGGCCGAGGAAGAAGACGAACTCTATCCAAGCATCTCCCTCCGTCGGTCTATTCAAGACCTCAATCAGAGCGGTCCAATCTCCCATCTATAACTAAAAAACAATCATAAACAAAAATTGAATGCTTTGGGAAGGATTTGGATAAAAAAAAAAAAACTTTCAGATAAAACTACAGGAGAGCGAAAGAGAAGAGACGAATCTGATTCTGATTTTATAAATATTAAGACCCAAAGAGGGAAAAAAATAAAGCAACCCACCTCTAAATTCAATGTTGTAAAACGGACAATCGAGGTTCTCTTCGTCCCCATCATCTCTCTCTCGTCTCTCGCTCTTGGTACTCTCAGTCATTTTGTCGAACATCTCACATGCGTTCTTCTCGCTGGGATGCAGGAGAGATAGAGTGCTTTTTTTTTTCTTTTTCGCTCTAATGGTCGATATCGACCATCACTACTTAGCTTTAATGGTCGATATTGACCAGTTAGATTTTCTCCAACCTATAACTGTCATACTCGTTTAATGGTCGATATCGACCATATCGCAAAATAATTAAAAAAAAAGATTGAAAAGGAGCTTGAGGACCCCTTTTGTCTTCAACATGAAATTGGGTTCTATGGGGATTTTCCTTGTTGACCCTATGGGGTCCTATGGGGATTTTTCCTGTAGTTTCCTCTAATCTAAATGAAACGACGCGCAAAAACATAATCAAGACGTCCTTTATTAACATGTCGTGTTGTCACGGTAACGACTTCGCGTTTTATATATACATTCAATTCAATGCCAGTTCAATTCAACACGATCCGTCGTCCTCACCATGTCGTCTCGCACACAAGAAGTCGTTATGCTAAGAAAAATAAAAAAAAGGTCCCTCCTCCGTTGCGCGCCGTACACGTAACCGTAACGCGCACGTTAGCTCACTTCCTTGTAATTACCCCTTCTCATTTACAGCAATGCGAGCGAGCCACACGCGCACGTTAAAACCCCTCGCTCTCTTCGCTTTACAGGCTTCAAAAGCAACGAACAAAAACCAAAACCAAAACCAAAACCTCTCCCCCCTCTCTCTCTCTCTCTCTCTACGATCTCCGCCTTAGAGATTCTCCAAGGCCGACATTCTCGTCTCACGCTCTCTCGATCTCTTCGAAAAGCTCAGATCGATCTCTTCTTCGTGTAAGGAATCGAAAAATCCGATCTTTTTCATCAATTTCTCATCTTCTGCTGCTCGATTCCATCGATTTTCTGCTGAAAAGCTCGATCGATTTGGTTTTTTTTTATGTGTTTTTCCCACATGCATTGATTGATCAAGAGTTCTCGCGTTCGATTTTCTCGTTTTCTGCAAATTTGATACGTTGTTTGGATCTACTTGGTTCGGATCTTGATCGATCTAAGTTTCTCTGATGATTTTCAAATGTTTGTTACTTTATTGTATGGAGATTTATTGAGATTGCCTTGGAGAAAAGCTTTTTGCGATGATCTGTTACTGTTTGTTAGTTTGATTGTGTGGAAATTTATTGCAATAAGTTTCTGCGATGATCTGTAAAACCGTTTGTTACTTCGTTTGTGTGGAGATTTATTGAAATGAGTTTCTGCGATGATCTATAACTGTTTGGTACTTTGCTTGTGTGAGAATTTATCGAGATTTCCTTGGAAAGATCAAAGAAGCTTGTTGAGAAAATTGAACAAATCTTTCGTTGTTGGCGTGTGGTTAGAATTGTGGTTTTTCATGTTTGAAGATTTTGCGATTGGTGGTGATTTGCGATGTTGTTTGCTTGTTACAGGCCGTGTAGACTTGGTATCCATCGTCTTGAATTGTGTTTTGGAAGAAGGTTGAATTGGATATGAAAATGATGCCTGCAAAGAGTGAATGCACAGTTCCACTGGCGGTGCTGCTGAAGCGTGAGTTAACGAATGAGAAGATTCAGAATCCATACATCCTCCATGGACAGGCTAGCCAGAGCAAGAAAGAGGAGGACTTCACCTTGTTGAAGACGGATTGCCAAAGGGTGCCTGGGGATGGTGTTACAACATTTTCTGTTTTTGCGGTATGTTAGTTTGTAACTTGAAAACCAAAAAAAAAAATGAATTTATATTGTCTGCCAAGGCGTTTTGGTAGCTTGACTTACTTTGATTGTGTGGTAAAACAGCTTGTGATTTTGGAAGATTTTTCGAGCTTTTGGTGGGTGCTTTACTTTGTATTTTTATAGATTGCGACAGATGAGAGATGAAGATCTTATTGCAAATGGAGCTGTAAACTATTTGATTATGATAAGGATGAAAGACTTAAATGAGAAAAATTGAGGCATGTGATAGGATCGTAATTGTGATCCTCCAATATTTGGGTAAAGTAGAGAGAAGGAAAGAGGTTTTTTTTTTTTTTTTGGAGGGGGGTGGGTACAGCTTGTTAGGCTTGTTCTATTGTTTTCTTCTTATTTTAGTGTTTTAATGCACTTGGTGATGAAGTTGCAGATGTGTTTTTTTTTAGGTAAGGGGCACTTTAATTTGTTGAGTGTGGAGTGCAAGGATGATAAACCAATAAACAACAAAGAAATTTGAAATAAGTTCAACAGTCTGAGTGGCAGTAATAGTCCACAAATTCCCATTGGCTGTAAAAATAATTCATGGGAGCGTGCATCATATTCATTCTTTTTTGTAGGAACCTTTTTAAGTTTTAACCGAGTCCGCAACTCCGAGAAGTGGTTCATCATTCATCCTGTGTGCTTAGCCACCAAGTTATTATATGTTTTGCAAAATTCAGATATCAAATAGTTTTTAAGGCTTTTTTTTTTTTTTGTCTAAAACTGGATGTAGTGTTCATGAGTTAATTTACATCTTACAACTATTAATTGCTTGGAACTATCAATGTTTTGGAAGTTTGTTGTTAATGATGTTAGTTATCTTGAAAAATATATTAGTTCTATTGCTTCTTTGTATATTACTCGGAGGATTTTGAGCACTATGCTCTCAATCTATTTTTTTAAACCTAATTCATGTATAAAAACCATCCAGGACATTCTCTATATCTTGTTGCCATTTTTTCTGCGTATCAGTCATATTGTTTCTGCATTTTTTTTTATCAGGGCATCTAAATTTGACATCATGTTTCATGCAGCTATTTGATGGACACAACGGGTCTGCAGCTGCTATATATTCTAAGGAGAATCTCTTAAACAATGTTTTGGGTGCTATTCCTTCAAATTTTAGCAGGGATGAGTGGCTAGCAGCACTTCCAAGGGCTTTGGTCGCAGGATTCATTAAAACAGATAAAGATTTTCAAGAAAAAGGTAATATGCTGACATTTTTACTTTTGAATCCACCCGAAGCTGTTGTTTGAGAAACCTTTTGGAACTACATTCAAAATACTCTTCTGCATACAAGGGAGAGCAAGGTGACCAGTTTACTTTGAGTAAAATCTCGAAGTATAATTTGTTTAATTTGACCGATAAAAAAAGGTGTCTGATGTGAATGTTGAATATTTGAGTGTCGAACTCTGTTACGATCTTGTTCAAAATAATTCTGAAATTTTTAGTTCTAAAATTGCCACGCATTCATTTTCTGGATCACTGCATACTTTTTGAAGAAAAATCTCTCTCTCTCTCTCTCTCTCTCTCTCTCTCTCTCTCTCTCTCTCTCTCTCTCTCTCTCTCTCTCTCTCTCTCTCTCTCTCTCTCTCTCTCATAACAGCCCCCATGTAATTGATTGAAGGTGTCTCTTCTGCTGGGAGAATGCCCATACTTGCACTAGCCGCACGGCTGGTGATTAAAACAACGCCAACGATCTGTTATGATCTCATTAAGTTTCCTATAAATGTTTTTTCCCCCAAAATAACCACCGGGGTTCGAACCTTGGTTTTCCCCATGACTTGGGGAACGTTTTGCCAATGATCCAACTGTGGGCTGTTAAAATGCCTTTTCCCCCCATGTTGGTTACGTATTTGGAGCTTCAGTTAAATTTATGGTTATAAGGTTACTCTTTATTATTTCTAATTTCTCTTTCCCAAAATTTATCAAGCTGTTCACATTATGTATTTACGTTCTAGATGTTTCCATCTTATTCTTGTTTCTTTTCATTTGCATGGCATTGTAATGCTTTGTATAGCAATAGTTTCAGGACCTACTACTGGGTATGATAAGTGCTTCTTGTTAATTGATTAATCCATTTCTTTTTCAGCACAATATTCAGGAACAACCGTTACCTTCGTGATAATAGATGGATGGGTTGTAACTGTAGCATCAGTTGGTGATTCACGTTGCATTTTGGAATCTGCTGAAGGTGCAATTTATTCTTTGTCAGCAGATCATAGACTTGATACCAATGAAGAGGAGTAGGTTTCAGTGTTCTGAATTTCATGTGCTTCTTTAGTATCGATTCTTTCTAGGGTTTTGACATCTATACTTTCACAGGGTGGACCGGATAACGTCATGTGGAGGTGAAGTTGGAAGGCTGAACATGATTGGTGGTCTGGAGGTATGTTTTCATGTTAGGTCTTTATGTTTGTTTACAGCATCCATTAACCTTGAAGTTGTTTAGATTGAGTATGTTCCTTAAAGCTTTATTTCATTATTACTTTTTAAAAGAAAAATGGAACAGACAACATCCTATATCATCAATGTTCTAGCAAAACCTTTGAATTTTCAATATCTTAGTCTTAAGTTTATAGTAGGCCATTTCTGAGAGTAGGATCAAGATTATATGGATGAAGTTCAATGAATCTGATCATGGTCTCGAAGGTTCTAGGTACGCAGAAGTCCTTGGTCGATCTCTTCTTTTTATTTTAATAAGCTCCTTTAGCAATCAGGGTAGAGAAGAACCGATCTACTTAATTGTAGACCAGGAGTGTCATCAACATAAATTGAAACTATGCTATTTAGATATCTTTTGGGTTCCTGGTTGAAACTTTCAGATTCTCTCACAAGTCAAGCATACATTTGACATTGAAAGAAATTACAATGTTAGCCCTTTTAATTAATCGTATGGTAAAGTGGCAATTTTGTTGATAGTTTTGATGAGTTTTTTCTTTCTTTCTTTCTTTCTTTCTTTCTTTCTTTTTTTTTTTTTTTTTTTTTTTTTTTTTGTGAACCTTTTGGTAAAAATGGTCTTTGTGAACTGTATACTCTTATCATACCCCTGCAATACTCCTCGATTTTTTTAGTATTGTGGTGGCCTCGAGGTTTACAGATTCTGTGTACTCTAACAACTAACAAGCAGAAAAATCTAAAGCCAGTGGTGGCAAGGAATTATAATGTCCTATGGGTCTCTTAGGAATTTACCAATGAAGTTTGTGCCAAGTGATATGATATTTAAGTATGTAACCATGTAACAAATTACTTCATATATAACAACAGCCTCTGAGTTGTCTTGCCAATTTTTTTATTTTCTAAATGAAAGTAAAAAAAATCATTTCTTAATGGTGTTTAGCCTTGCACTAGAATTTTCTGTCATTTAGATGTAAGGATTTGTGTCAAATTTGTTCATTTGACTTTGGTTTTCAGATTGGCCCTCTAAGGTGTTGGCCAGGTGGCCTGTGTCTATCAAGATCTATTGGTGATGTGGATGTTGGCGAGTACATTGTTCCTATTCCCCACGTAAAGCAAGTGAAGGTTCGTCATTCTAACCTTTGTTATATGTTTATGTGAAATTGATGATGCAAAATCTATATTACTCCATTGCGGATGCTAAACATCATTGATGAGATTCATATTGGAGCATGCCTTATGTGCATATTTTCTGTGTTTATATTATCATATATTGTGGCTTTCAGGCATAATCAAGCCACAGAATGAACCTTAATATTTACTTTTTGTGTTGCTTTGCTTTTGCTCGGTTGCTTGCTCAAGAAGCATTGGCATTATCTTAGCATTGTGCCATCATTTGAGAGCTTTGAGGCATATAAAGTGTCAGGACCCTTTGATATACAGTGTTGTGCCATTCTCTAAGACTAACAACTCTAGCTTTTGGTGTTTCTGGTTACTAACATGGTATTAGATTGGGGGGTCGTGTGTTCGATCCCCGAGGACGTGTTTCTGTCCACGTATGTTAGTTTGGTGTGTTTCTATCCACATGTGGAGCCCGACATGTGAGGGGGGCTGTTGATATACATTGTTGTGCCATTCTCTTATAGCTTGAGCTTTTGGTGTTTCTAGTTACTAACATAACATAAATTTCTCCTTTGTGAAAGATTCATATGTTCTCTTCTTCTAAGCAAATATGCCATCCACCAAAATAAAATGCCAAAACATCAAATCGTAAAAGCTTCTTATAAAGGATAAAAAGAAAAAAAATCCAGCAATATTGTGCTGCTGGACTGGTCTTAACATTCTTTACCGATGAGGAATGGTGGACAATTTTATCTAGTGTGAGTTCATGAAAGCCATATTTCCACTAGAGGGACGGTGCAATGGGTTCTGGGTGTCCAATTTTACATATTTAAAACAATGTTTCTGATTTTTGTCTTATTCTACATTGTCCAAATTTACATTCTGGTCTCTGCAAAATGTCATAGATTAAAATATGTATTGGTATGGTTCCCCCATACCCTTGCAGGGAGGAAAATATCCATTTTTTTTTATTGATGTTTCGAGTTCAATTTTCTATATTTTCTATTTCTAAATTATAACTATTGGACAGGCTTCTAGTGTTGATTTAGTTGTCGAAGGTGCAGTGTTAGCTGTTGTAGATTGGCCTACTCTTACATGCACTTAATCTACTGTCTATTAAATGGATTCTTGGTATGAACTAATAGAAATTTTTATCTATTTCTCTCCTTTGAAACATTACAGCTATCAACTGCTGGAGGTCGACTTATCATTTCCAGTGATGGCGTTTGGGATGCTTTGTCTGCTGAAGAAGCTCTGAGTTGTTGTCGTGGACTGCCTGCAGATGTCGCAGCTGCCCAAATTGTTAAGGTAATATTATCAAAATATGAAGTGTTCTTATTTTAGCTCTCCTGATTTCTGCTGTCTCATGGCTTACTCCATTTGCAGGACGCTGTACAGGTAAGAGGACTTCGTGATGATACTACTTGCATTGTGGTAGATATATTACCTCCTGAGAAGATAACTCCTCCCGTTCCACCACCAAATAAGCAAGGAAAAGGGGTATTCAGATCTATGTTCCGAAGAAGGCCTTCTGATTCATTATGTCGATCAAATAGGGAATTTTCTGAGCCAGACTTGGTAGAGGAAATATTTGAAGAAGGATCTGCTGTGCTTGCTGAAAGGTCAGTACTTTCTAGGAAGAGGCTTATATCATGCATGTAATTTTGGCAGCTTAATAGATGGCATTTATGCTAGAGCATGAAATTTAAGTTTTCGCTTTTACTTTTGGAGAACTTAGTCCTTAGCCTTTTTCTTTTTTTTTTTGTTCGTCTAGTTCTTGACTTTGCCAGATTAAATTTACCGTTTGCATCGCCTCTCACCTCCTTAAGTGCATGGCCCAAGGTTTTTAATCCAAACCTTGTGATTATCCCTCTTAGATGGAGGATCTCCCAAAATTCTCCCAGATTCAAGTATCTCAGCGTTGGCCTCCTTTCTGGAATGTTGCTGTATTTCTACTAGTAGCTGTTGTTTGTAGGTCATTATGACATATATCATCCACCGAAAGACCAATTTCTTGGATAACTGAACTACAAATTTTCTGCTCTGCAGGACCATGTAATACCTCTTTAGACAAGGATATAAAAACTAGTGGTTTTTACATGTTTTCCCTTTTTGTTTTCCTGTTATCCGAGACACCACAATTCTAGCTATTCTCAAAAGGCTGGTTCCATTTTCCTGAGATCCTCAGATACTGGAGGAATATATGTAATAGCCCAAAAAACAAAAAATTATAGAATTTTGACTCCATTTCAGGACCAAACGTCCCTAGCAGAAGTTCGAAGTTAGAGATGTTTGTGGTTGTCAATAACCTGTATTTTTCTCATTTCATCAGCATTTATCATTTTGACTTTTGATGATTTTAAGTCAAAGGTTGACATAGTATAGTAGTAATATATCAAGAAAAGCTTTTTCATGTGATGCACACTCCATTCTGCAATAAAAAAAAAAAAAAAATCCTTTTTTTCGATGATTCATTTGTCAAAAACTGATTTATGAGTTGCAGGTTAGGTACTGTTTATCCCCTTTGCAATTTGTTCAAGCTGTTTACATGTGCGGTTTGCCAAGTAGAGATCAAAATTGGTGAAGGCATTTCAGTACATGATAGCTCATCGTTCCATGGAAGATTACGACCCTGGGATGGCCCTTTCCTCTGCAGAAGCTGTCAAGCAAAGAAAGAAGCCATGGAAGGGAAAAGACCAGTACAAGGTTTTGATGCTTTATATACCTAAACCTGACTATTTCAAATTATGTTTTTACAACTTGACAAAATGAGTAACTAGTCATTCTCTGGAGAACAAATGCCGTCTCTCCCTTATCATCAAAATCACTGAATGACTGTTAGTTTCTATGAAAACTTAATGAGCCATACTAGTTACGTCCAGGGCTAGTAGCACTCATTGCCAAGTTAAAGTTCTTGTTTCAACTTAGCATATTTAGTAGTGATTACTGATTCCCATCTGTACTTTCTTCTTGTGTAACTCCAGATTCAATACCCCACGAAGTACAGGAAGTGACCGGCCATTCCCATTAGTGGAGTGATTGTGTATATCTATTATGTCTCTAGCATTCGTTTAAAAGCTGTTCACCACGGGAAAGTCAAGTTCGAACATTGACCGCTCTGTTCATGCGTGACCGGTTCAAGCATCTGGATCCATGACGCTAGGACTGCAAGTGGGGGGATAATTATCCATTTCAGGTCTTACTCTGGCAATGCAAGTCAAAATTAAGCTTCGTTCGGCAAATAGCTGCATTCTTTGGGGAGAATAATTCATTAATCATTCTCTCCGCGAATATATCTGTGCTGTCAAACAGTCCTCCATTTCAGTAAATACCAGAGAACGGTCTGGAGTTTATTCATTACTCTTCTATTTGTTTCTATTGCCATTTATTTATACAGATAAGTTTAGTAGTATGATTGAAATCAGCATTCATAGATTGTAATATTACAATAGTGAGCGTCGTTAGATCACCACTAATTTTCAGGTCCTGCTGAAAAGAAAGTGTCACCTGCCCTGGATATCAGCAACCAACAACTTGCTGAGTGGTTTCTGATCTGAGTTTCCAGTTTGTTTGATACATTACTGCATAAAAAGACTCTTCAATTTACATTACAAGATTCTTGATTGCACTTTCCTGTTTCCAGTTACTCTTGTGAAATCTCGGTCTTCTAGAGAGAAGTGCTGCCTGGATAAATTTAACCTTTTAAGTGTTTTTTAGGAAAACAACTTATAATGCCTTGTGCCAATACATTACGTCAGTTGTAGTAGCTATAAGCCTATAACAGCTACAATTGATCTGTTGTGAAGTTTTGTCAATGTCATCATCAAAACCTTGTCCAAGCTATATTAGGGTTCGCTAGAAGAATTCTATTTCCGCATTGTGATCTATGCTGAGCTAAATCCTGCACCATTTCAACAATCTATGTTACCTCTATTCAAGTCTCTTTGGCCTACTTTTTTTTTTCGTTGGTTGAGCATCAATTTGTGTAAAAACTTTTTTTCTTCAAATGTAGTGTTGCTGTCCTACATTGAATCATCATCATTATCATCAAAGTCTTGTTCCAAGTATATTGGGGTTGGCTATATGAATTCATGAGCCAAATCCTCAGATAAATTGCAAGTTTTTTATATATATTTTTATTATCTCAATCCATGTCCTCTTTGGACTACCTCTTTCCCTCGGTGGGCCATCAACTTATATAGTCAAACCTTTTCTTACCGGTGTCATTACTGGCCTTGGACATGTATATTACCTTTAAATGTTTTTGAAAGCACTCATTTCTATTTGTATGCTTCCTATTTTTACAAAACATTCACAACATTCTTTTCTTTACTACATTTAATTATTATTATTTTTTTTTTCATATGCTCTACATGTCAAAGCTTGGTCTAATCGTTGTCTTGTAAGATTTTTTCTTCGATCTTGTTGGCATGTATCAATTACTTAGTCCTCTCAATCGAGTCTCCACTTCAACTATCCTTTTTTTATTCTATATTCTACATTTTCATCAATCTCTTTATCCTTATTAATTATTGAGCAAGTTAACGAAATGGTAAACCTCAGAACGTGTCTCTGAATTTATCTCCTATTGATGCACTTTTCAATGCTCTTAAAACTAGTCATTTAATAGTGTTGTGGTCATTTTAGCCGACATGTATGGTTAGGTTATGATTGAAGTTGCATTGCTTTTAAATTAGAGGCCGCCTATCCTCAACTCGAACTAAAGATAAGGGTGTCTGCCCAATGGTCTAGGGACCCATATGAATGGTCTAGGGACTCATATGGGAATGGGAATGGGGACGGGGGATTTGAAGGACACACAGGAGCCTTCTCTCTGTAAAAAAATCAGCTATATCCTTTATTTCTATTATCTCCATCTGGACCATAAAAGCATAATAGCGTTCATCTATTAGGATGGGTGTCACTCGATCCAACGGTTCGTTTAACCAGACGGAGCCAAATTGTGGTGGACATGTGCAATTCAAAGGGGCCTTGTGTGTGGTCCATTTGGATGGACCAAACAGTGAGCCCCACCCTAGGCAGGGGACAGCCCTCTCCCATCGACTCAAGCTGAGAGGGCTGGCTTTTAAATTATAATAATAGCTTGTATATAAATATCATATAAGTGACATTCTACAGCCATTGTAACCCCTCCATCATCTTCTCTGTATATTCTCACATGTTTGGAGGTACATGAAAATCTGAGCAGGCCTTATGAAGGGAGTTCTCGGTGACAGGTGAAGAATGAAACATCATGATAGTTTCTTCTTTCTCATTTCCCCTTTTTTCTTATATGTTGCCATTTTTTTATTTGGGCTTGATTCCATATTGATAGTCTTTTAGTAAAAGCCAAGAGTTTGTAGAAGTTGAACGTGTACACTGCTATTCCATGTGTAATGATTCCTACTTCCCTTTCAAACTAAGGGCTCCGCTGATAATAATAGGATTCAAAACTGATATATTTTTAAGATAATGACCCATGATATATTTTGAAGTTCTGTTTTTTTTTTTTTATTTTTTTTTATTATTGATATGGTTGTTATTGTTGATGGTTTTGTATTTTTATTTGTCTAATTATCTATTTGAGAGAGTATGCCCTTTTGGGTATTAGGATTTTGATTAGGGTTTAGGGAATTTGATTCATTTTTTTCTGATTTGAAGATTTTGATTTATGATTTTATAATTCTTAGATTTTGATTTATGGTTCTTAATAAAATTTTTGAGGAATCTGGAATTCGGTACTTGGAGTTGGGGATTAGAGAATTGAGTAATTGCACTCGGTTTTGACAATTGGATTTTTTTTTGTTAGGATTTGGATTTTGAAGTCGGACATTGGAGGTTTTGGTTTGCATTGTTTTTTTCTTTTTAATTTATTTTTTTCATAAATTTTGGATTAGATAATTAATAAATTCTATATGGTTAACAACTAGGCTTTGAGATGGATTCAAGGTATTGGATTTTGAATTTGGGCATTGGAGATAATGACTTGGTTGTTTTTATTTTGTAATTTGGTATTTTAAATTGGAGACAAAATAATTTAGAATTTGGCATATGTGAATGACAACTAGGCTTGAAAACTCATCTAATGGGGTTAGGAAATTTGATTCATCTTATTTTGGTTTGAAAAGTTTCAACTTCGGATTTGAATTTTTGAATTGTATATTTATGGTTTTGGATTTTCTTTATTCTGCATTTGAACAATGGAGATCTTGTTTTGATTTTTTTTTTTTTTTTTTACCTTTTGAATTTGGGATTGGTTACCCTAAATTTGGCCATTGGAGTATGGGATTGGGTCTCTTGATCAGTTGGAGATTGGGAAATTAAGAAAGTCAAAAGGTTAGTAATTGGGTTTGGAGGTTTTGGGTTTTGATTTCATTTTGTATTCTTTTTTCTCTTTTTTTTTTTCATGAGTTTGAGATTGAATAATTTATAAATTTCATATAGTCAACAATAATTAACACTCTTAATTTAGTTGATTTTGTCATTTGTGTTGCATCTTTTTTAATTTGGTGTGATAAGATGTGTTGCAAAATAATTTATATTTATTTATTCTTTTGGGTGATTTAAATATGATTTATGATGTTCAGTCAGGTATATATATCCTATCTACCTGATTATTGGATAAATATTTATCTTAAATCACTATTTAAGCTTGATCCGTGCAGCTATAATTCTGTCACTTGAATGGCTACTATAATTCTTTCTCATTTATCAAATGGGCAATCAATGGCACCATTGCAGACACAGCACACCATGGCAACATCAGATAATTGAAATTGGGGGGATGGAGGCATGGAGACTTTGACATTGCGCCAAAATGCAAGACTGGAAACTGGTGTCTCAGGCCTTCCATCTGTTGAAAAGCCAAATACTTCTTGCACTGGAACTGGGAGTCAAGCTCCTATTCAATCCTTGATAAGCTTTTCCCTCACATATATCAAGCCATATGCATGCCACATTGTCAGCCTCCACACACAGCATTCTTGAAACTCAGTACTACTTCACACATTCTTCTGAAGACCATATTAGCTTCCACAGGCCATGCACTCTTCTCGGTTTTCGAGGGAACAAACCACTTGAGCCATTTTGACTTCATCATCATCATCATCATTCACTGGCTTAGCCTTTTCCTGTGTGATCTCCCATCACTCAATCGGTGAGAAGAAAAAAAAATGCTTGAAAAGTTATGGGGAACAAAAATTGAAAACGAACAAGCACAAAATGCAGACCATTTTTACCTTGAGCATTGAGGTATCCACTGTAAATTTAATTGCATCTGCCGCAGCACGGGATCGCAGATAATACATTCCAGTTTTCAGACCCTAACAAAGCCAACACAAGTTTTCAAACATATTGCACCTCATCCTTGTAATACATAAGGAATAACACACAGAAGGAAGTGATTTGTATAGCCCACACCCTATGAGGCCATACAAGGATGCTTATTGCATAGCAAACATCTCTCAAGTAAATCTCAAATTTTGGTACCACCAAGCATAAACACACACAAAAGACAAGAAAAAAAAAAAAAAAAGGAGAAAAACTTTTTTTAAAAAATGCTTTTGCACCTTGGACCAAGCATAGAAGTGCAAAGAAGTGAGTTTGCCAAAGTTGGGTTGGTCCATATGGATATTCAGGCTCTGGCTCTGATCTATATAACACCCACGATCAGCAGCCATGTCAACCATGATTCTTTGTTTGATCTCCCACACGGTCCTGGTATGAGATATAGCAATATGATGGTTACATGCTGAAACAGGAAAAAAAACAATTGAGATTTTTCTTAGCTATGGTAAATTGCATTGTTACCTGTAAATGGCTTTCAAGTCATCAGGAATTTCTGGGATCTTGAGAACTGAACCATTCTCATAGATAATCTTGTTTTTGAGAGCAGGGGACCAAAGACCCATCTCAGTCAAGTCATTAAGAAGGTGTTTATTTACCACAACAAACTCACCACTGGACAATGAATAAGGATTAGATATACAACAGAGGTGTAAGCCTTAAGGCATAATGACAGTCCAGGGGGAAAAAATGGCAAACCTTAAAACTCGACGACTGTAGATATTGGAGGTATAAGGCTCAAAGCACTCATTGTTGCCAAGAATCTGACTAGTTGAAGCAGTAGGCATTGGAGCTACAAGGAGGGAATTCCTCACTCCATTCTTGGCAATCGTCTCTCTCAAAGCAGCCCAATCCCAGTGATCAGATGGAGTCACATTCCACATGTCAGGTTGAAGAATTCCCTGCACATTGTTATAATCATCTAAGGAGTAAGGACTAAGATGTCAGCTATAATCGCTGGCTCAATATATGAGCACCACAAATGTCAGACAGGCTCATCAATCATGTGATGGTTAGAAAGTGCTTTTACTTTTTTATTTTTTTATCTAGAATCTGTGCAGAGGGTCAATTCTGGTGGAAGACTCTCTCGTAGGTGTTTTTTTGTTGAGAAAAATAAATTCAAACCTCAGAAAAGAGAACATCTTTGGGCCAGATTTCACTTTTCAACAAAGTAGTTGGCAACCAAGTTATTTTGTCAAATCATAAGGACATCAAGGCAGCCCTACAATTTCCTTCCTTTTGCTGAAACTCTCTCTTCTTTTTTTTTTTACATTGTATAGTTTGTGTTCCCCACAGTTAAGACATATCTGCAGGCAGATTACCGAACAAAAACAATATAATGACACCATGGGACAAATCAAATGGAGTTTCAATCTCCATTCCAAGAGTCTCTATATTCTTAATATCCCAAGTGTGTAACTTTTTAGAACTAATATAATTTGAACACAAGGCTTTCCTGTGATCAAACTCTAAAAACCAACCTTGCTGACAGGACTCCCATTGTAGGTCTCATAAGTGCCCTCTTTCGCAGCAAGTTCAGCAGAAGCTTTCAATGCATGGTAGTATATGGTCTCAAATATATCTTTGTTCAAATGTTGGGCCTGCATAAACGTAAAGACAGATCAGAGATCACACTCCAGAAGAGACAGAAATCAAATGGATGCTCTTGGGACCCAAATATCACCTCGGGTGAATCAAATGCCATGCCGAGTAAGATAAAAGTATCTGCAAGGCCCTGTACTCCTATGCCAATTGGCCTGTGTCGCATATTTGATCTCCTTGCAGTCTCGACAGGGTAGTAGTTAACATCTATTATTTTGTTGAGATTCATGGTAACTATTGCAGTAACCTGTATGGTAACAGATGATAAACCTGATTTCACAGCTTTGAGAACATAAACAGAACAAGTAAATTAAAAGAGATTAACAAACCTCTGCTAGCTTGTCAAAATCAAAGAACCGATTATTAGATCCTCTACTTCCAACCAACTTAGATGGGTGCGACTCCAGCGGGACCCCCTAGCAGATATAAGCATAGCCCACAACTTACTAAAAGAGATTTGAAAGAGAGGTATTTCAAATGCTTAAGACAAATGGGTGATACCTTCTCCCTGACAAATCGTGGTAAAGCAATTGATGCCAAATTGCAAACAGCAGTTTCAGTAGGACTTGTGAACTCAATGATTTCAGTACACAGGTTTGATGATTTAATTGTTCCCAGATTCTGTTGATTGCTTTTCCTATTACAAATGTCCTGAATAAACATGAAAAGGTCATAAGGATTGTGACAACCCTAGGAATTGAATGGATGAGTGTCTCCAACCAAATACCTTGAAAAGCATGTAAGGCGTTCCAGTTTCTATCTGTGATTTTAGAATTTCAAACCAGAGGTTTTGTGCTGGAACAACCCTTTTGGCTTTGCCCTGAGTCACAAATATAAGAAGCAATGATATCAGTTTCATTTGATCCCCAAAGTAACAATTAATTTAAATCTTATGCTCAAGGTTACCTCTCTTTCATATTTGGTATAAAGTTCTTCAAATTCATCACCCCAACAATCATCCAAGCCTGGAGCCTCATTAGGGCAAAACAAGGACCATTGTCCGTAACCTTGTACCCTTTTCATGAAAAGATCAGGGACCCATAGGGCATAAAATAGATCTCGAGCTCTATGTTCTTCCTACAAGATTGAAGCAATAAGCAATGTTAATGCAATGTTCACCATTATGACAGCCTATGAATGAACTGACTGAAATAAGATGCACAAAATGTTTGTATTATGAAGCGCACATAGACAAGGAAGCTATGTCACAGAGTGCAAGAACACCATTAGGTATGATGAGAATAGAATAATGTAGACAGATGTTCAAGTAAAATAGGCAGAATTATACGATTTTTATGCTCTACTAGGAAATGCACAGCATTGTAGGTTAGAATCATATAGAAATCTTCTAATGTTTCAAAACCATGACCATGGCCTGAAAATAGATACCCACTACCATAAAGAAAGGAAAAAAAAAAAAAAATGAAACAAATGAAAATCACATCCAAGCAGAGTAAAAACAATGAAACAAGTGAAAATCACATCCAAGTAGAGCCAACTTGGATGATCCCTAATGAGTTGCATGGGACCTGTTAAATTTTCTAGAAACATATACATTGACTTAATCAAGTCAGACTCAAGCAATGACCTAATAGGACACCAAACTAAGATTTGATTCCTTTGCTCAAAAAAACACATCAAAGCTTTCTACCAGCGTGCAATCAACAAGATAAATGATTAGCTTATGTTCTGCCAAAAAAAAAAAAAAAAATTTGTTGAACATGAGAATACCAAATTTGGTCATGTTCCTCATAACAATCTAAAATTGGCAACCCAACAAATATGTGTGTTTAGCCTAAGTTCTGGGAAAGAAAAAATGTTGAACATGAGAATACCAAACTTGGTTGTGTTCCTCGTGCCAAACTAAAAATGACAACCCAGCAACTGTGTGCGGGGGACAGAGTTATAATCTAAATGACGTCACCCATGGATATTATCATGGGCAAGTCTCAGTGGGTCCTACCAAGGGGCCTAAAACTAGTTCCAATGGATTAGGGCATATGCTTAGAGGAGGTCCACCAAATTTGAAATCCACCATATCTATCATGATCAAGACATGGGCCAACAAAAGTCAACAATTAGAAACCAGGATTGAGATCAGTCCAGTCAAAGGTATCGCCTTTTTATATTTCAATCCAACAGTAAGTACTGTCATTGGATGAATGTCAGATTCAGCTTTTGCCAAAAATAAGCCAAACTGCATGGTTCCTATGCGTTGATGGTTTTAGTTTTAATATCTGTGTACATGCAACAAGAGAAGAACTTTCCATAAATAAAAGCAAAGAGCACTTTAGCTTACTAGTTACTAGACATACCTTGCCATGGTTCTTCCTAAGATCTAGGAACTCAAAGATATCAGCATGCCATGGCTCCAAATACACAGCAAATGCACCTGCAGTAAATATAACCAACCATGAAATCACAAAATAAAATATATCAAAGGGACAATAAAAAAATAGGCCAGAACATATGTTATATTCACATCAAGATTACCCTTCCTCTTGCCTCCCCCTTGATCCACATAGCGAGCAGTATCATTGAAAACACGCAGCATTGGAACAATGCCATTTGAAGTCCCATTTGTACCACGAATATAACTACCTGTCGCACGAATGTTATGAACAGAAACTCCAATTCCTCCTGCTGATTTGCTAATGGCAGCACATTCCTTCAAAGTATCATATATTCCCTCGATGCTATCATCTTTCATACAAATCAGGAAGCAGCTACTCAACTGCCAAACCATGCAACACAACTGTCATCAAAAGCTTGCAATTCACCATTTGAATGTGATGCTTCAAATTGAGAACTGTAAGAAAAGAATTTTTTTAGTAAATGCTATGGTTTACAATGTGAATCTCCTGATACTCAAGGCTTGCAATTCCTTCAAATGGCAGGTGCCTTTACTTTGTGCAGAACTGTTCAAAAAAAGACCTTTTGTCTTTTTTCTTCCTTTTTATTATGCCCTTTTAAGGCTAACAAATGCCTGAACTAATCCAAGTTATACACCTAAAAGAAAATCATTTGATTGGTTACATGTAATACACAATTTGCAAATGAAAATTTTAGTTGTCTAATGACTTTAAGATGCATCAAATAAAATGAGCTAAATGAAAAAGAAAACAAGAGAAAACAGAGTAGCAAATGGTACCTGGGGCCTTGGAGTCCCAGCATTGAAAAGGGTAGGGGAAGCATGGGTGAACCAACGGTGTGACATGAGATGGTATGTTCTGAGGACAGAATCAATATCATCTTTATGAATTCCAATAGCAACCCTCATCAACATATGCTGAGGCCGTTCTACAACCTTCCCTGAGACCTTCAAGAGGTAGGATCTCTCGAGAGTTTTGAAACCAAAATAATCATAATCAAAGTCTCTATCATATATTATCTCACTATCCAAACGAGCAGCATTCTGGCATGGAAAGACACCAGTACAAAAGCATTAGAAACACCATGTAGGCTATTAAAACAGCAAAGTTTACATGTTGATTGATTATCTATATAACACATAATACATGAATTTATCCTCAACACTGTCTGGAGAGACAGGTTCCCCATACAACCTATATCCACTAGATTTGAGGAAAAGGTAAAGAATTAAGGCTAAAAAAGAGCAGAAAGTCTACATCTGATGCCTGAATCCAGCACTTCAGTATTGTCTAACCCTCTGATATTTTGTAAAGGGCAAAAATCAACAGATGGGACTACCTAGTGAGCGGTTCACGTCATGAAGAAGTATGTCTTGTGAATATTCACAGCTAGAATACAAAGAAGAAATTCTCTATATATTATCACCAAACAATCAGAGGATCAATTAAAACACAATAAGCAGTCTCCTGTTCAGAAATTCTATTTAAGCCAAAAAAAAAAAAACTCAATATTTCTTGAACAATCAAATTATGCCCAAAATTGTTACTTAAGCTCGTACAAATTTGTACACACAATTTTCCATTAAAGAACAAGACATCAGAGTTCAAACACTGTAAAAAAAAAACCCATAATCAAGATTATTACCTTCATGATGATTTCATAAACATCATCAGCAATCAAAGGAGCTTTCTGCCCTGATCTCTCATTGAAATGGTTATACATCTCTTTAATCCTTCATCCACCAATCAGATGACATTTTTCTCAGCAAGGAAACCAATAAACTATCAAGGAAAAAAAAAACAAGAAACTTACGTTTCTGAAAATGATTTCTTAGTATTCTTATGCAAGTTCGATACAACAATTCTCGCTGCTAGCTGAAGAAACAAAAAGGAATTATAGGTCAGATCAATCCAACCAAAACCCTTCCAATAACAATAAATTGATGTAGATGCAACTAAATGGAGCAAGACCCAGAACAACGAAGACTCGGTAGAGGTGTAGTCACGGTCATTGAACATAAATCATAACAGTGCAAACAATTGACATAGATTCAATGAATTGTTAGCAAGCAGCAATACCAAAAGCTCAAGCTGCTAGTGAATGACATAACAATTTACTGAAATCAGGGTGATTTCAATAACAATGAAATGAATGAAGCAGCACCCGGAAGCAAAAAGACTTATCAATAACAACAAATTTGACATAGAAGATGGAGCAAGACCCAGAAGAGAGAAGACTCGCAGAGGAATAATCACGGTGTTATCAGTAACAATAAAGTTGATATAGAAGCAACGAATGGAGCAAGACCCAGAACAGAAAAGACTCACATAGGCAAAATCAGGGTGTTTTCAGCAACCATCAAATCAATATAGATGCAACAAATGGAGCAAAACCCAGACGAGAGAAGACTCAAAGAGGCATAATCAGCTTGTTTTCAGGAACAATAAATTGACATAGATGCAACAAATGGAGCAAAACCCCAGATGAGAGAAAGACTCAAAGAGGCACAATCAGGGTGTTTTCAGTAACAATAAAATTGAAAAAGATGCAATCAATGGAGCACACCCCAGATGAGAGAAAGACTCACAGATGCACAATCAGGGTGTTTTCAGTAACAATAAAAATGAAAAAGATGCAATCGATGGAGCACGCCCCAGATGAGAGAAGACTCACAGAGGCATAATCATGGCACTTTCGTTGACAACAAAATTGATATAGTAGCAAACAACTGAATCTAAAAAAAACCCAAAAGAGAGAATACTCACAGAGGCATAATCAGGATGATTAGCCGTCATGGCAGCAGCAGTCTCCGCAGCGAGCTCATCGAGTTGGCTGGTGGTGACGCCCTTGTAGACACCCGCGCACACCTTCTGAGCCACAAGCACGGGGTCGCAGTGGTCGAGGCTGAGGCCATAGCTCAGCTTCTTGAGACGAGCAGTGATCTTGTCAAAGTGCACGGATTCCTGGCGTCCGTCTCTCTTGATCACATACATCTCTTCTCACCTCTGTTAGAGATGGAGATTGCTGTTTGGAGGAGGAATGGGGGCGTTGGGTTTTGGGTGGGGAATTTCGTCGAACAGGTGTGGTGTGTGGAGGTAGAGATAGAGAAGGGGGTCTGATAAATAGGGAGGTTTCGGTTTTCAATTTTGAGTTTTGGCGCGTGTTTCCCTCCTCTTTCCACCTCTTCTTTGGAGTTTTTTCAAACTTTCCCGCCACAAATGAGGAGCGGCTAAAAACACCCTACACCCACGCACATATCCCGCACTTGCTTTTCCAATTTCCATCATGGCCGGGAAACTTTTTATCATTTGAAGATTGTACTAGGGTGTGGGGCCCACTTGAGATTGTACGGGCAAATCTGGACCCTAAATCGGATGTGGGTCCAATGTCAATCTTCATCAAATGATCATTGCCCTCAATTAAGAGTCCAGATATGGTGAGGTAAAAGTTGCATGGCGACCGTGAGTGAACTATTTATAGTCCGCTACGTCACCGAGGACAGCCTGTCATGCATTCTAGTAGGGGCTGCCCGCGGTAACGTGACGAACCCTAAGTGGTCCACTCACGGTCACCTTGCGTAAGCCCATTTAGAGGGTCCTCGATTCCTCAATTAACTCAATTGTGATCTAAAAGTTTGGTGCAAATAGTTATAGTGGGGGATATTCCTGTGCGTCCTTCCCTCACCATATGGTGAGGGACAAATTTAATGGGACCCACTGATCATGGAACTTGTGGGAGATGAGAAGAGACATCCTAGATAAGACCATATATCAAATTTGGGGTCAATCATATGCCTCTAATCCCTTCATCCATTGCTCACAAATTTAATGATTTTATATTGAAGTAAAAAAATTGACCCTCGATCCAACAGTCTAATCCATTTCAATAGGTGAAAATTCAATGGGTCCAGTGTACTTAAGGGTGTTCCATGTGTGTGGATGATTCGAATGTGTTATAAAGTCTATGCTGTCTCTCACCATAACATAGTGAGGGATGGATGCACGTGAATATTTCTCATAGTTATATATATTTTCTTAAATATCGACGGTGGTAATCATGGAGACTAAATTGACCTTGGCACCAGCAGAGCACGACCGAAAGGTGTGGTGGAGTAGCAAAAGCAAAGCATAGAAAAAAAAGATTAGACTAGTTTAGAACTATGATCATTTACAATTCCTCCCCATTTAATAGCAAAATAAATAAATAATAAGAGAAATTCAAGGTCATGCCTATGCCTATACATCACATCTTGTATCAAGTGAGGAATCTATATATATTCAAGGATTCCATATTTCCATATTGCTATAGGAATATAGCCTTTTTTTTGGAATTTGTATCGCTAAAGATTCCTTATTGCCACAGTTGATAACAGGTGGAGAATCCTATCCATCCATTCAATTGGTGATCTCCCCATAAACGGATTTGGGTGAGTGTATGTGAGTATTTTATATTGAAACAAAAAAAAAAGAAAAAAAAAGAAGGCCCAAGCTCTCGAGAAATTACAATTGTCAAACGTAAATTTTTCAAGATTTCGTGAAAAGTAGAAAAATATATTTCCAAGAATTTGATTTCCCAACATGAACCACTGTCCTCCATATTAGCACTGGAAATCTTTCTTAACTTAGACAAGAGTTGATCATGAGATCATATTAAAATAAAAAAACAAGAACAAAGAAGTGTGATAATGAATTGATGTGGAGTGATGCCTTTGATCAAACAGAGCTAAAATCCTGATGTTTATGATTAAAGATCATGAACAATTGGATGAAGCTGCTCTTGCCATCTATTTTGGATAAGTTTCGTATTGGATGGCTGTGATTGTCAGATCAAGCTAACACTACATTGGCCACATGTGATCAATTAATCCAACCATTAGGCCAAAGTGGGCCACACCAGCATGTGATGTAGCCAGTAGCATACAACTCACTACAGCTGGACTTTGATCCTCCTTTTTTATCATTCAAATTCGAAAGAAGCGGAAGTCGAAACGGACACGTGGGAGTCGTTGGGGGCATTTAATAATAGAAAAAGTTTCCCGCCGCTTGGTTGGCGCGTCCACATGGCATGATTTAAAATGTGGGGAAGGGGTCCGAATATTCTTTTCATGTGAAATCCTGACCCTTCATCAGTGGCCCAAAATTACAATGGACGACCAGGATGGAAGAGAAGCCAGCAAATGGATGGGTATGATTTATCATCTATATAAATCATTGCCCATGGAAACAATGGTCATTGGTCTTGCATAGACTTGGAGTCCTTTATAATACATTTTTAAATTATTATGATTTTGAAATTCTAAGAATACGTTTGTGCAGTCTCATTTTCTTTTTAAGAAGAAAGTTTAAAGAATTTGATTTGATTTTTTTCTTTGTAGCATAAAATTCTCATATTGGGTGAAGTTGTTTTTTATGCAAATAAAAGTTTGTAAAGCGAGTGAAGGTTTTTTGAAATTTTGCAGAAAAGAGTTCTCAATAAAAAAAAAATAGAGTATTCTAATTTTGTTAATCAAAGAAAATAAGTTCATCTTTTTTCCTCTTTCTTTGAAAAAAAAAAAAAAAAATAGTGTCATGCAAAGCAATGAATAATTTTCTCTTTCTACACAAAAAAAGTACCCACAAAAAGTTAGAGCTTTTATAGCAACATTGAGGAACCATTTTCCCTTTTCTTTTTAGCTATAAAGTGATATTCTATTATGACAAATACAAATAAAAATAACTCCGTTGGGTAGCTCAGTTGGCTTAGGACTATAGTTTGCATCCGGAGGTTGTGGGTTCAAAACTGCACTACCACACTGGGGCCGCATGAGAATTTTATCATGCTTTCTTCCCTAAGCCCGTGGGGATTATTCTTGTCCAAATGGCTGGAAAGTGGAAACCCTGCGTTATAAAAAAAAAAAAAAAAAAACCAAAAAAAAATTATGACATAAAAATCAATAAACTGAAGCTCTAATTAAGTTTAAAAGGTAAAGAACTCTCTCCTACAGGGAGAATGCCTTAACCATTGTAATTACTCACAAGGAGTATCTGAGTTTTCTTTGGGGTCATCTTCTTTTGCCTTTCGCTTTTATGATGATGAAATTCAAATCACAAGTTCAAACTTGAAACAATATGAGTATGTGTGGAATGGTGTCACCCAATGGCACCACCTCACAAGCAACTTTTTTATTTAGTGTTTTTGACCACTCTTCTATTAGAAACATGGTAGGCGACCTACCCACTGCCAGGCCAAAACCATTGTATAGAGACCTAAACTGTTTAATTTTTTGCCTTAGATTATTTCTTGTTTGAATGGAATATTATTGAAAAAACTGAGTGCTCTCTCTCTATATATAATTATATATATTATGGTTCTTTTGCTTTGTATGCATATATTACATTTGGGGTTTTGCATTTACTAATGATAACAATGACCATTAAAATCACAATGTATTGGATCAAATTGCCATCTACAAAACTATATATTATTTGAACCTTAGCCTCCAGGAGTTGATAAACTTACTTGGCCTAATTGGTAGAAGGATAAAAAAATATCATGGATTTTGGTTGGTGCAACATTTTATCAAAACTAAAATGTGAGAATAAGATGTCATATTTTTCACAAAGTGGTTGGAGATATCTTCCAACAATAAAAAATAAGTACTGTCAGGTCTTCTTGATAGACAGGTAAAGTAAACAGCATCCATTGCTAACTTCAGCTTCTCATTCTAGTCCCAAAGACTGAGCATGCCCAATTGCATAGATTAATAAATTGTTCCCCACAGGGGCCCTGTCACATCCTCTGCAAAGATTAGTGAAATTTTGATATACTTTAGCACAAGTAGTAAGAAAATGGATAGTAACAAGTATACTTTTGTTCTTTGGAAATACTCTAGTGTTTCAAAGTACAAATTGATGTTTAAAACATAGGTGGAGAAATCAAGTAGAGAAAGCTGTCCAAAAGACCAAATTGCAATGTGGATAGTTCTTTCAACTCCGTTTCTCCAACTTTTCTCATCATACAAAACACTAATTGATAGTTGAAATTTATTTTTCCCCATTGCATTTAAAAAGTGTTTGGTGAAACTTGCAGGGAACAAGCCCACTTCAGAAGCTAAATGTTGCATAGGATATATTTTACAGAAAACACAATTGATATACTAAACAGTAAACACAATTGGTAATTGGGTTTGGGTATACTATGGACCTGAACAGAACATAAACTCGCATGTAGTCTCAGTGTGATAGTGTAATTTCGAATCTACAACCTCTAGGTGCAAAACATGGTTCTAAGTCAACTGAGCTACCTCTTGATCTATATACTAAACAACAAAACACAATTGAAAATTCGGTTTGGGTACACCAAAGGTGGATAACCAATTAGGCAACCATAGGACTAGAACCAAAACCAAGTGACTCCTGAGTCCTGAATCCATTTCTTGTATCTGAGGATATAGTGTCATGTTCCTTTCCATAAGCCTAACATATTGACAACCGAAGTCTCAATCTCTCTCTCTCTCTCTCTCTCTCTCTCTCTCTACTTTCTTTTTGATGAGAAGGAAGTTTTTGTTTGATGCCATGTTCTCTCTCTCTACTTTCTTTTTGATGAGAAGGAAGTTTTTGTTTGATGCCATGTTCTACTGTCAATGGCATTTGTATGGTCAGCACTGGTGGCATCAAGTGGTGGAAATAAGTTTTGCAAGCCACTAATAATGCCTCTATAATTGAGATGTATATAGAGACAGTCCCATGTGTGGGGATGGACCACACTCGCATGAGGATGGTGGGAGTCTATCTTTCCTCCTCTCTTTAAACATAACTCCAAAAGGGTTCCTATTAGGATCTCCATTAAAAAGGGGATACTGCCTCTCACTTAGATCCTTTATCTTTCAGTACATGACATGGGAACCTCTTTTTTTCCATAGGATGATGTCTTCTTCACTTGTATCCCACGGCTCTAAGAAATGAATGGATGTACTACTGCCACTCCTTTCTCTTAACAAATCACAACTGAGAGGAGATTAAAACAAGAAAAGTTGTTTTAGGAAATTATATGGTCCTTGAGTCCCAACTCCTAAATGATATTTTTCTAGGCCTGGTGTTCAAAAGTGTTTAAATTATTGATGATGGATATGGGACTCACAAGAACACCATAAATATGGAGATTGAATGATCAATGATATTGTTTTCTAATTGCGACGCAATGTTTTTGTTTTTTTGAAAAATATTTACTTGTATATCTGCAAATAGAGTTGAGCCAAAGAGTAGGACCCAAAAGGGATGACCCAAATAGATGAGATAAGACTTCAAAAATGATATATGGTAGATTTATTGATTGTAAGCAATTTAGACAAAAAAAAAAAAAACTATGTCCATCTTGCTCTATCATTGAGCAAATTCATATGCTTTAAAGATGATCAATCTAACAGTTCACATGACTCTAATTGAAGTAAAATTATCCTTGACGATAAAAAAAAAAATGAGACACTAATCTTGAGCAGTTTGGGTTTTAGTAAAGGTGGACTCTGTAGGAATCTTGGAGTCCTATGCCATCACAAAATCTGAGCTTTAATTAATAATAGATCTCATTGTCAATGTTTTGAGAAGATATGCTCATACCACAACTCAAGGGAGATGAAATCTCCATAAAACACATACAAACAAAAAAAAAAGAGTTTACAAACTTCTTAATTCTGTAACCTGTCATTACATTGATACAACCAGCTAATCTTATTAACAATTTCATAAAAAAAAATATCCATCTAACTAATAAACTCCAAAACTAATTGACCTACTCTATATTCATACATGTGGACCATATGGGTTGTCATCAAGCTTTACCACATAATAATAGGTATTATTAACTATTTCAATTATGAAGATTAGATCCAAAACCATGCACATATATACAGGACATTGGATCTGGCTTTCTACTTGATACTAGAATCTGTCCTTAATCGTTTATTGAACATTCCTATTTACTTCTAACATAGTACACCAAATTTTATAGGAGAGATTGGTCCCATCTATATGATCAATCCAAACCTAATCCATAGCTGCCTCCTCAATCATCCCCATCATATCATCCTAACCCTTGACTTAACAACTTTAAAGCTTAACATTTTTTGATTATATAGGTTTTTTCAGATTCAATTTCAACGAAGAATAAAGGTCAGATAAATGTGAGAACAAGACAATGGAGAGAGTGGCAATGAGCTTGAAGGGTTGGGCTAATCAAAGGTCGACCCCAAGTTGGCTCCATAGAGCATAGAGCTGGACCACAATTGTTGTCTAAATGGTGAAAACTCTGCATTTATATATTATTAGAAACTAATCAGGTCCAACTAACAGGACCATAATAAAAGCTTAACCCATCATGTAAAGCCCATTATGGCTACCTATATACATGGTAAATCTTGGGTAAGGACTTTGTAGAGTTTGCTTGTTGATCCGAATTTTCAACAAAGGAACAAATATTGTCAATTGGACTCTGTCAATTGTCCAATTTACTGAAATTGAAAGTAACTATTTCATAGCTTAGATCAAGTATTTTAGACCATCCAATAGACTCAACTTTTGTATAAGTTGAGTCCCAAAGACTAGGTTAGTGGGCTGTACAAACTCTACTTTGTCCCGGTAGTGTACAGAAAAAAAAAGAAAAGAAAAAAAAAAGGCTTCATTTGTTGATGACAACCATCTCACAAGGGGCCTCATTCAAGCAAAATTTGGTACAACCTTCTAATTTTCATGTTCTTGAGTCCATGATTGTGATCATGGATAAAATTCAGGCCAATATGCATTTCCATCCGACCATTCACTATGAATACCAGTGATTGCAATGGGCCCTACAAGGTGGGGTTGAACTCCTAGTTGCCCTTTGATCATTCTCTTCATTATTCCTTGGTTGAAACCGACGGACCCATGAACACTGTTAGACTGAGATGCATATGCTCACCATGTTCAGCTCTCTCTCTCTCTCTCTCTCTCTCTCTCTCTCTCTCTCACCCCACCTTCCTTCACTACTTCCCATTTCCCAATCGCCTTTATCTTCTGTCTCTAATAACTACAAACAGAACAAATAGAATAACAAGACGAGAGCAAGAGCAAGTGCACCAAGGCAATCATCTACGTACACCATCCTCCCTCACTCTCCCCAATACCAATTCCTCCTCTTTGAGCCATGGATACCCCACGACCCCACAACATGATAGAGAGAGTTGCAGACAAGGAAGGAGCAGAAGAAGAGAGAGAAGATGATCCACCATCACCAAACCATGAAAGCCTCAACATCCACACCATCACATCTCTCCCACCTTCTTCCTCATCTTCTCCTTCCAATGACTTCTCCTTCACTCTCTCTCTACACCCATCATCCACAACAAGGTCACCAGACAAATTCAAGCCCTCTTCCTCTCTCGCAGTTGACGTGTCTCCCGCTGACAATGTGTCTCCGGCCGACGACATTTTCTTCCATGGCCATCTCCTCCCTCTCCACCTTATCTCCTCGAGCAACCGCAATTCGTTGGACAATCTCAACCGCCCAGTTCGAGATCTCATTGGAGATCATAAGGTCAATAAAAACTACCCAAATGGTTGCACCAGCAACAAAGGCGGCAACAGCAACACTGCTAGTGGTGCAAAGGATGGAAACAGGCCAAAGTCTTTCATGATCAGGCTTGCAAAATGGCGAAAAGCATTCGAAAGTGGCGAAAGGGACGAGGACGTGATGAAGAGGAAGAAAAAGGCGAGATGGGATGTGGGTGGGGTGTTGAAGAGGTATATGAGGCTGATTCAACCCTTGTTCTCTAGAACAGGGGAGAAGGAGAGGCGCGTTATCGGCCAGCCGCCGAATTGTCACTCAGGCCATATGAGTTCTAAGTTGAAGGAGAGTGGAGGAAGAAGAAAGGGAGGGTTGTCGGCACCGGCGTCCATGTGGACATCACCAACAAACAGCGGGCTTCTGGTGGCGACCTCAGCGATCACTTCTAGTGATAGCACCATGGAAGAGCTGCAAAATGCTATTCAAGCTGCCATTGCTCATTGCAAGAACTCCATTGCAGTCAAAGAAGACAAGTGCAAATGCTAAGATGAGAAAAAAAATAAAAATTTTGATTACTCTCTCTCCCCCATGAGTTTGTACAAGGTTTGAGTACAGGTTTAGCTCTACCGTGAGTTTGTATGAGTCCTGGTTGGGTCTACACTGTATACAAACATGACCCAGTTACTAAACAGTACAAGTACTAGACCCTGGGGCAATATACCACTGCACCCGGGTCAATCACTCTCTCTCTCTCTCTCTCTCTCTCTGTTCCTTTTTTTCTTCAATTACTTGAATACTATCAATGTAATATGAGAAATGATCAATGCTGCCTTTATTATGGTGCTGACTGTAAATGGACCTAATTTATCATGTGTAGGTCTCTCACTTTTATTACATGTATTTTATGCAAATAAGCAGGCTCTTAGTGGTCAACATACCATTAATACTAATGCTGGTATTCAGTTGGATCCATACATACTAAACATGTCCATCAAAGGATTTCTTCTTAATTTGCCACCACAGCTCGGGCGTAGCATCACTGGGAACGCTATGGTTACCAGAAAACTGGTAGTGATCATGACAGTGGTGGTATTTTTAAGGAGGGTGAGGAGGTGGAGAGCTAAGGGTTGCTCAACTGGTTCGCAACTTGCCTCTCACCCGAATGAGTAGGGATCGACTCTAGTCCCCCCAACACTCTTTGCTCGTGCAAGTTTGGGGGGGCGGGGGCGGGGGCGGGTCCTAACTCATAAGCATGAAAACAATATGGCTTGTATAGGACTGTCCATAAACTGTAAGTGAGGATCTCGAGTAGATCCCACCTAAAAATTCACTATAAAACAATAAATTTCAATTTATTCTTTATGAATATAAATTAATTTATTCACATTTAGGGAGTAAAAAAATTTTTTACAGGTCAAGCGAGTTGTTAACAGGTTACTTGTTTAATTCGTGTCCGACCCGTTAACCTAATGTGTTAACTGGTTTCACCCGTTAATGACCCGAACCCATTAAAAGCCAACACAAACCCATTAATATCGTGTGGGTTCGTGTCGTGTTAATGGGTCGTGTGGCATTTTGACTGCCCTAGGCTTGTGAGCCCACCTATAATCAATGTAAATTAAACAAACTCACTACCCCACTCTACAGTGAATCAGCATTTGCTAAAATTTGACACTCATTTGAGCTTTCATAGGCACTTAGATCATGAGGATTTAAGATACATCATCAATGTTATCAAATGACTAGGATTGGACAACTTTAAGGCCTTAGAAGTGTACCTTTCATTCTTTGCATAGGCCTAGGTCATTAGTAAATGCCTTATTCTCACATGATTGGCATGCTTCTAGGCAGCCTTAGGTCAAGAAATATCATGCAAGGGGACATCTAATGGGGGAGATGTTGACCTTTATATGCAATCCACCTAATTAGGCCCACTTAGATGTAAGTTCACAGCATACAAAAATGTATTCTCATGGGCAATGAAGAACTAAAACACCGTCTCACCATATATATTATCCTAGCTCTTGATTTAATAGTATTAAAATTTAATTACATCTTAACTGTAGATTTTCTTGAGATTCAATCCAATAGTGAGAGAAGATTCAGTAAATGTAAAATTAAGCCCGGTGTCTAATCGATCTGGTTAAAGGTGGGCACAAGTGAGCTCCAAAGTGCTGGATTGCTGATTGCTTGTAGGAGAACATTCACCATCTTACAGTCCCTAAATTCGACTTGATGATGGCGAACAATGTAACTGATGCCAATTTTCATGTTTGAAATAAAGCAGAGACTAGTGAATTATCGCTAAATATACAAGTCTATATATATATATATATAGTTTTCTATTGTCAACCAGATTTTCATGGGGAAATGCCACTTGCTATAATGGCCATAAGGAAGCATGAAAATCATGGGAGGTAGGGGAACTAGGATGTTATGGATCTATTTGCCTATGATGAAATGATCCTACCTCTGAATTCACAAACCCCCAACCCCAACCCCCCCCCCCCCCCCCCCCCCCCCTCCCCCCAATCAATCTACCTTAGAGTCAAACTAACATCATGAGGGCAAGTCTCTATGTAGTGATTGGATTTTTATTTTATTTTATTTTATTTTTTTATGAACATTGTGAAGTAAAAAGGCCACTGGGAAAAAAGGGGCACCAAATATATCTTTTATTTTGTAAATGATGTAGTTTCACACCTCCCTTGGTTGTATTAAGTGGGCAATTGGCTTACGCTTTGCAAGTGCCCCACTTTGATGCAGAACTTTAACAAAGAGACTGAAAATATATTGTGGTCGTGGCCTTTGTGAGCTTGTAGGTAATGGTAGGGCCATAGGAAGAGATAAAGCCAAACTCCAAATGGGTTACTTGATGTGATAGCTATGGAATTTCCTAGTGTCAAGTACACTGCACTCATCAGCAGTTTGGTGGTGCCTTGCATTGTACTTGATCTTCTTTTTGCATCTTCCTTCACCACCACCAGAGTCTTGAGTGGATATGATAAGATAAACAATCACAAGGACAAATAATTTGTTGATATGAGCTTCTGGGTACTAGGCTAGTCGCTTGTGGGGTATCCTTGTTCTAACAAGCACAAAAGTCCTTGTCGGTGCATACCCTTGGTATTATAATATATTCAGATTCAGGTACACGTTTGGAGATGAAAGTCTTATATGAATGAATGAAATGCACATTTTTTAGAAGGATGTGCAAGGTTACAAACATTAATACATAATAGAATTAAAAGGAGGATCAATGAAAGGATGAAAATTGAGGACAACAGAAACTAAAAGAATATCATTTGAGATGATATGAACACATTACTCAAATCAGAAATGGCACCCATGAGATAAATAGAAGGGCTATTGGTCGAAGGTAAGATGACATCAGGAGACAGTATAGATTTTCTTAATAAGGCGATGGACTACTCAATCTTAAGGAGGGTGTTGTACTGAAGCTCACTGCAGCAACACTGTGATGTAGTTTTACTTTTGCCCCTTGCTACATTGTAGTTATGCTCTTGTGAGTTATGTTTTCTCACACTATTATTCAATGTTATATATGCTTTTGGTTGCTTCACATGATGTCTTGTCCTTCCTCTTTTGTTCCTCCTATATTGGAACCCCTAGCACCTATTAGGTTGACTGTTCTGAACACTAAAATCAATTTCAGTGGACCACAGGATTGAGTAGGGGATTCTACACATGATGGTGGGGCTCCATTCATTTTAATTTAAAAGAAAATGAAAAGTGAAAGGAAGTTGATAATGTGTTCAAGATGTTGTCAAACTAACAGTGGTCATTTCATTGATTGGAAATATTTTATATATTTCTTGTTACAATGGGTGTTAGGGAATATCAAGGTTTTAATTTTTGGAAGATTGGCTACACTCATGCCTTCATGGGTAGACAGGAGAATGGGGAGAGAGGCTGGCATACACGAGGGGAGAAAATCCAAATGCACAGATGTGAGTATTCACACATGCAAGAAAAGAGAACTTGTACATGTGAGGAGTCGGGGTGGCGGTGCTCATAGGCCAGGCCTGACCGGTCCCAAACCACTTTAGGTTGGATTTGGGCCCTAATTTCTAATATTCGAACTAGGCCTGGATTTTATTTTAGGCTCGGTTAAAATTTGGACCAGGCTTGGGTTAAGTGTTAGAAAGCCCAAAGCCTGGCCTAGTCCGAGCAAATATATACTTCTTGCCTTAAACTTCAAAAAGTAACCATGTTTGAAGTGACTAAAGACGGGTTCCGCCCAGACATGCTTCAAATTCATGATCATCTGCATGAGAGACAGGGTTGCCAACCAGCTGAGAAGCCTCTAATTCCTACTTTTTTGTACTTACAAACAATAAAAGAGATGGAGAGTGACCTTACTTTCTAGAATTTGTTATTTAAGTATACTCTTAGCTATAATTATTATCATTGTTGTTGCTGCTGCTGCGGTCATCGCCGTCAATTTACGTAAAAATCTTTTATAAGTAACTTCAAATTGAGGTGTTAAGTCATTGGTGGTGTGATGATGAGGAGACTTCTTGACTATCGTTTGTTATGTAAATAGCTCAAACTCTAGAAAGCCTGCGATTAGTGCACCTAAGTGGTGGGTCTAGACTATAGACCAAAAACTAGTAGACCACATCTTCAAGGAAACATTAAAAGTTGGAGGTTTAGAGCCATGTGAATATTAAATCAACCTTCTACAAAAAAATCAATAGAATGAGCTTTTGTTTTTTTTTTCAAGTAGTTCTTCTCATTAGAAGGTGCTAAAAGTGAAAGATTAAATGTGAAGATCAACAAAATGCCATTAAATAATCTCCCTTCTAATGAGAAATAATTACCCAATATTAGCCAACTAAATATGATGTCTCATCTACAAGGCCAACTTATTTTTTTCATTCTTTACTTCTTAATGATCATTGGGTAAACCACCCTTTACTATGGATCCAGTGAATTCAAAATATAGGGAATGTAACGCCCCACTCATATCCATGCACGGTGGGGCTCTGATACCATTTGTAACGCCCCACCCATACCCATGTATGATATTGTTCGCTTTGGCCCACGAGCCTCACAGTTTTATTTCCGATGGGCCTCAATCCATCAAAAGGCCTCATGCAAGGTAAGGGTGTAAGCTCTACTTATAACTTCATTCACTTTCCTCTCTATAGTCGATGTAGGACTCCGGAGTGTCACCGGGAAGGAGACAGAGATGGGTTGCCCAACTCAGATTGATTTCAATGAAAGCTACCTCTGTTCTTCTTCTGATGTTCCTTGCTTTCTTTGGAAACCTTAACCAAACACCATTTCTGGTATGTTTGTGTGTTGGAGATGGTGGAATTGGATCTATGAAAATCCAACCATTGAATTGTATCAATTGAAGCCGAGCAATTTTTCGTGGGGTTTTATTTTGCAATAATCTCATTTTATTTTAGAAAATTAGAAATTAAACATATCATCTTCTATAGTGTAAATTTCTATTATTTGGTGCGGTGGAACGATAAACCTACAGCTAGAATGCATATCTACCTCTTAAGCAAAGACTAAAGAGAGTAGTTTTTAAAAATCCACTTCCACCTTAAAAAACTCCGCGAATGATAATAGAAAATTACACTCTTTTCGAAATTATATATATATTTACTCTGAAAATGCTCCACACAAACACACCCTAAAGTTTACCTGTTAGGTTCTTGAGGATGGGCTTCGATCTAACTGTTGGATTATGATCAACATATAATTATAGGATTGACAATAATTACGATATATTTGAACAATATAAACTGGATTTAAAAGCATGTTTGGTCCCATGATCCTGCATGCTCTCTCAATTCCTAGAGATTAACAACTTCCTTTGAATAGGGAATTATAACACTCCCTCTCCTTTCCTTATTTGTGATCTTTGATGGGTTATCCAGATTATCACCAAAATGAGGAGGGTAATCATTTCCTTATTAAGTTCTCAGTAAGCTTCATCATGCATTAGCTAATAAGTATAAGAGAAGTTCAAGTAGGCCTCACATATTAGGTGTGTGGTCATGTGAGCCATCCTCAGTTTTGCATTTTGAAACAATGTTTGGTTCTTTCCTTCATGCCTGACTTTATCAGCTTCATTGTTTGGTTACAATCAAAATCAAAAGTAGCTTCTTTCCCAAAGAATTGCAGAAAAAATTAGCTTATTTTTACGTTATCTTGTAAAAAGCCTCCATATCAAATATAGAATTTGCTGTAATGTGAAAAAACATTTTTAAAATCCTCACTTTTTTATATGGAAAATTGGCCACACAAACATGTCCTTCAAGTGGAACCAATGAAGAATCCGTGTTCTGAAAACACTGGGGGTACTCATTTGGATCTGAAATTTATTTTCTCCTACATTTGTATGAGAATTGAACTTTGACTACTTGAGAGTAAACCACATGATTCGACAACTAAATGGCTCTAATGCCTTAAAACGGCCACTTTTTCTTCATATTGGCTCAATGAGCAAAAATGAAGGAGACACCGAAACGACATATAGGTGATGTTAGTTGGTTAAAGACATGAGTAGTGTGCAAAAATATGTGAGTTTAAATTCCTTGTTTAGAGAAAAAAAAAAAAAAAAAAACAGAATGTAACTCTTACTAATTACGAGACGTGGAGAATGCATTAATTGAAGATAAGAGGTCCCCAAAGGGGCTGAAATTGATACTTTCCATGAAATTCCATGAGACACCTCTTTTTAAAATGATTCCGGATATATATATATTGTAGTATATATACATAATGCACACAAAAATTATCTGTATTTTTTTTTATTATAATGTACCTCATTTCTCTTCCCTTTATTGGACACAAAATATTGAACCCAAAATGCAAACCCACCATGGGTTTGGATATGGGTCCTAAGATTAACACCCCATTTTGGACTTAGAGTTAGATCTGGACCTGGAATCAGACTCAGACCACGGCCAAGAACCGGAATTAATCTTTTCTTTTCCTTTCTTTCTTTTTTCATATTTCTGCCTGGATACCATATTACGGTCCTAATGCCCTAAAATCCATGGGTCCAAATCCATATTTGAAAAATATTTGGATTCATTAGCTTGGACTTGCAATGCCTCCTGAGTCCAAAGTAGCTAGGTTGGGCAAACCTTGTTGATTCCTTTTAACCCGACCCATTAACATCCTCAGGCCCATCTTATGTCTGTGTTCATGTGATGATTTGGGCCATCATCACAATCTGCCACTTATTTAATGTCTCCATTGAATTGAGGTGGTTGCAGTGCTAACCCACTGCCAACTGGGTAAGCCTTTATAATAGGAGGTTCAGGGAAGTGAAAAGCATTTGTCTGACAAGAGCATCAACTTAAATGGGGCCCACTAGAAAGAAGATGCAGTCATTTGTCCTCTTGTGTGGAACACTTGGTTGTATGACATGTGATATAATCTAATGAACACTAGAATCATCAACAACTTTCACTGATGCATTTGCCATTGATAGACCTGCAGAGTAATGACTGGTAATGGCTCTGATTCCCTCATTGACCATTGACCATAGACCATCTGCTTTTGAACCACCTATTATAATCCTCAAATGTGGACATCAATCCAACTTTTTCATGATGGCTTACTTTGAGGATATACCAAACAAAAGGCACCATAAGATTGAAATGCCAAAACCACACTTGCAAATCTTGAATCACATCAGAAAATATTTGTACAATGATCACCCCACACACCAATTTCTAAAGGGTTAACACTCAAAGAAAAAAAAAAAACTATGGCAATCCAAGTTAAAAGTGTTAAAAGACCCCATAAACCTCATAAACACATCCACAACCTTTATCTAAAATCATCCAAACCCCAATGTCAACCATAGAGGGCAAAAAGAAAAAGAAAAAAAACCCAATGTCTTTACACCTTCTCCTCTCATCCATCAATCTCAATTTCTTCCACCCCAGGCCTTTTGCTGCCTTGAACCTCTAACTCCTGCAACCACAAATGCCAACCATTATTTTAAAAAATCAAGGCTTTCTAAGCAGCTGGGCCAGTGGCGCTTAAGGTTTAGAATTTTTTTTTCCCTTCTTCTAGAGAGCATTCCCTAGTATTAACACGATATGACTAATCCCCCGGGGCACAGATGCACAAGGTAAGTCTAGGGGTGTTGAAATTGGGAGCAAATCCACACCTTATGCCAATGACCAACATCAAAGCAGGTATGCTAAAGGATCAGTTTAAATTAGAAATAGTTATTTATTTTGGATAGAAATGACTAGAAAATGAGGAAGAATCAACAATAAAAGGCCAAACGTGTAGTAATTTATACTGATTGAAGACTAAAATAAATACTAGTCCTTATACTCATAACAATATTGCTTGTGATCAAGTGAAAGATACGAGGGCTGTGAAATCTAGAAATCAAATATCAACTGCACAACACTCTAATATGAGGACATGAAAGATACACTAAGATTAAAAATTTTGAGTGACAATAGTTTTATAACCTTAAATTATATAGTTAGCTAAAAATCTAATGAATAAAATGTAAAATTATATTTATATACTATTTCATGTTCTTAAATCAGATAGCTAACAACCTATCTAACTCACATGTAACAAACTCTTCTCATTAGTTTACCAGACTGGATGGATTTATGGTGAATGTAAATCACATTAAGAGTCATTTAATCCGAAGAGCAAACTTAAATCATAAAAGGATTCTCACCTGCATGGCCTTGTTTACTTGAAATGCCTGGCCGGAAACAGCCAAGGGTGGCCTCCCCACCACCACCCCCCTCTCCAAAGACCCATCACCTTTGTCCTGCTTCTTAGAAGCAATGTGGTGGGTCTTCTTCAGCCCCAGGAACTCCTTCCACCTGGTAGGACCCTTGGGCGGCCGCGCCGACACCTCTTCCTCCCAGTCATCGCCATGGAGGAGCTCGTCGCGCAGCGTGGTCTTGGTGCAGCTCTCCTTGGCCGGCAGCAGCTTCCCCTTGAAGAAGATCTCATCTGCTGCTATCATACTGTAGTTGGTCACCGAGAATTCAAAGTCCGACGAACTTGGGGCCGTCGATGTGGTCCTTTCATGCTTGATTATGTGGTCTGGATCGACGAAATCATTAGAGAAGGAGATCCTTGGGCTCATTGAAGCACACAGGCTCTGGTGGTCTGTGTTGTTGAACATGTCTAAGCATGCCATGACATGAACCCAACCAACAAATTGGAAGAAAACTCTCTCTCTCTCTCTCTCTCTCTCTCTCTCTCTCTACCTTGTCTATTATCTCTTACAAGTGTAACAAGGTATGACAAGTGCTTGAATTTATATGTAGGTGGGTTGGTATGTATGTGTTAGGTATGCATATATGTATGTGTCTTTGTCTTTATTGCTGGGCAACTTTTACATTTATCATGTTTCATTTAAAAAGACTTGTGCATGGTTTTGTTTTTGTTGTATGCCACTTATAAAATTTAATAGCATTTAAGTGTGCATGAATTGGAAGAAAAAGGCTTCCAAGACTTACAAGTTTATTTGGTCCTATTTAGTTATGCATGTTGGCAATCTTTTTTCTGGGTTCAAAAAGTTTTGAACATGGTAGCATGTATAAAATTTTTGGACATGTTTGTGTGAAGTATGCATGTATGTTTACGTATCTACGAAAGTCCCTCAAAAAGACTGTGCATGATTTTCAATTCCTGAATTTTATTTTGTGGGATACCTCCTGAATTAATGGTGGATTCTTATTTAGGAGAATTAATTCCAAAAAAAGTGTTTGTTTGTATGGGGATGTGAGTATTTACCCTAGTGAAAAAAAAAGTTATATATATATATATATATATATCTTTCATGCTCTATGGTGGTGATGGTATAGGGATGAAGCTAATGATATAGGGATGCTTGGGGGAGTGATGATTTTGATGAAATGCATGCATCCTTGCCATGGTGAATGGATGATGATGATGATGAGCATAGATAGGGCATAATGGAACATGTGGGTTGGGTAGAAAGAAGACACCTATTTCTCTTTCTAAAAAGGTGGCATGGAAAGCAATGGGAGTAATAAAAGTTTCAAACAAGGCCCAATATCTATAGTTTAAGTAAAAATGGCAGAAGGGTATCCCTAGATCTCTTTGACCATTGATTGACTTATCTACAATTAGCACTCATGAGCTGGCGATACCGACGGATGATCGGTGGGACCACATGCATGATAGGGCCCTTCTTTAAATATCATAAAAGCCCTTTCAACCAGCATCTAATGCTAAATAGTTTGTCCTTGAGGGACACATATTCAAACTATGTCTTTCACCTAGATATATATAGAGTAGGGACATCCCTAGAAACATCAGGACTGCCTGATTGGTGGGGCACTTTAGAATGGTGAGATGATCCTGATCATGTGATTGGAGGACTAGAAAATTAGTTGGATGGGTGGTAAGTTGATGGGAGATGAATGGTCCAGATCAAGGACATTTTAGTTTGTTTTGTGTGGGTCAAGGACACAGAAGGGTAGTTGCCTTTTGTGTTTTTGGGAAGGAGCACGTGATCACATGAAATGAATGGCTTTTGCTTGGCCTTCTGCTAGAAGGTAGTTGGTGAGTGTGTTAATAGTATCACAAAAATTGAAATTGCCATAACTCTTAGGGGCCAAGTTTTTTTTTTACCCAAAAAAAAATTTAAAATTCATCATGTGGGGTCCACCTAGATCCACTCGGGTCCACAAGTTTTACCCGGCATAAACCATGGATCATGGGGTTGTGATTATCTGATAGACTAATTGAAGTTTTTCATAGGACTAAATAATATCTAAATCTTTCAATCCTCCATCTCCCTCACAAAAGAGTTTGCAAGTAAATCAATGCACAAGAGAACCACTCATATATATTACAGGAGTTCACCTTAAATGTAAGTGAAAATACTTAAAGGCAAACTCGAAAAAATTTCCCACAGTGATGCTTTTACAATGTTATTTATCATTTACTCTTTTTTTTTTTTTTTTTTTTTTTTTTTTTTTTTTTTTTTTTGAAGGGGTAATTTGTAAAGAATAGAACTTAAAAAAATACCAAGGAGTACACATTCAATAAAAAGGGTACGGAGGTGGTGGTATCTTAGAGAGTAGATCATACAAACATCTTCATGACAAAGGATTACACAGAGGTACATTTGAAATCATGCATTATATGAAATCTTAGAAACTCATCCTAGAAAGATGCACCCCAAAAAAGATTAGAAAGCTTGAGCTGGTCCTAATGAAAATAAATCATTGGGCACTGTGGTGGAATCCTTGTAATTAGAGGGATCAAATGCCTAGTCTCTAGAGAAAGCAAGGGCTACAATATTATTCTACACTTGACAACATTAGAGAAATGCTAGGTTGGTGATACAACTTCACTATTGGTGGGAAATATTAAGAGGGAGTGATGAGTGGGTGGACTTTTACTTCAACCCAGAAGGCAAGGTTGTCACTCACATGCACTCACCCCTTTTGGCTTTTGGTGGAATTCAAACAGGCAAATGGGGGGCTTACACGTAGTTGAATGGTGTAAATGTAGATAGAGCTTTGGAGGACCAGTCAAAGGGACTGGATCTATTTGGAGGGAGAGAGGGTGCAGTCACTGGTCTGGTCTGCTATCTTGTTAGCAGGGCTTTGGACTGTGGATTAAATTAAAGAGGGCAATTGAATATGATCATGAGAGCTTTGGTCTTGTGTGGGGGAGTCATGTGGCTCTTTCCCCCATATCAGATCAGGGGTGAAAAACTATTTTTCTTATATGGATCCAGATCCTCTACAGGTACTTATCCAAATATGACACCCCATGAGATTGTGGGTCTACTGTTCCTACTAAAGAGAGCTTTGTTTTTAGCTAACCTCAAAATATAAAGTGCATATATAGGAGTTTGAAATGATGGCTATCATTGTCTCTCTTTTTTTCCCCTTAAATCTGACAGTTTTCAATATTCATTTGCCTGATTTTATGTGGGGTTGGTTGTTCTAATATTCATGGCTTTGTTATCTAGCTAATTATGCTCATAGGATGTTGATAACCATCTGTGGTTCATAGCTAATTATTTTGTTAATAAGGCCTTTGAATTGCAAATAGTTAGTTTCTCGTAAGTACCACAACAATGGCAGAGTCATGAATTTTGCCTTGGGGAGGGCCACTATCTAAGAAAGAAAAATTCTTTGGACCATAAAATCTTGCATGATTTATAAGGGGGTTTTCAAAATTGCCAACCCCCAACCCCCTCCCCCTCCCAAAAAAAAAAAAAAAAACCAAGATCTATGTAAAAATCTAAAGCACTAAACCCATGTATATTAACAGTAGTTCATATCTAACTTCAATTAGAGCTAGACCTCACCTTAAGATTGAACACCTATAAAACATGAAAATTTACTTTGTTTTATTTTAAGCATGTGTTTTGAAGGGATCAATCTGATGGTAGGTCGAACACTAATTAAAATAAAATGTGGCTTGGAGAATATATACGATGAAGAACTATTAATATTAAGTGGTTACGGTTTTAGATGTGAATTCAAGTGATAAGACTTATAGCATGGACAAAGTTGAATTGGTTTATTGAACTTGTTGAACTCAAACTCGGAATCAAAGAAATCAAAAGGCGATTAAAATGAATTTCCTCCATCAATTTATCTAATTGAGCCAAGTCTCAAATTACAAACTACATACTCAAATGCGAATTGAAGTGTGAACCAGGTAACTATGATCTAATCTTTACTCTTAATCCCTTGGGCATCTAATTTATGGCCTCAAAATCAAATAGTATCAATATATAATATTCTAATTATCTTAAAATGACTATATCTCAAAGGTTACTTATATTTGATAGGATAATGTACTTCACAAAGTATACTACTTATGTATGTAGTAGTTATTTGCGGCAGACAGTGCACAAGTTATATACACACCTTCTGTGGAGACCACCTGATGGTGTATCCGACTGGATCACACACTCTTGAATTTTGCATGTCTTTTTGGATTTACACCTATTTAAATAGACTAAAGTCTAGACAGTTAAATCGACTACGCATCCATCCAAATATACCGTAGAATACTAAGTCGGATCACACACTCTTAAATTTTGCATGTCTTTTTGGATTTACACCTATTTAAATAGGCTAAAGTCTGAACAGTTAAATCTACTACGCACCCATCCAAATATGCTATATATCACTAAACTTGTGAGCCCCAAATCGGAGCATTCTAGCATCCTCCAAACACGAGATACATGTGTATCAATTGTGTGTTCATACTAGGACCCTGCTACACTTGGTGCTAACCATCATGATGCAGACGAGCAGAACTTTATGACAGAATTGATTGATTGATTGATGATCCACGGGACTTGGGTTTTGTCCATTTATATGGTTCCACTATGTTGTTTGAATCATATGTACTGCTGTAGGACTTGGGCATTGGAACCTGTGAGGTACTCTCCCTTCCTTTCTCTGCTTAGTCTTTACACCAAGAAGTGCCCATAGTAGTCCATTCTATCAAAACATGAACCAGATGTGAATTTGCATGCGCCCCCTCCCTCTACATTTTGGTCGTTCAAAACAAGAATTAAAAGTGAGTTGCACATGCCTTGAAGGGATCAATACTCGTTTGCTAAAACTTCTAGGAATTCTAAGCCATGTCTCTACCTAAATCTGAAGAAAGGTGAAGATACATGAATGGCCATCAGGGCTTCCCTTTTGTACCAAATGATTAGCCCTCACTACAAGTAGATACTAATTATTTGCATTGAAACAAAGGAATTGAATACACTAGAAATTGTCACAAGCCTAAGTGAATATACAAAAATCACCATCTCACAGCTTCCTCTTTAATGAAATGTAAATCAACCCAACCATCACCTTAGTAATTAAATTCCTAAGAAATTCAAGGGTCCCATTCGCATTGCTTTCTTACTCCATTTACCCCTCACCTTATTATCATTCACATTTCACCTCTTTCATGGTGGAGCTCACTTGACCATGAATTAGTAAATCAAATCTTTGGAAATAAAAGTCGCACATCTACATCACTAAGCTTTTTACTAAATTTTAGAAATCTAATACAAAGTAAGCAAAGCCTATAATGAAATCAAAATCTTCATACAATGGGATACACAAAACATGTATCTAAGCTCTAAATGGAGTCCTCCCTTCATAGAAATTTCATGTCAGCCAGGATGAAATTGATAGTTTGGTTTGAAACATGTGAAAAATGTGGAAGAACTGTATTTGTCTGATCCAACGGTGAATATAACTCTAATTGAAATGAAATATAATACATCTATAAAGGAGGAAATTGTGCATCTTATGAATAGTCTTCCATCATCAAATACTGCACTCTTATATGTGAAAAATGAATATATTGATAAAAATTTACTAGTTAGTGCAGAAAGATTTTGAAGGAGTGCAACAAGCAATGCATCTACATGTGTTCAAGTGTTAATGGATCAAGAAGTGCTCCTTACCCGAGTGGTAAGGAGCGTTAGTTTTTACTTGGTTGCCTGAGTTCGAAACTTTTACTTGGTTGCCTGAGTTCGAAACTTGGGTATGTCACCTCTTCCCCTTATGTAGGCCCATTTCCCACTTGTGTGAGTTTTCTTCAAATTACATCGTGCTAAAGTAAAACAAAACACAAATAAAGACTAAAAGAACATGAAAATAAAAAACCCCACAATCAGACCATAGACAAAAATCTGATATTGGCTCAGGTTTGGACCACATCATAGTTTTTAGAAACTCATTCTGAGTCAATATAGAATATTAGGTCCATAAGCTGACTTTGATCAAAGTAATAGCAACCATTGTATTCATCAAGGGAAAAATACACAACTAGAATTTACTTACAAGAGTAAATAAGTTTTGTATTATTATTATTTTTTTTTTTTTTCATGTATGATAAATCCAACAGAGATTATAACTTTGAGGCCCAAATGAGATTTCACGATCAAACATTTTATGTAAGTAAGAATTGATTAGATGGTTTAGAATTAAGCAGTAACAACTAGCAAACTTGCTGATTAGGGACAATCAGTGTATTGTTAATTAGGCAGCTAATAGGTGATGATCTTCATTCCCAAGTTCTTCTGCGCAAAGGTGATAAGATTGTCGACCTCGCCCTCATCGATGAATCCATTCCCATTGATGTCTGCTTGCTGCATTCCTTTACCACTTTTCCAAGTGGTGAACCACCCGCCAAGGCGGCGGATGGCTGATCGGAGCTCATCTCTGCTTATACGCCCATCGCCATTGGCATCAAACTGCTTCAACCAGTCCTTGAATTCATCGACAGTCATCTCGCTGTTCGAGCGACAGATCCCCCTGTGCCTTATGGCCATTGTTACTCCCTTACTCCTGTGATTGCAATGAGAATTACAAGGAAAGTGATACAGGGAAACTCATATTTGTACTTAGCTTAGGAGGCATCTTCGTTCTAAGTTATCAATGGAGAATCATATAAAAAGCAGCCCCAAGTTGTACAAAAACATAAAGTTAGGAGGAGAATATAGAGGCAATGCTGCTGCTTTGTGGATTCGTCCATAGCACTCCACCATCCACAATTGATGAGAGAATAAGTTCTTAAACCCCATGTGTTTAAAGTTGATGTTAGTGATCCAAATCATGATTAGAGTTGAATGAAGTACTGGCGTTATGTCATGTAACACAAAGTATCTCGAAAATTATCATCGTTAGCAAAGCCTTATTCCATTATCTGGGGTTAACTTAGAAAGTTCTACTAATTATGTCAATAATGAGACATGATCACAATATATATCCATATTCGGATAAGAAATTGACATGAGATGACTTCCACATTATGTGTTCATTAAGTTGACTAATCAAATCTTCATCATGGATCAACAATATCATCATCACTATAACTTTATGCCATCTATTGGGTTTTCAGAATCAATTTTGTGAATAACACTTTTCCCCTAATGCGTCGCTAATTGAAGTTATGCTCTCCTGGACTCCATAATCTAGCATGATGTCTTTTTGTAAATACTACAGCATAACATGATGCATGAACACAACACTGATTTGTAAAAAGAAAACAGGGATAGTTCTTAATTTTAATTCTCAATGTTTCTAAGCTTTGTGAGCCCGCTTTTTTTTTCATTTTTCTGTCTTTCTATTATTGTCGTTAATAAACCGCGGTTACACCCTTGCAATTATATAATTTATTCAACACTTCAATGGATTCTGTCTACCTGTTTCAATCTTCATGCTTACAGAGCCAAAATTTTGAAAAGAAAATGAACCAAGGATAGAAGAGATAGAGAGGAATAAAGTTCAAGGAGGCATGCTACATGGACCAAATTTGGGACCGGTCCAAGAATCGGTCCCAAAAATTCGGTCCATGTAGACTTTTACAAGTTCAAATACAAGTAGCAGCACCTGTTAATACCTGTCTTTGCACATGTTAATACTGTTTAACAATGATAAATTCTATTTTGATATTCTACTTTACAATTTGGAATGCTATCTATTCCCATACTTGTGGCCCTACCATGAATGCATTGTAACTTGAGTTTAATAACTACATTATAATCTTAACCATCCAACAATGATGATCAAAAGGCCAAGTTGATTTTGGGGGAACCCATGGGGTAATTACCATATAGGAAATGGTGGGAACTGATGGTCTATGGCACCCAAATGTTGGAAAGAAGGGAGTTTATCCCTTTCTCATGTAAAAAAGGTAAAAATGCATTATGCACATGGACCCTTGGGAAATGAGCCAAGTTATGAATCTTTTTTTTTGGATGATGCATGTAGTCTAATTTGAGAAATCATTAAGTTAACTTGGAAAAATAGCTGAGATCCTTCTCTTTTTTTTAGTTCATCTTGGATGAAATCTACATTGGGTGGAAAAAAAAAAAAAGGACAAAAATTTCTAGTTCATCTTGGAGAACATCTACATAAAAAACATGAACAAAAAATGTATACGCGCCAGGTAGGGGTCGAACCTACGACTTTCTGCTTAGGAAACAGACGCTCTATCCACTGAGCTACAGGCGCTGCTTGGGAAGATTAAACTAGAGTTTATAGTTATTTACTATAAAATGTCAACCACTGTCAAATGATTATTATCTTGATCTTTTTGTTTATGAGATTTATGGAGAATGACCCATCTGTGTTAGGGTCTTTGTTTCTTTCAGAGATGGAAACCACATGGACATATCACCAGTACACGTTAGTTTGTGAGAACTTCCTAGTTATTTGTCAGTCTTACAACATGGAATCACAATATCCTACATTCAAATTTCAAAACATGTTGGGCAAAACCTACAGAGCTATCATGGATACTGTTTGATTTGATGCTTTATGTAAGTATGTATCAAAACTTCCTTCTTTTTTTTTTTTTTAACTCTTTTGTAGTACCCACCCAGCACTTTGGTGAGGGAAGTAGACCTCGGATGAGGTGAGGGGAGAAGACCTTGGGTGAGGAAAGACGGTTGTCCAAATTCAAACCCTGGACAGCCAAGTAGGAATTGATGCTTTTAACCACTGGGGTAGGACCGTAGGAGGCCAATCTTCAAAAGTTCATGTTTTATTGACAACATTTCTTTTCAATGTTATAGTCACCAAATTGTAAGTTTAAAGTCTCACTGTAATAGTCCTTATGTTGGTGTTCCACATAGTAAACCCTACACATTGCGGCCCACTTGGGTGTGGACTCCACAGGTCCTAGTGTAGAGGAAGGGTTGAGGATAAATGCCTTATCAAAATCAGGGCCATTGGTCAAGGAATCAAGTGGTTAACAAACATTTGATTTAATATAAATTGATTTTGTTTTTTATTTAGATAAGCATTCCTGTGTTCATGTTGATGATTTAGATGAAATAATTAATGGTTGAGTTTTTACACATACTTTACTCACAATCCATCCTCATATCTGGTGGGGCTAATGGATCCACTTACATGTCATTAAGACTTTTTGTTTGCCTAAACAACAACAAAAAGAAGTAGACGAAGAAAGAAGGAAACCCCCTCACTTTTTTCAAATTTGAATTTGTACCTCATGTGTTTCTTTCTTTCTTTTTCCACCCGCCCAAGGGGGTTGGGACCCATGAGAGACTCAAAACATGGGGGGAGTCACGAGGGGAGAGAAACTTGTTCACGGAGAGATATAACCTAAAAGAAAGATCCTTGGACAGTAGAGTGAGAAACGACATGTTATCGGAATTTGAACATGTTGAATGACATTTGACTACAGAATTAATCTTCTAATATTTTTTTGGAAAACTCCGCTTTATAATATTGCTAAAATCTTTGATAAATTATTTGGAAAAGTACACAGAGATTTAAACAATGTGATTTGATTTTATGTTTCTAACAATATTTTAAAAATGTAACTTGTTTAAAAATTCTCATTCTAAAACTGCAATTTCCATTTGTTGGACATAGGTCTGTCTATACTCTATAGGCCAGATTTGGGCTAGGCTTACTTGGGCCCGAGTCTGAGTTTTATAAGGGTAAGTCCGAAGCCCGTTAGAGGCCCGTCTTTAATTCAAAGAGCTATACTTAGTATCTATAAACCATCCGTCCAAAGATTTCAAGTCCACATGTGGGCCCACTGGTATGAAACCCATCACTGAAACTGGGGCCCAACAAGAGATCCAATGAGTCAGCACTCGCAATCCAATAGTAGACCCTCTTCTTCACCTCAAATCTCATTCCAATTTGACTTGGACCCACCTTCAATCTTACTTGTAAAAGTTTCAATTCACCCTTTTCAGTTCTAATCTATAAAAGTTTTCTTTCACACAAGTGATTAATCTGTTTAATCCACCTAACTCAGATTGGAATTAGATTAGGCCCAATGCTACTGGACATGGGAATTGTGTTTTTCAGTGGCTGGGATCTGAAAAATACCCCTTCTTTTGAGTTTGGTTCCTCTAAGGCCACTAATTGGAAGTTATTGAGGCTCCTTTGCAGGAACCACTTATGATTTTTGAATAATCCAAGCTCCCAAAAAAAAAAAAAAAGATTACAACTTGAATGGGACCTTTTAAATTTCACTCTCATGTGAGTAAGGCCATCCATCAGACTGATCAAGTATGCATGAATTTTTTTTTATCAATATAATGTTGGCCCAACACTCATTAAACTGAAATTCTAACCTCGGGTCCTGAAGCTAAAAGTACCACCTTTTCTTTTTAGACCATGGCTACAGAGAAAGAAAGAAAAAGAAAATTTTATTTTCATTTTTATTCTGGATATAATTACTTATTACTTGCGTTGGTGTTGGTCAATTTGGTACAACGGGCGAGTTTGCTCCTCACATTGTGTGTTGGACACCCTAAAGTTATCGGGTGCATATGTGTTGCGGGGTCATGCATGCATCGGAGAAAATTGTCTCCGATTAAATACCATAGATACCCTCATTAGAGAAAAAAATAAAAAGGAAGAAAAATGAAAAAAACTTAAGATTGCTTATATGTGGACCCCTTTTAGAAGCATTTCAAAATTTCCCTGTTACAGTATCCGGCCACATGAAATGAAACCTATGACCACGTGAGAAAGAGATTCTTTCTAAAAATGACAAAATGTGGTGGGGAGGGAGAAGATATGATGACGTGGCGCCTTGCCTTCGACTCGTTCCCTCCCTCTCCCTCCTGCCTCTGCTTCTCCAGATTTTGAAATCCATCTTTACATTCTCTCTCTCTCTCTCTCACCATTTGTTGTTGTTGTCCTTCTTCTCCAACATCTTCAGTTTCAAATTACTTTACAATTCTTGCATTTGTTCTATACTTTGATGATGGACTGCTCTATCTAAGATTTGGATTTTTTATCAGCCTCCAGCACAGACCCAAACTCATACTTGGCTGAATCCAGAATACTCACAAAACCCCACATGTGTTGAGGTTCTGAAACTCCTTTTACATGTTTTTTTTTGTATCAGTTGGTTATTTCATTGTACATTTGAACTTTTCTCCTTTCCAATTATGGATTGTGATGCACATATGGTGTTTCATTATATTATAATTTATAGATAGTTTGTTACTTACCCATTAAACATCATTGATGTGTTTGTATGATTACTGGGTTTTTTTTTTTTTTTTTTGAGTTTTCAATGTAGTTGATGATAATACTAGCTTGAATGATGGTTATTTTGATTCATAGATAGGGAATATCATATCAGCTTAAACTTATTGTGGCGATGCGGGATGAACGGAGAGCTATTTTATTCGAAGCAGAATCAAGAATGGTTTTGTTGGGGCTTTTATGATTCATACACAGGATGTGATTTTTAAATTCGGATATGAAATTTTGTGAAAACAAGTTTTAAGATTATTGTTGCAATTCCTCATATGTTTACAAGTTTCGTTATGATGCGCTTCGGGTGTCATTGTGGGCCTGTTTGTTTAACTGGTATTGAATTCCTATGATTTTCAAGCAGTGTCATGCTACCAGAGAGGGCGTGAGGGATTTAAGATGAATAATCACAGGGTTCCATTAAACAGTTCCCATTGGAAATTATTACCCAATCATATATAATCCTAGTAATTAATCCTAGGAAAGAGATGCCCCCATCCACATCTCCACCTATACTCTTCTGAATTCTCTCCTCATTAGTACTCCTTTTGTTGAACATCCTATACTATGAAATTTGAATTCCTTGGCTATCAATCTGATGTAGGCAAACCAATTCTTAGTAATTTGCATCAACCCGACTAACCTTTTGTTAATGAACTTAGGAGATGGATTTGTTGCATCCAATTTGTCCAGTTAATGCACTAGGAAATCACACCAATTTAACTTTCTTACTCAGTCAAGTGAGATTTAGAGCAACAGTTAAAAGGAAGAAAAATTCAAATTCTTGACTCGAAATAGCCAACACTCACTTATCAGAGAGAGGGAAGAAAGGTGCCAGACACTGCAATTTAATTTTGACCACTACTTGCAGTTGGTCAAGATTGATCTCTTTTTCCTGGATGGCAGTGACTCATAGTAAATAAAATAATTTTCAAACAGAGAAAACCAAAAACTGAAAACTAACAATATACATAGAAACACATGTAGAACTTTTAAAATTTTTTAGTTAACATCTTCTGGTGAAAACAGCTTGATATTCTTATGGTTTTGCTATATGTTGGAAATCTTGCAGTATTAATTCTTGGATAAATTTTGCTATATGAATATCTCACAACATACATCACCATTTACTACAAGGTATATGCAAGTTTGCACAACATGGATCTGTTCTCTTTCTTGTAAGGAGCTCCTTCCCTCTTTCTTCTAGCACAATCTGTGAACTTGATAGATAGGGTTTTTGCAACAGGCAAGTTGGCATTCTACAAAGAGTCAAATGGTGAGCATCCCATTGAAAACTGTGATGTGGGATGAGAGATTATTTTTTTTCCTTGTTATTGTACTCATGTGTTAGCTTCTATCTTTTCTCGACTACTAATATAAGTTTTTAGGATGTCCCTCTGATCCTTCTGATGATATGATTGATTAAGATTCTTGTATTCCTTGTTTGATGTAGGTGTTATTCTATGCTTGATTAACATTAGACTCTAGCAGTCATTTTATACTATATATTAAAATTTCCGCTGTCTTTTGTTTTTAGATTTGGGATATCTTCTTCGGAAAAGTTGATTTATACCTGTGGTAGAATGAACAGAATGGGCAGTATTCAAGAAAATGCTCCTACTGACATCTCTCCAGCCACTTCACCAACTTCCCAAGCTTGTGTTAGTTTTAGTTCTGCATCTCTTACTTCACCCATCACTAATGGAATGTTGGAGGCTAACCATCACTGCACAGTGCAAAAAGATTCTAAAATATCAGCAGTGCAAGATGATCTATGTAATCCTGAATTGGTCCAGAAAGCACCTGTCTCAATTGAGAACGCAGCTGGGTCGTCAGAGCCTAGAGTTGAGGATATCCAAGAAACACACAGTATTTCATCACTCAGTTCTTTAGATACTCCAACAGCTCACTTTATTGACTCTTTGCCTCAGCCTGCAAATGGATGTTCTATTAACACCTTTGATATTTGTATTAATGGTGTATCTCCTTCCACTGCATCTACTGCAATGAATGAATGTACGGATAAGGTCCTTCTTGTTTCCTCCAATGAACATAATCAGCTCCAACTGGAGGCCGCAAGTGTAGCGAATAGAACAGCTGAACCCATTCATCATTCTAAACATACAGAACATGCCAATATGCAGAGAGGCTCTGTTGAAACTACAGCTCCTTTTGAATCTGTTAAGGAGGCTGCCAGCAAGTTTGGAGGGATAACCAACTGGACTGCTCAGAAGGTCCTGAGTACAGAGGTACATACACTCTTTATATGGATTTTTGTCTTTTACTTTGCCGATGTTCTTACTCGACAATATACTCTTAGTGTGAATTTTTATGGACTGCTCTCTATTCTTTAGGGTGCATTTACCTGCACCATGAGTTGGGGTGTTTGTGTAAAAGAGCTGTTGCATTAGGCAACTTGTTATCTTTCTTCCATTTACACCATATAATAGAGGAGTTTATTTAGCATTGGAAGCATGAGAGAGTTCATTTATCCAATAAAACATGAAAACATTCCCTTGGATGGCAAGACTTTGAAGTTAAAATTTTATTGTGATAAAATGCAAATGTCTTTGGAAAGAAAAATTCACCTGGGTTATACTGTGCTTCTGTCATCTGATTTTTTTTAATGGCATCATTCTGCGGTTCTTTGGCTGTGCACAGAGGCGTAAGGAAGTTGAGCATGAGCTTGAGAAAGCACAAGAAGAGATCCCACAGTATAAAAAAAGATTGGAAGCGGCCAAAGATGCCAAAGCACAAGCACTAACAGAGGTAGATGGCACAGACAGATTAATACGAGGGCTAAAGCCGAAACTGGAGAGAGCACAGACAGAGGAGGCCAAGGTAAAACTGGACTCTGAACTTGCTCAGGTCAGGATTGCTGAGATGGAGCAAAAAATTGGCAATGACGGGGCCAAGGCAGCGGTTGAGGTTGCCAAAGCCGTGCACACAGCAACAGTTGCGGAGCTAAAATCAATGAAACAGGAGCTTGAAACACTACAGGGGAAATATGCTTCTTTAGTTAATGACCGAGATATGGCTATCAAGAGGGCCCAAAAGGCAGTGTCTGAATCTACAGAAATTGAGAAGGCAGTGGAAGAACTGACTTTGGAGCTGATCGCGGCTAAGGAGGCTCTAGAATCCGCTCGTTTAGCACATTTGGAAGCAGAAGGGCAAAGGGTTATGGCTGCAATGGCTAGAGAGAAATATTTCCTTAATTGGAAGAAGGAATTGAAGCAGGCAGAAGAGGAGGTAGAGAAGCTGAATAAAGAATTTTCATCTGCAAATGTTCTCAAGTCAAAAATAGATACTGCATCTGCATTGCTGCTGATTCACAAAACTGAAATGGCCACTTGCATGAAATCTAGATCAACCCAAGAGATCAATTCTATTGACAATGAAGACGACCCAAAAGGAGAGCTAGAACAAACGGTGATAAATCCAACAGAAACCCCAGCAGCAGTAACTTTGGCCATAAGGGAGCTCGAAGAGGGAAAGATTGATATTGAGGAAGCAAAGGTTAACGTAAACTATTTGAGATTTGCAGCTGCATCACTCAAGTCAGAGCTTGATAAGCAAAAAGCAGCACTTGCCACCATGAGAGAAAGACAAGGAGTGGCATCTACAGTGGGTGCATCTATAAAAGCTAAGTTGAATGGGGCACTCAATGAACTAGAGCTGGTTCAGATAAAGGAGAAGGAAGCCAAAGCGATGATAGCGGATCTACCAAGGGTGCTAGAACAAGCAACTCAAGCCACAGACGAGGCAAAGTTGGAAGCCACATTGGCATATGAAGAGCTGCACAAGGCAAAAGAGGAAGCAGAGCAAGCCAAGGCTGGTTTGAGTACCATAGAGATTAGACTTGATGCAACTTTAAAGGAGATTGATGCAACAAAGGCTTCTGAGAGGCTTGCATTGGCATCAATCAATGCATTGCAAGAGAGTGAATTAACTGCAAGCGCAGAGGAAAAGGCCACCGCACCGACTGGAGTGACACTTTCTTTGGAGGAATACAATGCTCTTGGCAGAAGGGCCCACGAGATCGAGGAGCAGTGCCATCTCAGAGTGGCAGCTGCCATGTCCCAAATAGAACTGGCCTTGGAATCAGAGTCTAGTAGGTTGGTGAATTTGGAGTTGACAAATAGAGAGTTGGGTGTCAAGAAGGAAGCATTGAGAATGGCACTAGAAAGAACTGAGAGCACTGAGAAAGGGAAATTGAGTTCAGAACAAGACCTGAGAAAGTGGAGAGCTGAGAAGCAAAGGAAAGCTAGTGATGCTGCTTCCAAGATGGTAAATACTATTCAAAGTTCATCAATGAGAAATGAGAAAGGAGAAGAGCTGAATAACTTTGACAAACATCATAAATTTTCTGAATATTCTTCCCAACCTCTGTCTAACCCAGATATGTCAATGCTGGAAAATGGCGCTGCTGCATCAGAATCAGAAGTGAAAAAGAAGAAGAAGAAATCTATCTTCCCTCAAATTGTATTGTTCATGGGCAAAAAAAGCCACAACCTACAAAGTGAATGAACAACATTTGCTTACCTCAAATGCCATTTAACTTCTCTTTCCACGATTTCATTCGTCCTTGAAGTGGCCTTTCCTGATTGGTAGCATGACTTGAACCCGCAATCTTATACTTGTGACCAACTAAACTTTCCAACTGTGATACAGGCTCTTGTCCGGAGATGCATGCCATCAAACACCAGAACAATGCTACTATTGATGTGTAACTGTTTTTGTATAGACTCTAGTCATTCCATGAATGACAACGAGATACTTAGTTTTTTAAAATGCAAATCTGATACTGTAGGAACCTGGTAATAATAGCCCTGAATTGTAGTCTTTGAGAAAAGCCCTGGAATGATGAATTTTATTTTCAATGTACTTTTTTATGAAGTCCCTTGACCTTGAAATTATTGTGTAAATTCTTTGCCTCAATTTCAGTAGCACTTGTATTTGGATGGATCAAGATATGAAACATGGTTTGAATAGTATTTCTTTAGATAAGAAAAAAATAAATAAAGTTGACCATGGCCCAAATATCATATAGTATGGATGATCCTAACCATCTTAATCATAGACCATTTATTAGTCTTACTTGTATATCTAAAACACTGATTTTTACGTTACAAGTTAATCCGGCTTTAGCTTAGTTAGTAGAGTAAAGCTATCCATGTGATATCGTATGGTTGTGCAATATTGTGCATATTACACTATGTGATCTCCTAGGGCCACGCAGTATCACACGTTTCTTGTACAAAGAGCTCTACAGGAAATATTAAAACTTGGACCGTTTTGGGCAAATTTCAGGTATAAGGGTAGGCGTTCGGTCAAAATCCCTTTTTCCGAGGGTGTTCAAGAGCTAAGTCAAGTCGGGCTAGAGCTTCTCTAAGTCCATCTAATTAATTATCAGGCCCAGATCTATCCTAGGGCCAGAAAATAAGACCCAAGCCTCCCATTCTGATTAATATATACAGCTATTGTGTCATATGTGACGAACTGGGAGAGTGAATAATAATATGCTTGTCCCAGGGCCAGTTAATAGCTGGGCTAGCAAATTAGGCTCGCTACAACCATGGGCCTCAAACAGAATCCAAATACATCTTATTGTAGGCCAGGCTTGGGCTTGGCTCGAGCCGGTCAGGTCCGTGGCAGTGAGCACTCCTAACATTTTAGTATTTTTCAGTAGTTAATTCGGGTTTGGGCCCAGTCGGGTCAAGCCCAGGTCTGAGTCTAGTTCTACCATGGACCTCTGCCAAATCTGACTCATTTACATCCCCATTCCATACAAATTGGTCCCATTGGTTTGAAAAACTAGAGATGGAACTTGCATATGGTGTAAAAACATGCACTTTTAGCTATAATCAATGGAAAAGGAGTGTCAATTAATTTGTGAAAAAGAAGACAAAAAGAAGAAGAAGATTTCTAAAATTGAAACCAAAGCAATCTATAGATCCATGATGGATTTAGATCATACAAACTACATACCAATGATGGATGTAGAAGCAAGTGTTTTCAAATAGAATGACATTCTATTCATTCCTTGAAAATATGAAACACATTTGGCATTAGTATGGGGATATGTTGCTATTCATTTCCTATGAAAATATGTAACATTCTCAATGTATAACCCAAAGATGTTTTGTCCTATTAGATTGAAAAGGGAGAAAAAAAGAAAGAAAAAAAAAAAAAAGAAGAAGCCAACCTTAGATTACTAAGGGCAAAATTTTCTCCTATGGAAATATCCACATTCAGACATCTCGATCTAACCATCCAAGAGGGAGGGGGCGGTCAAAAGACGGAAACTCTCTAATTAAATGCATCGATCATGATGTCCACGTATAAATATTTTGAACTTGAAACTTCCCATGGAAAAGGATTAATGAAAAAGTAAAACATAAATCCTAGTATGCATGAGGTAAAGCTCTGATGACGTTAGATGGTGATTGTGTTATGTTGCTAGCTATTTCTTCTTGACATTATGCCTTGTTATATCATGTGTTGTACTTTGAGATGTGTAGGTCATGCTTGGGGGTAAGAAACGTTGAATCAAATATAGCAGACAAAAAAAGAAAAGAAAGAGTCAGGTGAGATAGCATAATCCTATCAGTAGGTTGTAGAGCTTTGACATTCCCATGTTGGTGGGAACAATGGACCCAAGCAAAAGGACACTAATCAAGTAGACATCCTTCAAAATGCAATTTACTAGTAATTGTTAGAAATGTAATTAAGTCACTCTAATAAAATAAATGGCTCACTATCATTGCTTCAAAGTGAACATGTAATAAAATGCATTTGTGTTGATGAGGAAGGGTGTGGGTGTGGGTGTGGGTGTGGGTGTGGGTGTTTATATAGAAGAGGAAGAAGAATATTAAAAAGACTCGTGCACAAAATAAATAAAGACAAAAAGTTATAGTAAAATATAAAATTAAAATCTGACTTTTTTTTTTGCTAGAGATTAAAACCTGACTTGGCATCCATTTGTGTTTATTTCTTATTTTTAATTATTTTGATTTTTTGTTGCAATTTTTTTAGTATTTCAACAAACCCTGATAAAACCTTTTTTTTTTTTTTTTTAATAAATACTCATACTCCAACACACCTACCCGCCCTTTGTAAGTCCCTCACCACCATCAATATAATAAAACTATATGGATGGAAGATGCCTCACCGCTGAGCTGTCCATGGATGGCCGAAATTTGAAAACCCTCAAATTCATAAAATATCCAAACACTTTCTCTACATGATAACTTCCCAATTATACATAGGGTCCTTCTCAGGAGGGCCCACCAGGAGGGCCCACATTGGGATGGAAGATGTGAAAAATTAGGGGTGCACATGGGCAACTCGGATCGGTTTAGAGAAAAAACTATCAACCAAATTGAAACCATCAGTTTTCTATTTTTCCAAATCAAGCTGAACCACCCATGTACTTAAACTGAACTGAAAAAAACCAGTTCGATTCGATTTGGTTACGGTTTTTTTGTATTATTTATTTTTTTCACAAAAAATGGTAGTTCTATTGGTGAGAGATATCATCAAAATACTTGCAAATAATAGTAACAAAGTACTCATTAAGTCTTAACCAAACAACCAAAACAAAATATTTAAAGTTATTACATCCCAAAGCAAATCCAACATAAAACATAATAAATATTTAAAGTCATTACATATCTCAAATCAAATTAAAGCAGATAACCAAAGAAGCAACAACTTTACTCCAAACTACGAACACTCCAGCTGCAACTCTATAAGCCATAACACTTTAAATGGACTTCATGTGAGTTCTGAGAAGGCAGAACTGATAATCCTAAAAGTAAAATCACAGTATTGAGTTCATGTGAGTTGTTGAATGAAAGTATGAAACTATGAAAGTACGAAATCCTAAGGCTAAAATAGTTAAAACTCAATACTCAAATTAATACATACGGTCGTTTCGATTTATACGGTTAACTATGGGTTCAAACCGATAACCGATCGATATAAGATGGTTTCTATGATTTTCAAACCGTTGACCGAATTAATCCACATAAAACCGATCCAAACCACCAGTTAGGTCTATTCGGTTCGATTTTACTGCGATCCTAGATTTTTTTATACAGCCCTATGAAAAACTCCTCTAACTATTAAAATAAAAAGGAAAAATCAATACCATAATTTATAAACTCAAGAGCCCCAAAACCCCCCTCTTAAAACAACCCCCCCCCCCAAAAAAAAAAAAAAAAAAAAAAAAAAAAAAAAAAAAACAAAAGAAAAATAATAATAATCAATTATAGTAAAATTCTAAAAAGCCCCCCTACTTTTATTATAATAACAATAAAAACCTCTGTTCACTGCAACAGTTAAGCACACTCTAAAAAATTCCACTTCCCTTTCTATACAAAACCCACTCTCTCTCTCTCTCTTCCTCCATTTTCTCTCTTTCTCTCTCTTCGCTGCTGGTTAGGGCTTCGCGTTTCCGCGTCACTCGCGGCGCACGTTATCCGATACCACAGGTAACTCTGCTTCTTCATAAAGGAGGAATCTTTTCTGCTCTTTTCCCCCTCAAATCATCATTTCTAGGGTTTTGATCTTACTAGACTCTAGCCGTAGCTATCGGAAGAGAGAAATCTTTCTCTGCTTTTAGGGTTTTGATGCTGTATCAGAGCTCGGTTAGGGTTTGGGTCGGGTTCTGCGATGGCCAATCCCGGCGTCGGGAGCAAATTCGTCTCCGTCAATCTCAATAAGTCCTATGGCCAGCCGCCGTCAACCTCCAGCCGGATTCGCCCCGCCCATCCCGCCGGCGGCGGCGGCGGGATGGTCGTGCTGTCCAGGCCGCGGAGTTCGGGCTCTGGTGCCGCGAAGGGCGGTCCGAGGCTCTCAGTTCCGCCCCCATTGAACTTGCCCTCCCTGAGGAAGGAGCATGAGCGGTTCGATCAGTCCTCGGCGTCGGGAGGGTCCGCCGGCGGGAGAAACGTCGGATCTGGATCCGGACACTCCTCGTCCATCGTCGGATGGACGAGACCCGGCATTTCTGCTGCCCAGCTTAGGAAAGATGGGAATTCCGGTAGTGATGGCCGGAGGGCTAGTAGTCCTGATGACGGCAGAGTGAGAGGGAGTGGGAGTGGCAGTGTTTACTTGCCTCCTGCCGCCAGGTTGGGCTCAATTGAGCAGAACCAAGATTCGGGTTTGGCTTGCGTTGGTTCTCCAACGGTGGAGAAAGCTGTAGTTTTGAGAGGTGAAGATTTTCCAACGTTGCACGCCACTTTACCTGTTCCCACTGCAACATCCCAGAAGCAGAAGGATTTTTTGCATCAGAAGCAGAAAAGGAGCGAAGATGTTGTAGAAGAGCAGCAGTATGGGAGTTCTGGTTTACAGTCACCCCTTAACATGCGTCCACAGATGCGTTCTTCTCGTCTTATAGTTGGTAGCAGTTCTGATGAGAATGGGATCCGGGATCATGCCCCTGGTGGTCTTGGTGCAAAGGAACATTCTCAGAAACTGGACAGGTACTTGCCCGGGCCATTGCCCGTTGTGCATTTGCGTCACACATCCGACTGGGAGGAGGATGAGCGTGATACAGGTCATGGGCCCTCAAGGAATGAGGCAATTCAGGAAAGAGAATTCGGTCTTCCCAGGAATGTTCTGGCACAAACTTTAGGTCATGATCTATCTGGTGGGCGGGGGCTACACGATGGTGAATTTGGCAAAGTTTCATCTAGGGAAGACCTCAGGGGGGTTCCTTATGGCAGAGATGTGGCAACCCCTGCCAGAGACTTTCCCGATGGGGCCTCATGGAGAGCATCAGCCTCACTTGTGAAAGATGGGACTGGTGGCAAAGAGATTGGAGTCGAAAGAAATGGAATGGGAGCAAGACCTTTCAGTCCTCGCAGAGAAATGGGTAAAGACAAGTACAGTGAATCAACATACAGAGACGGTGGTGGGAATGGCTTCCGTGCCAGGATTAATGGGGCTCAAGATTCTAGTTATGTCAGGAGAGATTCAGGTTTTGGGCATCCGGGACGGAATGGGAATCGTGTGGCAGAACCATCTAATACCAGGGGTGTCGAACAGAATCCTCGAAGTCATTATGGTGGTCTTCCAAATCGGTACAACAGTGATGTATTTCAGAGAAGCTCGATGGCGAAACCCGCATTTTCTTTAGGGACTAAGAGCCTGCCATTGAATGATCCCATCTTGAATTTTGGCAGGGAGAAGCGTGTGTTTCCAAATGGTGGAAAACCATATGTGGAAGATGCTTATGACTCTGGGGATCCTTTTTCAGGAGGTCTTATTGGAGATGCTAAGATATTTAAGAGGAAGAAAGATGTTCTGAAGCAGGCTGATTTCCATGATCCAGTGAGGGAGTCTTTTGAGGCTGAGCTTGAGAGGGTTCAAAAGATGCAAGAGCAGGAGAGGCAGCGGGTTGCTGAAGAACAAGCCAGAGCCCTGGAGCTTGCTCGGAGAGAAGAGGAGGAGAGACAGCGATTGGCCAGAGAAGAGGAGGAACAGCAGAGAAGGCTCGAAGAAGAGGCAAGGGAAGCTGCTTGGAGGGCAGAACAGGAGAGGCTTGGGGCTGTGAAAAGAGCTGAGGAGCAGAGAATTGCTAGAGAGGAGGAGAAGAGACGAATCCTTTTGGAAGAAGAGAGGAGGATAGAGGCTGCTAAACAGAAGCTCTTGGAGCTGGAAGCTAGGATTGCAAGGAGGCAAGCTGAGGCCACTAAGGATGACGAGCCAGGTACTATTGTGGGGGATGAAAGGATGCCAGAGATGTTGAAGGGAAGAGATAGCCTAAGGATTGCAAACATGGGGGATTGGGAAGATGGTGAAAGAATGGTGGAACGAATTACTAGTTCTGCTTCATCTGATTCCTCCAGTCTGAATAGATTTGTTGAGACAGGATCTAGGCCACACTCTTCTCGAGATGGAAATTCTGTCTTTGCTGACGGAGGAAAACATTCAAATTTATGGTCTAGGGATTCTATTGAGAATGGGAACAGTTCATCTTTCCTTTCGCAACAAGATCATGAGAATACTTACTTTTCAAGGCAAGATGGGATTGGTGCAGGGAGATTGTACCCTAGGAAAGATTTCGGGGGAGGACCTGGAGTCTTGTCTTCTCGAACATCTACCAAAGGTGGGATGCATGATCCTCATATGTTCAATGATTACTCTCATCTAAGAGGAAACAGGTGGAACTTTGGAGGGGATGGTGATCATTACAACAGGAATACTGAACTTGATGCAGAATTTCCTAATAACTCAATGGATAAGTTTGGTGATATTGGCTGGGGTCATGGTCCATCTCGGGGAAATTTTAATGCTCCATATGCTGACAGATTATTTCAGATCAATGACGCTGATGGGTTTTCCTCTTTTGGGAAGTCCAGACATTCCATGAGGCAGCCTCATGTTCTCCCCCCTCCATCGCTGCCTTCTTTGCACATAAATAATTTCAGGACCGAGTCTGAATGTTCCCGTTCCTCGATCTTTCTGAATGAAGAATCGAAGTACATGCACAACACAGGAAATGATCATGTCTTCGCGGCTGGTTATGAAACCAACTATCAATATACGATTGAAGAACATGGAACAGTGGCTGCAGCGGAAGCGAACATCTTCCCTAATGAGCAGAAGGATGAGAAGCATCCACCTAGGTGCGACTCACAGTCCTCACTTTCTGTTTCAAGCCCACCTGATTCGCCTACTCATATTTCACACGATGACTTAGATGATTCGGGAGACTTCACTGTTCTCCCAGATACTGATGATGACAAACAGATAGATTTATCTAAGAGTGAACATGTGTCACCACCAAAGGGGATGACAGATGTTATGGTCTTGGGTTTGGTATCTAACAGTGAAGATGAGAAGTGGGCTACTGAAAGGAATGAAGAACTGCAAGAGCAAGAAGAGTATGATGAAGACGACAATTACCATGAAGAAGCTGAACTGCATGAAGGTGATGATGATATGGCCCAGGATTTTGAAGATTTGCATTTGAAAGAGAAAAATACTGGTGGCGAGATCGGTGGGGTGGTTTCAGGGCTTGACAAGTGTGCTGAAGTGAAAATGACTAATGGTGACAAGTTTGAAAATGCTCCCAAGAATGCTGAGAAGGCAATTGAGACTCAATCAGTTTCTGTTGAAATTGCTCATCCTGGGCTGGTTGGTATAGGGCATGGTCTTCAGTCTGAGAATGGCTTATCTGAGGGAAGAATGGTGAGCTCTTCTAAAATGATTGATGAAACTGAAAGGGCATTGCAAGATCTGTCTGTCCAGAGCCCAGTTGCATCTCCTAGTTATCTATTGGACAGTAGGGAAGCACCTAGTAGTTCTGATATTCCAGATCAGGATGCAGTTGCATCTGCTACGAAGTTGTCATTTCCTTCTCAACCAGTCCAACCTGTCTTGCCTGCAGCATCTTCTGTCCTGAGTCAGGCTGAGGTTCCTCCTATTAAGCTACAATTTGGTCTATTTTCAGGCCCGTCCTTGATTCCATCCCCAGTCCCAGCCATACAAATTGGTTCTATACAGATGCCTCTGCTTCATCCTCATGTTGGGTCATCTCTAACTCATCTCCACCAATCAGAACCTCCCTTCTTTCAGTTTGGCCAGCTAAGGTATACATCGCCAATGTCCCATGGAATTTTGCCATTTGCCCATCAAACAGTGACAATTGCGCAGCCTGCTTCTTCTGCACAATATCTATTGAATCAGAATTCTGGAGGATCTTTGCTTAACCAAGCGGGAACAGATTCATCTATGCAGAGCCCTCATTTTAATAGTACACTGCCATCTGTTCGCATGGATAATGAGCCTGGTCTTGAGCCTAAGACATTGAACTCATCCGAGGAAAACTTAAAGGAGCAGAGTGCATTATTCATAGCCGATAGTGCAAAGGATGAATTTTTGTTGTCTCAGAATCAAGCACATGGCTCTCTTGGTGTTGAAAAGAGGGCTATATCTGAATCAGTTTCCAAAGTAGAAGACTATGGACACCGTGATGGGACTGTTGAAAAGAATCTCAGATCCTTGGATGGTAATAGAGAAGCACGGCGTCAACCACATAAACAATCTGTTTCATCTCTATTATTTTCAAATGAAAGAGATTTTGGTGGTTTAAAAACTCAAGATGCAATACCTGGCAGCAAAGGGAAGCGGTTTATTTATGCTGTTAGGAATAATGGTTCGAGATCATCTGTTCCAGCATCTGAAGCTTCACATATGGACTTGAGTGGTGTTCAGAGGAGGGCTCGAAGGCACATTCGCCGTATGGAGTTTAGACCGCGGGAGCATGTTGATAGGAGGCAACCGGAAGACCTAGTATCTTCCAACTATTCTAGGGTAGAGGAGAAGTCAAAATCCAATGTAAGAGCACCTGGGATTTCTTCAAAAAGTGGTAATAAGAAGGATACGATGTTAAACAAATCAACAAATCCATTGGTTGAAGAAGAATCATTTTTAACCTCATCAGGAAAGCATGTGCCATCTAAGAGGTCGATATCCACAGTGGAGAAATCCCACTCTGGAGAGGGAAACCTCCATAGTAATGTCGTTTCTGAAGATGTGGATGCTCCTCTGCAAAGTGGTGTGGTTCGTGTTTTCAAGCAACCAGGCATTGAAGCCCCTAGTGATGAAGACGACTTCATTGAGGTTCGATCTAAGAGACAGATGCTGAATGATCGTCGAGAACAGAGAGAGAAGGAAATTAAGGCCAAATCAAGAGCAATAAAGGTTACTAACTTTGAATCTGTCTCTCTTCTTTCACCTCTTGATTTTCAGATCTCTATATCATCTCTAGTTAATGACGACTGTATAAATTTATGTGATCATATGGTTACTCTGTATCAGGCACCTCGAAAGCCTCGTTCAGCATCACAAAGTATAAACATTTCAGCCAATTCAAATAAAAGAGGAACATCATCTAGTGGAGAAATTGTAACTAGTGTTCACTCTGAGCCTGTGGTCAATGATGGGTGGGCCTCCGCTAATGATGAAGTATCAACTGGATTTTCTACAGGTGTAGCATCACCGCCACTCCCTCCAATTGGCACCCCTGCTATGGGCACAGATGCCAATTCTGGAAGGAGGTCACCGGCTTTGAAGTATGTTAATCTACTTGGATACTCACTTGTGCGTATAGAGAACCTCTTCAGATGCATTCTTTTCTGATGCTTTTCTCTACAGGTCAGTTAGCACGAGGCCTGCTCCTGTGATATCCAGTGGCGGGACGAACTTTATGTCAGGCTTACACTTTGAGAACAAAAATACTGGTCTAGATAATGTGGTTACCCCTTTTGGTTCTTGGGCCAGTGCGGGCATTAATCAGCAGGTACTTTTAAGCTTCATGAGGTTCCATTTTTCCTTTTTTGTATGTGCTGTTGTTAGCCTATGATTCTACTTGATATTAACCTTATAAGTACAATTTTCTGGTTTAAAATAAACATCCATTTTCCACCATCAATCTATTTGCATGGCATTTCTCTAATTGTGGATATGTACCACTGAATTCATTAGGTTTCCTTAAATATCTTTCAGTTTGGTAAAAATATATACGGTGGCTCTTTTTTTTTGACATTATCTGCCCACACAAACCGGGCCTCAGGAGTTAGGAAGTTTTAATATCTATTCTCTTCTTTTATTACAGTTTGAAAGACATTGTCATTTGTTAAGAAAAAGGAGCTGTAGAGAAGTGAGGAAAAAATATAATCCTTTCAAACTTAACCAGGCGATTAGCCCATGTCTCATGATTATGAAGATTTGTAGTGTCCCATTACATTGCTGTCCATTTCTTTACTTTTCCTTGAATTGATGATACCTTGAAGGAGCCAGAACTTTGCCTATAAAGGCTAATCTTCAGACTTCGCAGAGCTGTTTGAAAGCCATGACGTAGCATCCACTGTGTTGCTTTCTACTGAGTGGATCCTAAGATTTACAAGTTATCTTTTCCAAGTTCTGTCAATAGAATAATCAGGAAAACTAGGTAAACCAGGAATCTATCTTCTTCGTAATATTTTTGTGTCATTTTTAATTAAGGGCCTCTTTGGTAAGTCTGATTTGTTTCAAGTAGAGCTGTTTCAGTTAGACCCTTCTACAAATAGACTGCTTGGCATGCTTGATTGAACTAGAAAAAGGCAAACTTGTCATGTTGTATAAGTTATATTGGCAAAGTTGTTATATAAGTAAAAGTAGTACAAACAAACTTTTTGAAAACTCATATAGTACAAGTTAAATGGGCAAACTTGTAAAAAAACGAGTTTGACTGCTATAGAAAAGTTGCCTTTTTGTTACTTTTTGAAAAAATGGCAAGAAGGTCTTAAAGCTGATTCAATCGGACATTTAAATAAACTTTCCCAAACAATCTAACGAACTGAAACATCTGTTTGAATCAATTTAAGTAAAATAAAACCAAAAGTAGACTTTCCAAATGGCACCCAAGTGTCTTCACTTATCTATGTTCCTGTTAAAACATGCAAATTACAGTATCTTTATGTTGCTTTGTCCCTTAGGTGATGACACTTACACAGACTCAAGTTGATGGGGCCACGAAACCAGCACGATTTGAGGCTCATGTGCCTCCTATTGGGGATCACACTGGTAGCAGTATTGATCCTGGAATGCCTTCAACGCCAATTTTGACACAAGAGAAGTCATTTTCTTCCTCGGCAAGCCCTCTCAGTTCCCTTCTTGCTGGGGAGAAAATTCAGTTTGGTTAGTGTTCTGTCGCTAAGACTCTATATCTTCTGCCAGATGCTTTTGCTTGAACCTTAAATCGTTATAGGTTTGAATATTATGGTAGAATGATGGTTATCACTGCAGTGCATATAAGAAGGAAGGAAGATGGGGAATTGCATTACACGGGGGGTTGGTTTCCTGGTTTTTTTTTTTTTGGCTGAAATCAATATCACCTGTGAGTATTGATAATAATATGTGCTGTTGAAATGGCAAGAGACAGTTCCTTGATCCACGGTTTTAAATTTTGACGTTGCACCAAACACATGGTTGAATTGATAATTTTGGTCCTGTTGAACTATATGAACTGTGATGTATATATACAAATATGATGTGGGCCCTGATATGGAAACTGTGATTCATCACTCCTTTCCCGATGTCTAGGGCATTGATCCAGGCCGACATGACTAAGTTCATAACATGCTAATTCTTTTTTTTTTTTTTTCTATAATAGTAAATTTTATTGCTACCAAAAAGAGAAACAAAAAACAAAGCCAAAACCAGCTTACAAATACGAAACAGACAAAAATGCAACACCTACTAATATACAAATAGATTAAACATAAAAAATAATGGAAGATCGAAAAACTCCCTCCTCTAGATCATCCGCCTCTAAATTTGTTTCTCTTAGAACATGATGAAAAGTAGCCTCTAACTGTCTAAAAATATCTTGAATCTGCTCCTCCCAATCTGCCAATCTCCAAGGATGAGAGATCTTTCCAAAACCCCACTGAATAGCTGAAAAAGAATCACCTTCAATAATTGCTTCACATCCTCCCAAGCTTCGTAACTCATGACATCCTACTAGAAGAGCATAAACCTCTGCTTCATTAGCATCTAAGCAAAAAAACAGGCCCTAAAAAACTCCTCAACACAGTACCACTACAATCCCTTATAACACCTCCAATGCCTCCTTGATTTGGCCGGACAACTTCCATCAACATTAAGCTTAAGGAGCCCCACGGGAGGAGACAACCAAGTAGCTTGGCGCTTATTTTTAACATGCTAATTCTTATTGTGATTTGTAACTGAAATGTTTTTCTTTTTCCTTTTTTTTTTTATCCATTTCTGAGCTTACTCAATGAATTAGTCATCAAGAATGCTCGTACCCTTAAAGGGGAACAGAGAATGCTAAATATATGTAGAGACCAAATTTTATGACCTTTTAAACCATTTTGTTCATTTTATGTTAAAAGCTCCAGCCAGTAAGGCCAACCTGCAGGCATGCTGATTATGGCCTATGGATAAGAGGTTATTTTGAAATGTCTTGGTTTACATGAGGCCAAGATGGTCACATCAGATCATCCTATAACCTTTATTTAAGCTCCACAAAAGTTCTGAGAGTGAATCTTTTTGGTGAGTGTCAATTTGAGGATGGGCTCCTCGAGGTACTCAAACACATACTCATGGTCCTTTTTTTTTTGTGCAAGCCCGGGCGCACCTCATTGTGGAGCCCATCTGATGGTCCATCCGAATGGACCACACACAGGGACCCCCCTAATAATCACCGGATCCCTCGGTTTGCACACATCCGAATGGATTGGACTGTTGGTTTGACTATACACCCATTTTTATGGTAAAAACTTGTGGGCTGTTGATTAAGGTGTTAGGATGGTCAGATGGGGTCTATTTTTTGTACATGGGTAGGCCCCAACCAAATCTTACAATCCCCCTAGCCCCAACCCCATGTGGGCCCCTCAATGAGGTGTACATCCATTTCCATAGGATCACTCTCTATATAGTTGAAAGGCCCCTCCATGATCAACCAATGTCTGTGCCATCTGATTGTGGGAGGTACACTTTTAAGCCCTTAAGAGTGTCCAGATCATATCCTTCAAATAAAGTCAGATGGGTGCTAAATTTGCTCGATCATTCCAAGGCCCTAAAAAGCTCAAAGTCAAATTTGGTGAGTGCCAATTCAAGGAGTGTAGTGAGTGAAGGGTTTAGATTGATTGTAGAGTGGGCCTTGCAAGCAAGGCCTTTATATATTTGATCGTTACAGGATAAAAAATGACATCCAATCAGAAGCAGGATTCAAATTTCAAACAAATCCAACTCTACAATATTTTGTTTAACCATATTCTCCAAGTATGCCATGAGTTCTTCCCTAACCCCCAACCCACCCACCAAAAAACACCCTTGTATCCCACTAGTATATGGTGCCATTATCGGTGTCATGTTGTGTCTAACATGATTCATTGAGCGCATATACATTTATGCTGTATTCTTACCTATTGTGAATCCTGGTTACACCAGAAACTTTCCTTGCTTGCATGATCTCACTTGCTGTTGCTTTGCTTTGATGGGTCTAGGTGCCGTTACATCTCCAACCATTCTTCCTCCTAGCACCCTTCCCACTTCAAGTGGCATTGGGCCTCCTGGTTCATGCATGTCAGATGTTTCGTTAGGCAATACTTTGCCTGCATCTGGGAGTGAATGCATAATAAGTTTTGACAAAGAGAAGCAACCAGATGCTTCCTGTGTTCAAATAGAAGATCCTGAGGCTGAAGCTGAGGCAGCTGCTTCTGCAATTGCTGTTGCTGCTATTAGTAGTGATGACCTGGTGGTGAATGGGCTAGGTGCATCCTCTGTCTCTGTTTCAGACACCAGAGGCTTTGGAGGTGCTGATATTCCTGGGTCACCTTCAGGTTGTGGTAAAAGTCTTTGTGCTACCACAGCAATCCATCAAGCATTATTACTGCTCTAATCTCATGTTAATTGCTTCTGCTGTTGTACTGAATGGGTTCAATCTTTTGCAGGTGTGGTGGCTGATCAGAAATTATCAAATCTATCAAGAGGAGAGGAGTCCTTGACTGTAGCTTTGCCAGCTGATCTTTCTGTGGAGACTCCATCTCTGTGGCCACCTTTACCTAGTCCACAGAATTCTTCAGGTCCGCTGCTTTCTCATTTCCCTGGTGCACCACCTCCCCATTTTCCTTTCTACGAGATGAACCACATGTTTGGGGGTCCTATTTTTGCCTTTGGCCCCCATGATGAGTCTGGCAGCACTCAACCAGAGTCACAGACAAGCAGCACAGCAGCTACGGGGTCACTAGGAGCCTGGCAACCTTGCCATTCTGTTGACTCTTTTTATGGGCCTCCTGCTGGATTTACTGGCCCTTTCATCAGCCCTGGAGGAATCCCAGGTGTTCAAGGCCCTCCGCATATGGTTGTGTACAACCATTTTGCACCAGTTGGACAGTTTAGGCAGGTCGGCTTAAGTTTCATGGGTACCACTTACATTCCCTCAGGAAACCAACCTGACTGGAAACATACTCCTGTATCATCTTCTGTTGGTATTAATGAAGGTGACATCCATAATTTGAATAATTCTTCTGGTCAGCACAATTCTCCAAATATACCTGCTTCTATCCAGCATCTGGCCCCTGGATCACCTCTGTTGCCTATTGCTTCTCCTGTGGCCGTGTTTGACTTGTCACCATTCCAGGTAATGTTCTTTTTATGCACATGTAGTTAGTAGCTGCGTTCTTTCTTAATTACGAAAAGGCATGGCTAACTGAGATGTTTGATTAAACTTTGTCCTTCTCATTAATGATGAATAACTGGTTCCTGATTCCCGAGCCATAGAAATCTTCGGGCTCTAAAGTTTGTTAGACCTAGCAGTTAATTTGATGAGCACCTTATTGGGTGGGGGATTCCAAAAACGCATCCTAGATTGTTAGATGATTGCATCACTCTGTCATTTTACCAAAGCATTGCCTACTTTGTTGTCCTTTGCCATTATTTGTAGGCCAGGGACTGTGGTGGTTGTGAACTTTATGACCAGCTTAAATATCAACGAACAAGTGAGCATGAAAAAAAGACATTGATTAAATTGGATTTTTTTCTTTAATCTTTTGACAATCCTTTTGTCATCCTTCATTTGCTTTGAAGTAGTTCAGATTGTATCATTATTTGAACATGGTCCCCCAATGTATAGTCTCTGGTGCTTCAGAGAAGTTGAATGTATCCGAGGTTCAGGATCCCAACTTAGCATGCATGATCTTTGGGATAGCTGTATTGCTGTTTCTCTTTCCTTTTCCCACTTAAAACCGTCAAAGATCCTTCCATTGTTGAATTTCATAGTTGACAATGGTACCTCTTGAAATTGCAGTCATCAGCTGATGTACCAGTGCAAGCTCGTTGGCCTAACATTCCCCCCTCTGCCTTTCATTCTGTTCCTCCAATGCTACCATTGCAATATCAAGCAGAGGGTGGCGGGCTTGCTTCTCAATTCGGTCAAGGATTGTCAGTTGATGCATCAAATGCAAAAAGTTTCCAGGAGCCACGTTCGTCAACATCTGCAGACAGTTGCAGGAGCTTCCGTCAGGCAAGTGGCTCCACTGCTCAATTTCCAGGTGAGGGGCTCATTGAGCCGCCAAACGCAACATCTGTTTGTGTTCAGATCAGCAGGCCCACTTCCTACGGCTCTGCTAATGGTAACAGCAAAGCTGTGAACTTTATGAAGAGCCCATCTAGGGTTATTGTCTCAGATTCTTGTCAGAGTCCCGTAGTTGGCAGCAGCTGCAGCAGCAGTGGTGGCAACACCAGCAGGCTGAGCATGGGCTCTTCTACTTTGATGGCTCCTGTCAACCGGCAGCGGAAACAATCTACTCCACATAAAATCCACCCTATTGGATATACAGAGCTGAGAGGTAGTGGGGCTTCACAGAAATTCGGCTCTGGAAGTGATTGGCACCGAAGAGGGGGGTTCCAAGGTAGAAATCAGAATTTGTGGGCAGAGAAGAACTTTCCCTCTTCCAAGATGAAGCAAATTTATGTGCCCAAGCCTGCCGCTAATGTGCCCACCACAAATGTCTGAGTCTGAACCATGGAAGGATGAGTGAGAACTGTCTGGTGCCTTTTTGGGGTTGAGTCTTCATTGGCTTATGGGGAGGGCGTGTGCATGCTAGGTGGGTTTTTAAGCGCAGTTATCGGCTTATTTTGGGGGTGGGAGTAGCATTGCAAGTTATCTTTTCCATCCCTCCAGAGATAAGAGAGATGGGGTGTGGTTTTTAGACAGTCTAGTGGACAATGCCTTCTCTTGTTCCTTCTTTCTTTTTGTTGTTTACTTTAGAGCACTCCAAAAACGTGAGGTGTAAGTTTTTGTTGGGTTTGCTTGATGAGATCCTCATCCAACAGACTTTATAGTAATTAATGATAAAAATTGATATTGTTTGTTTCCCTTGTGAAAGGACCTTATATTTTGTATTCTAATTTCCCTCAGATGAACACTAAACTCAAATACATCAACACCTCTGTAGCCAAATGGATCATCTCTGAGAAACTCAAGACCTACTCAATCAATCCTTCATAGTCAAAGGTGAAGATGGCTCTAACAATTCCTAAGATGATTTTGACATGGAAGTGCTTCATGGATCCTCAAGTTCAGCTCTGAAGTCTGCATCCTTGCAGGTGGGATCATGCAACTTATTTTTTTCATTTTTTTGCAGGCACTTTATGTAAAAGGTAGTTATCCTTTCTGTTTTGATTGAAATGCATAGTATAGTGATCAGTTGCCTGTCATTATATTTGTCGCCTTTATTGTGCTGACCTTTGGCTAAGTAGGGTTTTAATCACTTTTGTAATCAGATAAATGACATTTCATTTTATTAGGGTCATTGCGGCAGAATATAAATAATACTGATGGTGAACTTATAATTCGGAACAATTGTTAACTGATGTTGTTAAGTCTAAGGAGGCTTGCAGTGGGTTGGCTTCTTCATACTTTTGACCTGTCCTGAACTAGAAAATTATGATTTGTATATAGTTTCAAGCTTGACTGGTTGAGAGGGGTTGGGTTTTGACCTGGGTCCAGTACTGGGTGGACATAACCTGGACAATGTTCGATTGCATTCATTAATTTGAATTTGACAATGTGAGATCAATCGACGCGATTGTACTCGAAGGGCACCAAGCTAATGAATAAATCTGGCTGATTATAGCTGAATTTTTTCACCTGAAAAAATCTTATGATCAGACTTTACAAATGATTATCAGTTTTTCACTGGTAAAAAAAAGGTGTAAGGGCTTTATGTTATCTCTAGAAAGAAAACCCCAGTACTGTTGTTCCCTACAGTGAGGACAACCTGTAATCAAAAAGTTTTGAACCCTCACATCATATATATATATATATACACACACACACATACATTTTACCACTAATGAGTCTGGTGTAGCACTGATCCTATCATCATCCACTGGACCAAAAATTCGAGGGCTAGGATGATAACTACAGTGACATTTTACAAATGACTTACACCCACACCCTACAGTTATATCCTCCTCCTTAGCCCTGGGATTGGAATGCATCCAGATGGGCACCACAAACTGGGGTGTGCTACTTCTTAAGTAAAAAGGACACCTTAACTGTAAATACAGGTGAATCAAGAATTACATTGCTTTGCAACTAAAATAAAGGTTGTCTTCATCGTCCGTCAATGTTCAAGCCTCATCGCATCGCATGCATCTAAAGAGTAAGGGGGGGATGTGTGTACGCTAGAGAAACTTTTCTTCTAGAGCGTCTTTATTACAAATGCATCATCATCAAAGCCTTGTCTCAATCATGTTGGAATTAGATATTGTCTCGCCTTGGTTGCATGTTTTTTAGACTTATCCTTACTACTTCCATTCATATTCTCTTTGGCATACATTTTCTTTGATGGACTATCAACCTACATAAACCTTTTCCTCGCTAGTGCCACTGTTGGTGTGGACATGCCCAAGTCATATTAATCAAGCCTTCTTTAATTCATCATAGCTATAATTGTTACCCATAAATGCACTTATTTCTGAATCTACAATAAATTAACTCCACCAATTTACTACCGGTCCCAAGCCAGGACAAAGGAGGGTTGCATCAAATTGACAATTGGGATAAAGCTAATTCCATCACATTTATTAAAAAAAAAAAAAAAAAAAACAGCATCAAAATTAAAATGCTAAATGACTGTGATACAAATACAGAGTTAAATTAGTGTCAGAAATTGATTAGATTGGAGCTGCCTAAAAGGGTGAAAAGAAAATATTGCTGTAGAGGTCAAGTGAAACCTGAAGAGAAGAGAATCACTTAGTCTAATTTGCCTCTCCATCTCAAAGGTATGTGGTAAGTGCTAACACTAATCTCAGAACCCCAATTCCATAGATAAAAGAATTACATAGGGAGATTTTTAATATACAACGAAAATGAACTTTTATACTTGACAGTTGACAGTTGGCTCCTTTCGAACAACAAGAGCTAAGAAAAAGATCCTAATGGCAACTGCCTGCACTGTGAAGATTAAGTTTCCTTTGCCAAGAATTGCTATCCGCTTGAAAACTATGCGCCCGCAATATCACAACACTAACTAATCGTCGTCTTCAGAATCTATCATGGAATTAGTAGATGTTAATAACCGAACAATCAAAATGAAGGTAAATAGAATACTAGCACAAAAACCCGTGCTTAAGCACTTTCAATCCAAAAAAAAAAAAAAGAGAGCACGGGAATGCACATTCAACTCAAATTAAACAGCAATTATAAATTTAGACAACACTTCATAGAACAATTAAACATTAATAAATGTATAAAAATGCAAATGATGAATAAGTTTGGAATGAACATCATAATAAAGTCTTAAAAACGAAAAAGACTAAATATCAAAGAGAGGGAATGAATATCATACATTCAAGTTCATAATTGTTTTTTCTTATCTTGAACAATTAAACAAGCAAAAAATGTGTATACCATATGCGGAAGACGCAAATCAAATGTATTGTAAACCAGAAATACAAATGGTGCAGTTCCTGCTTCCCACTTCCTCTCTGAGTTTCTAAAATTGTTTGTGTAACTTAGCAAAATAAAGATGGAAAAGGTGCATATAAAGAGGAAGAACAAGAGTCGAAATGAGTGGTTGATGAGAGTAGGAAGTACATGAAGAGGTAGAATTATGCAGGCTGCATGTTTGTTAGAAGTGGTGGGGTAGATGAGAGTTGTATGAGTGTGGGAGTGCATGAGTGAACATGCTATACAGTTGTAAAAACTGAATGTAACTTCCGGTCAAAATAAAAAAACTAGGTCAAAATTAGATCCAAAACCTTCTACTTTAATATATTATAATTGGGTAACAAAACTAACTTTAGATGCTATCGAGCTACATGGAGTATTTGGAAAAAGCCTTTAGCTGAGTTGGAGCTTGGAAGGTGGTCATTGTCACAACTTCTAGATCGTAGGTTCAAGTCATGTTACCAAGCTGGTCGTTTGTGCAGCACTGAGGAAAACCATTTCTGCAGAAAGATTTTTTATTTTCCACGGAAAACCTTTTCCAACCTACCCCAATTGGAAATGGTTTTCCACGCATGCACGGAGAAGTTAGTTCATTTTTTTAGTTTTCCTCAAGGGAAAACGGCTGCACCAAACGTGGAGTTTTCAATGCCGCAGAAAGCATTTCCACTTTCTATGTATTTTCCATGGAAAAGCTGCCTCACAAACATGCCCATAGATTCGATAGAAATGTGCAGAGAAATAAAAAAAAAAAATCACAATAGCTGGCTCCTTCAGATTCTAAAGAAAGTGCAGAGTATTGCAAGATGAGAAGTGAGGGAGCAAAATTCTATGAAAAAAATGTTCCACACATTGCGTGGGGCATTTGTAAAGAACACGACGGTGGAATCTTCACACAAAAGTTCTCAGATTTCCATGTCAGTATAAAGGATCAAATCATCTTAGTTTACTGGGCTATGGGAAACAAAGGGATTCAGAGGAAAATACCCTCTGATCTTCAGGATCGGCAGCCAACTTAAAAATACAAGAAAATCAGCTGCAAGTTTGAATTTTGAAAGGCACAGGATGCAATTTCTTACCCGATCGGATGTCCTCTCCCACTTTTCCTCTATTGTTCAGCTGTCTCAAGACCATTGAGCATATGAGAATCCACCAGTACATGTGGAACACAAGCAGCATCAAAAGCATTGTGTTGAAAACATAATACAACGATATGGTGTAACTTTCTGAGAGATTCAAGAATTCTTGAACATCATAGCTGGGAAGTTCAACAGTCAACAATATAAGTGAAGAAACAGAACAAAAGCAAACAAAATTAGAACATCCAAACAGAAGACTAACCTTGATGACCTGATTACCCAAAAGGGAAAGAATATCAATCTCAGAAGGAGCCAAGAGATGGCAAAAAGCCCAAAGAATATACTAGCTCCTAGCTCCTTTCCAGAGTACTTACAGATTTTAGCTGCTTCCATAAACACATCACTCGTGTCATGCAGGGCAAGAATTATAGAGCCCATCCGAAAGAACCTACAAAAGGCAACTTACTCATTGTCCTGTAAAATGCAATTTCAAAAAATCATGTTGTCTCTTAAACAACCTGTCTAAACAAAGACAACATGCATTACCAGACATCTGAGTTCTTATCCAATCCTATGGGGTTGCAATAAAAATATAGACTCATCCAATGGGCTCTAAATAGTTTAGGATGCAGGTCATCCAATCCTATGGGGATTCTAATATAGCACAGGATGCTACAGTGAATGAATTATTTGCAACTAAAATCATAATCACCAACGCTGGGTTGGCTATCACAATACGATGGAAAATGGTCAACCATTTTCATTAATTTTAATCCAGTCATTTTTATAAGTTAATCGTGCTTAAGGCTGTCGATGGGCCTGATTCCGGGGCCAGATCCAGCCCAGGTCGGAGTCCATATAGACGGGCCTGGGCAGTCATCTGGATCCAACGGGCAGGACCTGGATACATGTTTAGGGTCAGATCCACGCCTAGGGTAACAAGTCCATTGGCCTCTTATTAGGCCTGTTTATAGGTACAATAATAAAATGTGTACATATCAAACACATACTCAAATATTCTTAGATAAAATTTCAAAGAGGTATTAAACTTTTGGCTCATTTTCAAAAAAGTACAGGAAGATTTTAATTTTTCAAAGAATTATAAAATTTTTCCACAATTTTTTCAATCAAGTCCTCCACAATTCTTGTCAGAGATCTTGTTCTCCACAATCTCTCGTCCTGGAAAACTGTCTAGATCTTTCAAACTGTTGGGTTTTTCTTCAGATATGATTGAAACAAATCTTGTCAAACACCAAACAACTAAAAAGGATAGACTGGAAATTATGAATAAAAGATGCATTAGAATATTTTGTTTAGAAGACAGAATTTAAGAAAATTCTAGTGGTAATAATATCTATAAATATATCACAAAATATTTGAGATTCTAATGTGAAATGTCATAAAATATTTGAGATTCTAATGTGAAATATATTAAAGATAATATATTTTTCTATTATCCTGATCTAACAATTACTGTAAAAAAATCAAGGCAGTTGCAAAATACCAATGATATTACAACACTAGCAACAACTGTAGAACTATGAATAGTATTAGCTAAGTATGCAGTCATGCCATCTCATAACTAAGTACAAACACCTGTAGAAAGAGGAAAATACAACCTTGTAATGTAGGAGTATCCAATGAGGATTGTAGTGATTATGTGATGAGACATCATTATTGAAAAATCTTTCCTTCGAGTTTCCCACATGAGAAGAGCCGCAATACTATACATGTAAAAGCCACATTGGCACATGTAGAAAAGCTTCAATGAGAACCTGAAAGAAGAAGTCAGCATCACTGAAAAGTTCATAACAAGAAAAACTCATTAATCAATACCAAGAAGTTCTCAATAAATCAAGGCATTGACTTGCACTTAATTGGGAAAAATAAGTAGACTCTACATTCAAGATGTTGTGCAGTTTGCCAAATAGAGAATGAGATTATTGTAGTACTAATACTGATATTATATACTGCATGGGTGGTGGATACTAGTAAAGCAATTTAAACAAAATCTTACAGAATTAAGTTAATTATTTTCAAATTCCTGGTATCAATTCTTTTCAAAGTTTTTCCTTTAATCCGGGTACCATTCACTGAAAAAAGAAGTCCTGGTACCATCTTAAAAGAAGCTTTCCTACTGATTTTGTCACTGCACAAACATATTGATGAGATACAGATCCCCATCGGTTTCTTAGATTTTAGAAAGTGTGGAATTAAGTCTAGATGCACAAGTCAATCAAAAGAAGGGACTAGAAAACACAAGCAACATTATATGACACGTTCAGAAAGAACAATTATTATAAATCAGAGCATACAGGTAATATTGGTGGAATAATCATTGATTCCCAAATGGTAGGAACCATTATAGGATACCATAATACCCAAACTGTCAGTTTCATGATGTTGCAGTGAAGTAAGAAATCACAAAATGATGAACCATTTTTTTTTAAAAAGTACACACACACACTCAGCAAAACAAAGAAGAAAAGAAAAGGAAAAAAATTCATCATTTAAGCCTTGTCCCATCTAATGCAAGGGATAAAGAAAGGAATAACGGGGATGGTGGTTAAGCATCCTGGCAGGCATATTCATCATCCACGTAAATCCAGTATTACAAAATTTGAAAGCCTGGGATATGGTTTTGCCCGAAAAATCTCTCCATATGCCTGAAGAGATTAAACAGAAAGCAGATGAACCAGCCAAATTGGGAGCTTATTGCAAATCTCATTTGATTAATTAGGCTCTTATATACTGTATTTTCACTAGTGCTGCTGCAGTATACTATCTTAATGGGCAATTTAATATGCATATAGACATAGTATTTAGAATAAATCAGTCATTATTTCTGCTGGAAACTAATCTTCAGCTCAACTATCCTAGCAAGATATCATTATATTGCAAGGCCAGGATAACAGTTGACAGTCCCCAAGAGATTTCATAGGCCACATAAGTTTTCTTCAGATCTGAATGTTGCTTTCTTTTTACTGTTATGATACAACTACTGTCAGCGTCATCCATTTCAATTTGGTTTTCCTTAAAATAATGAATGAATTAAATTAAAGCTGCAACAATGATTACAAGAAATGCATTGCTTATGATAGGACCTGACCTGCAGAAACAAAGTTGACATGAGCATAGCCAAAATGCATGGAAGAATATTGTGCCAAAGGTACATCTCCCAAGTGAAAGGGCAATTTGTCTGTACCATTACTATTCAATTTAATCTTAGATCTTTGAGGAACTTTTCTTTTCAGTTTAAACCCTCAATCCTTAACTCATTATAACCAATGAGGAATAATTTGGAACATGGAAGAAGAGCCAAAAGCTAAAAGAACTGCAGAGACACAATAAAAAAAAAAAAGGAGGTACGTGCTCATGGCTTATTGGCTGCATCTTATCCTGACAATTGGTCCTCTTCAGCACAAAAGTTCTCACTGCATTGGATAACACATCAATGCATTGACCAATATAACCCGTACTGTAATATGTTTGTATGTATATGTATCTATAAACAAAAAATTTATGAGAACGGCCCTTTGGGGCCTGGAAGGGAGATGGTTGTAAGTCGAAACTAACATCAATCATTTCTCAAAGTAAACAGCTGATAAATTGACCCTGTCAGAAGATACATGTAAAGTAGGCAGTAACCACATCTTTGGTAATTGATGAAAATCAAGACATTGCATACATGTATAAGCATCAAGAGAAAAGGACCAAGAAAATATTGTACTCACTTCAGCTCTTGATTAGGCCATCCTCTAAAGTATTCTTTTGTATCCCAAAACCATGGCTCATGGTAGGTAATTGCAAGAACACATACTTGAACTGCGGTATAATATGTTAGCTTCCACATAGATTCAGAGCATTTTATAATCTTTGCCTGTTTGACTTTATTAATCCTCTTAACTGGAACAATTCCCTTACACAATAACCTTATGGCAAGCCTCTGGAGAACATAAATTGAAATTGTAAGAGAAAAGCATTATATCAATTAATATAAAAGGAAGCAATTATTAAAATTAGCACAAGTATGGCTCAAGCATCGACAGATAAGTCATATAAAGCTTGTCAAGTAGTAAAGGAATGCTTAACACCAAAGAACTAAATGAATATGGTGATATAATGTATCTCACATCAATTAAGTACAAACAAAGTGCACTTTCCAACAGAAAGTGAGAAAAGAATCATTTCAGGAGAGCTTGAGAAGTTTTCTTCAATCACTCTTTCAGCTGACTCACTGCTTATGGGCATTTTTCTATTGTGATTCATTGTAATCCGGTAATATGATGGGTTTTTTTTTTATCAGTTAATGAAATTAAAGATATGCCTAATATGATTATTTACAGTTTCCAATGTGTTAATGGAAATGACATGGTCAATCCGCTTGCTGACGAGAGTGTGTTGCGACAGTTACCCCTTGCAAACATCTCTCCCTTAGAGTCATCATTTTGTTCTTCTTCGGCATAAGTTACATTACTGATAGTAAAAAGAAATACTTCATAAAAGAAGTACTTTATGTATTTGCAACAATATTTACAAAATAATAAAAATGGGAAATAAAGAAACAAATCATTTTTCTAGAGAATCTGGAAAAGCATGAAGAAAAACAGACAATGAGTCTAAGAACCTTTCACTCTTTTCATCAGAAGGCCCTATTGTGTAAGTAGGACCCCCCCTGATAACACAAAGATGAAAGAACCCATGAAATTTTCAAGTCAAAAATTTCTAGGACTCCACTCCTACTTAACATACAGTTACAGCCTTTATTGTCCTTATTGGTCATCCGTCAACTAGTCCCTTCTTCAACGATTTCATTTACCTTGTCTTCGAGTTAGGAGTTTTTGTTGGAAATATAGCCAGCCATGGCCAACAAAATTCTAACTTTGGATCATTTTATAGATGACAAGTTTCCTTGCCAAATAAATACTCATGGATCTTCAATTAAGAAATTTCTTCGATCATTTGTCATATTCACTGAGTTGGGTGGGAACCATTTTTGCGTTCCTTCCTCTCGTTAGTTGAATCTTCTTTCAATTTTCCCTCTTCCCATTGTCTAGTAATGGAGGATTTCCATTCGAACCCATCTTCAAAGAAAGGCCAGGTGCATTAAGACTGTTGTCTTTGGCACTTGAGGTATTTGGAGACTGCCCAGAAGAATGCATCATCATGGAAGAACACAATATCAAGAGAATCAATGAGATTACTTTCCCCAATGAAGATGCTGCCAATGCATATTCATAATCCTAAGAGAGTTGAAAATGGGGGTAAGAACATTCGATTATGAACATTATCTTGGGCTCTACCTCGTATACAGTGGAACATATAAAACTCGGATTACTCCAAGATACATGCATTATATTTATACATGCATAGGTAGTGATTCAATGCCAAAGTATCAACATTCCTCTGTTCCCAACTAATCTCTTCTCTTCTCTCATCTCACAGAAGATAAATGGTATCAATATCAAATGATTTCGTCCAAAGAAAGCAACATAAGCTCCTTTATCGAAATGGGGTCGACCAAAATCTCAAAAAAAAAGTCAAGAACCATCATATAGCTACTACCCAACTACCCCAAATCACAAAACTTCCCTATCCCCAACATTTCAACAGCATTAAAGAAAACCCCAGAAAAAAAAAAGGTGGGGGGGGGGGGGGGGGGGTGGGTGGGTGGGTGGTGCGGGGGGGCGCGGGGGCGTGGTGAATACATAAAAAAGCATGAACTTTCATGCACTAGATCCCGAAAAAAGCTACTTGCAATCTCACCCGGTAGATGAAGGCGTCAAGGAAGAATCTTGAAGCGAAAAAAGCAAATGCCAAGTAGATGGCAATGAGAACATGGGAAATTTCGGGCACGTTCCTGCCACCCCAGATCGAGTCCATGAGATCCCTCGAACGGATGTGAGGAATGATAGAGAGAAAGCATCAATCGATTTTTTTTTTCTTTTGGTGTTGAAGATCGATTAGAACGAAGTTGGATGAGGTGAAGGAGAAGATTTTGAGCCCGATAGCAGTATTTCCATGAATATGAGAGAGAGAGAGATGTTTGTAGGGGAAAATAAGGTGGGAAATTATAGAGGGCCAAGGAAACAGGAGGTATTTGTTTCATGAGAGAGGGAAAAAAAAAACATCTTTGTAATGGGCCCACCATCTTGATGGTTACTTGCTATAAATTTATTTTTGGGTTTTTTTTTTTATATTTTAAACAAGGGTGTCAGATCTATTCGAGAACCAACTAATCAGCCGAGTAAATGAAGTACCTACTCTCCTCACGCATCGAATAAATTAGGATTTTTAATTTAAAGAAAAGCAAGTGGTCTCAATGAAAAAGTGCGAGTTCGAAACTGCAACTTTCAGCTCCTAAGTTGTTGACCCAACCAACCTTACCGTTTTTTAATCCATTGTCCAAGAATTCAATTTGATTTTTTTTTAGAGTGAGCATGACTTGAAAGGCCTTTTTCTTTGCAAGAATTCAAAGTATTATCATTTGAAAAAATTACAAATCCTCCAAATGTGGTACTTGGAGGGGGAATTCCAAAATCCTTGTATCACGAAGCATTTGTAACTGCTTTGGAAGTTGGAACTCAAATGATTTCAAAAGGATATTTAGGAACTATTCATTTTTCAAGTGGTTGAAATTCAGATTTCTACTAAAAAAATGTAGTATTTTTAAATTCTAAGGGGACTCTTATGCTATCAATGTCAGGAATTTCCAACATGACAAATTCTTATTAAAAATTATTCTAAAGAAATAAGCTCTTAATTAGGATTGGGATATATTTGTACAATAAGGGGTCGTTTTTCTTTTTTTTTAGAGTCCTGTTACATGGACAGAACTTTGGGACCGGTCTTTGGACCGATCCCAAAGACCGGTCCCAAAGTTCTGTCCATTTAGACTTTTTTCTTTTTTTTATGCTATTACATGTGCCCTTTGGGAAGAGTAAGATAGCTATGAATGTAAATGGGTCATCGATTCTCTGATTACCCAAAGGTTTTGACCCATTAAAAACCGGGTCTGGGTCTTTATTTAGGTCTTGATAAGTAAATGGGTCCGGGTCCGGTTCCACTTTGGTTCAGACCCGTGGACCTAAGACTTGACATTTTACCTTAATTTTTAAAAATTTCTCCTAAAAACTATATTATTTTAATATCATTCTCTACCTAAACCCGGATCTGAATCCAGACCCGTCCCATATATGGTTTTGGTTCCGAAGCAAAAAAATCAGTTTCGAAACGGTTTCGAGTCTGGATCCGGTTCCACCTTCTCCGTAACATTTCCGATTGCGGGTCCACCATGCACCCGGACCGGAACCAACCCATCTACAACCATAAAGATAGCTCTTACAATTGGGCTATCTTAAGTATATCAAATAGTCTATCTTTTATGCAAATAAGATATATAATTTTTTTAGAATTTAATATCACGACCCACCTCAAGTAGAAATCGCACCGGCCCGTTTCTAGCTAATGAGGTGTGAAACACTATCGTCTTTTTAAGCATGAAATTTTTTTATATAAAAATGACTATTTACACATTATTTTCACACCTAATCTAATATCTAGATAAGTGCCAAAAAACCATCTATATATGAGAAATGTTACCTATATAAATGTGTGCAAATAAACAACCTGGTCGAAATCCCTAAAATGTGCAAATTCAAACTCGGGCCTTTCTACTAACTCCATTTTTGACAATAGGTTGATTTGTTTTCCATTTAGATCCACTAGGGCATATTTGGAAACATGAATAAAAGCCCACGGCATAAACATGCCCCACAAATCGCCATCAATTAGCACGAAAGTTTAGCTTGACATATACATACTTCTAGAGAGACTTTTTTTTTTTTTAGCAAGGAAGAATTGACTCTTTGTGAATGTTTGGTGCGACACTTCTTCATTGAAAGAAGTCAATTTTGACTCATGCTTTGTTTGTATTTGCACTCATTGCTGTGCTCCCATGTCAAGAAAACTAAAAAGATAGGGAGCACTCTTTACATCCATGAACACCCTTGTAAGCATTCTTCTTAGTTGGGGATCTGTGCAAGCCTGTCACCTGCTCCTCTCCCCATGGTTTTAACACCATCCAAATAAAATTGAGGGACATGGATTAAGGTGTTATAATGATATGATTTACTTGAAATCTTACATTGAGGTTGGGTCCATTGAGAACTTTTAATCCCCCACCTTTACTTTGATTGATGGGGCTCCTGTGGTGCGCACAATAAGAGCGTGCAGGTGAGGATAGGCTTTTGTTCAAATGGAATCCGACCACCTCTAACACACCCAACTGTTCAATCCTTACAACACAATCACTAGTTTGTTTGGAGGTATTTCTCATGGGAATTGCAAGGGTTTGATTCTCATTTTTCTTTATTTTTTTTTAAAAGTTGGTGTCAAATTATGTCTTTAGAGCATTTGGATTCTCCAATGGTAGAATTCTTGAAAAAACAACATTAGGAAATTTTACTTTATAGTCATTTGAATTTCTAAGAATTCCAGCTTCCTAAGTGCTAGACTATAACCTGTAAGAGAATTCCCAATTTAAAGGGAAAAAACCCCCCAACAAATGGGCTCTTTAAAAGTTCAATATGAATATATTTTTTTTTTTTTGAATGGCAAGTTCAATATGAATACGGTAAGCCAAGAGAAAAAAAAAGGCTTACATGAAGGGTCAAAGAAGGAGATCTAAATCATCCAATTAATTTTAAAGATGTAATTTCATAGGCAAAAGATGTACAATCAAACTCTATGGTCATTTGTTAGCTGCAACAAATTACAAGAAAGTAGTGAATGGCTTTTCCGCATTAATAGGAACCTAGGCATTGCACAAACGTGTCCTTAAAAATATTACAATTCAGAATGATACTCGAAAAATAATTTATTTTTCTTTTTCGTATATTTTTTTTTATATCCAAAGCAATCCAAAATGACAAAATTAAAGAGAGTGCAGCAACCATTCTCAAGTTCAAACCTAAAACAGTCCACTCATGACTAGATCTAATTCAGGTAGAAACCACATTTTTCTAATCACATGGCCACGAAGTATGGGTGACCCAAATTTCAGCCCAAATACATCTGATACTTAATGATGGATCAGATACTGTATTTGAATTCATAGGAATTCTAAGACTTCTTTTTGGCTACAATAGGAAGTCCAACTCATATACTTCTACTCAGACAACCCAATGTCCTTGCCAAACTGAGCTAAGCCCAGGGTCTTAGGAACTTTCAAGATTTTGTATATCTCTGACTGGTTAAAAATGAAAAATCAAAGATGACTATAAAAAGATGATCATGAATTCTGTTCACTGGAGCTAACTTACCATGAGATCCTATGTAATATTTCAGTACGGTGGGCCACAAAGGTCAAATTAGGTGTTGACAGGTGAAAGTACCTGCCCATTTGAAACACAGGATATTCCCACTGTGATACAGTACAGCTTGTGATAAATCCAAACCCATTAAAAAATAAAAAAACTACTATTATGTTTACAAAGATGTGTGAAATTTCACCTCCACTAACAAATTGTTTTGACTCTGTGGTTTGCACACAATTACATAAATTAATCATGCACATGCATAGGAATCCCTTTTTCTCCCTAAATCCCACCATATTCCCATCTCTTGAGTTTGCCCACAGACCTGGATACACTCAATGTAAAAGCAGTAGAACTCCCAGGGGACAAGGAAAAGGTCCTCCACAATCAGTCTCCAAAACAATTTTTTCCATTTTTACTCCCCATTAATTTCAACAAAATGGCCATCACTACATGTGTTTGTTGGGCTCCTTCCAAATGCCTCAGTTGAGAACAACACAGCTTTACATAACTATGACATTATTCATCTCACAAGGTAATTTCCATTCAATCATCCCTCCCTTTCACCTTACCTTGCAACTAAAAAAAATGAAGACAGACAAAGCGAAAAAGTGAAGAGGCGTTTCCATTATTACAAACACATCAGATAAACATAACTTGGGTGGAAAAAATGGACACCCAGAATAAAAAAATAAAACCTCAAAAGTAATTAATTCATGATTGGAAGACTAGAGCCCGTTTGTTTGTGCAGTTTTGAATTCTTATATTCTAAGCAATGCCTTCCTACAAAAAGGGCAAAAATTGAAGAATGGTCTCCCTTTTTTTTTGCAAGAAATGACTAAATAGTAAATTAAATCCTAGGAACTTGAGGGTCCTACATCTCCACATTATATCCTTCACTCCTCACCTTTTTAATATTATTTTGTGCCAACTTGACAATGAATTCCAAGGAAATACAAAGTACACAAAAGGGCATCAATACAAAGTACAAAAACTCACCTAAAGGTCCCTTTTTAATTGGTATTGTCATAACCAATGCCTTTCTATTAGAAGGCTTTGAAGTAAGGATTAAACATGAACATCCACAAGAAACAATCAAATTATCTCACCATACCCCTTTTACGATGAGTTCCTAGGAGTTTGATGCAAAGTGTGCAAATGAGCCCTAAGAGGAAAGGCGCCGGAAATTATCCAAGTTATATGATATCTAGTCTATGTTGATGAAATCATGATAGGCACACTCCAAATGGCCCAATTATCATTAGTCAACAGTCTATCTAAACAACTTCAGAAGGCTGGAATGAATCCTCTATATGATCGAATATTTGTAACAGGAAAGATTGCTGAAACAACATTTGGTGACTGCACAAGCTAATCAAGCTACCAACCCAAGTTAGGGATGGGTTTAGTGTACCTGACAAATCCAAAAGCTGGCCTAATGCACTCAACTTATAGTGGGACACTGGGAGTTGCAGCTTTGGACACTGGAGATAACCCTAAAATGGTCCTCATCAGGGAATCGAGTTTATGGAAATAAAGCTAATAGAGAAACCAAATCCCATGAATAGGTTTCTTTACATTACCTTGAACCTCTTGAAATTGTCTACAATCCCACTCCTATGTTTCACTTTCCAGGTCGGGCAAGATGTCAAGCAAAATATGATGTAATTTAAGGATCTTGTTCGATGAAAAGAGAATGTGACGAAAACTGTCTGCAGTCATGTTTGTACAGTGAACAGTTTCATCCACTTGTTTTCTCTACCTGTTGCCTCTTAAGAGACATAGCATGCAACACACATGCCTGGTTGTTTAGCAGGGATTGAATTCCTAGAATTTGGAATGAATGCCTATAGTATCAAAAAGAACCATAGGAGTTAGTGAAGATACACTACGACCCATCAAACCTAATGAGAGCCACCCCATCACCAGAGTAAATAAAATCCTAGGAAAGTGGTCCATCTAAACCTCCACCTCAAAGAAACACATGGGCCCATCATAGCTTTGATATGAAATGATAAACCACCCTTCACCATAGTAAACTAAGTCCTAGGAAAGTGGTCTATCTAAGCCTCCACCTCATACCCTTCACTCCCCATTTACGTCAGGGCCCTAGGAGAGGCACCAATTGCTAGAAACCATGTATAAAGTTAAATGACTTCAACAAGGCCCAAGTCGAGCATATACAGTTGACCTAGGACTAAATAAAGCTTGTGACATAGTTAGAATTCCATGGAGATTTGAGAGTACAAGAGAGATTTATACTAACAACATGAAGCTTTATTGCAATTTTGACCCAGTTACACAGAGGAAGGCACTAACCAACCGAAGTTAAGAACATTATAGAAAAAGAAAACAGACGGTATGATTCTCAAATCTAATTATTTTAATAGTCTCAGATACAAGTGCATATTTTCCAGTCTACGCTTACTTGACTGAGATTCCATACTGAATCTGCTCACAACTTTGAAGGTTTAGGGAAAATATCAGGAGTGAACTTCTGGGCTGCGCTCAAACTTCCCTTAATCTTCATCGCACCTCTGCATCAATAAAGAAAACTGAGATGAATTCAACATTATATAAAATCAAGTTTCACTATAATAATAATAAAAAAAATTAAAAAAACCATTTGGATGACGCGAAATGACAATTGGGGGATCACCACTAGGTGGAGAAATGAGGAGAAATATAGACGGAGAATTCTCTCATGGAGATTCACCATTTTTCACAGGTAGTGGTTCCCCACTTGTTTGGATCACGGAGAAAACTTAGTAGTAGAGAATTATTTTGAGACATTTTCCAAACAAACAAGCAATTATCAAACTATCACATACTACTTTCTACTAATCAAAACTGAATTACACTAATAAAAAGATTTTTCTATCCTATGATGCACAAATACGTCATGGACACGGCAAGAAAATGCCATAGACATGGCGAGGACACGGATTTTACACTTTTAAAGTGAAGTATTGGATTCGATAAGACACAATATGTTGCCCATTTTGAATTATCCGTGCATCATAGCTTCTATCTACTCCTTTGAGTAGTCTTCTCCTACTTTATGCAAAAAGTAGCCAAGGGAAAAGGTGCTTTCCTTCTCTAAAAGAAACCCAAACAGTACAAAGATGTTTCATTTACACTACTTTCTCTCCTCATCCAAAAAAAAAACCCAGCATCTTCACAAATCAAGTGCAGCTAACTCAACAATCAATCTCCACATAAAAAAAAAAAAAAAAAGAGGCTTCATTCATTTTAATAACCTGAATTCCAAGCATCCAAACACATCCCAAAAACCCTAGAATCAAAACCCTAGAATCAAACGCACCTTATGAAAGCCATCTGTGGATTCATCTTCCCCGTAGCCACAGCAATGAAATCACTATCCTTGAAAGAGAAGGTCGCATCAGGTTTCCCTTCATACGCCCCTAAATCCGCCCAAAAAACAAAGAAAAGATCAAAATCAAATCAATCACATACAAGAAGATGATGATAATCCAAGCAATTACCTTTGGAAACCTCTCCCTTCTTCAAATCGACAACGTAAATCTCCTCATCAACTCCAATTTTCTTCATAACAAGAAAAAAAAAATAGGGTTAGGGTTTGGATCTTCTTCACATGAAAATTAGGGTTTAGGGTTTAAAAGAGGTGCCTGAGGAGCGATGTTGAACTGATAAACGAGGCCGATCTTCTTCGCGAGATCCTTGCCGGCGTCGGAGGAGAGGTGGAGCTTCATCTGCTCCAGCAGAGCCGCGGATTTTAGCGGAGAGCCGTCCGACATTTCTAAGATGCGCAGCTGCTGCGGAGGTTAGCGTGGAAGAATAGATAGATCCTATCGTACGCATCATTTCTCCCTCTCTTGTAGTCCTCTTCCTTCATCAATGCATTGATTGTGGAGGTTCGGTTAGCTGGTCAGTTAGTTGAGCAAAAACACAATATTTACAATATATATATATATATATATATATATTTAGACGTTCTGGAGATATTTCCCACCTTACATGAGATAAGTGTGGAGGCTCTCATATTTAAATTGTTGGGATTTGATATGAATGTGAGGCCCACATCCAATCTCTCACCTTAGGTGAGAGATATCTCTCGTAGGAGCATCTCCATATATATATATATATATATATGAAAAATGTCTGGATATTTTAAAAAAATTATATTTTTATTAAGGTATTATCGAGAAAAATATCATAAAAAATAAGTTGATGGGGATTTTACGGAAAAAACCCATGAACAAAAAAGGGCACATAGTTCTCCATGTATGTAAGTAGTCCATTGGGCCTTTTTTATTTTTATTATTTTCATTGTTTTCACGTTCACTTGACATGAGTGGTGATACTGGCAACACCCCGTGCTATGCACGGTCCACCTTGATTTTCTTGAGTTGATACTGGGACCCAGGTGGGTCACCCAATGACCCATGTGATCCGTAGATCCGAATGAGGACCCATGAGACCCCTGTGAGGTGGGCCATGTTTGGCCCACCATCGGGAGACCACGTGTTTTAGGAAGCAGTTAAGAAGCATGATTTTTTTTTTAAAAGTTTCAGTCATTATTTGGTCTATTCAGTTTCTTGCGTCGATACCGGGATACAGGTGGGCCACCGGATGATCCATCCGATCCGTGGATCCAAAGGAGGACCCACCGGAGACTAATTATGTGGTGAACCCGTGAGAGTTGGGCCTTGTTTGGCCCACCATCTAGTGTCTGATCAGAAAGAGGGATAAGACTTATTTTAGGAAGCAATTGAGAAGTGGGAATTTCTTTTTTTTTTTTATTTAAGTTTCGGTCATTGTTTGGGCCATACAACTGTTCCGCTTGATTTTCTTGCGTTGATACCGGGACCTAGGTGGGCCACTGGATGACCCATCAGATCCGTGGATCCGAAGGAGGACCCACCGACAACCCATTAGGTGGTGGACCCGTGCGAGGTGGGCCCTGTTTGGCCCACCACCCAGCGTCTGATCAGAGAGAGGAAGAGTACGTGTTTTAGGAAGCAGTTAAGAAGCGGAAATTTTATTTTATTTTTAAAGTTTCGGTCATTGTTTGGGCAATTCAGTTTCTTGCGTTGATACCAGGACCTAGGTCGGCTACCGGATGACTCATTCGATCCGTAGATCCGAAAGAGGATCGGCGTGAAAGATGGGCCTTGTTTGGCCCACCATCCAGCTTCTGATCAGAGAGAAGGAGATGACGTATTTTGGGAAGCAGTTAAGAAGTGAGATTTTTTTATTTTTTTAAAGTTTCAGTCATTGTTTGGGCTATTCAGTTTCTTATATTGATACCGGGACTCAGGTGGGCCACTTGATGACCCATCCTATCCGTGGATCCGAAGGAGGACCCACCGGAGAACCATTAAGTGGTGGACCCGTGCGAGTTGGTTCTTGTTTGGCCCAACATCTAGTGTCAGATCAGAGAGGAGAGGACGCTTTTTAGGAAACAGTTAAAAATTGAGATTTTTTTTTTTTAAAGTTTCAGTCATTGTTTGGGCCATTCAGTTTCTTACGTTGATACCGGGACCCAGGTGGGCCACCCGATGACCCATCTGATCCGTGGATCTGAAAGAGGACCCACCGGAGATCCATTATGTGGTTGGCCAGTGCGATGTGGGCCCTATTTGGCCCACCATCCTGCGTCTGATCAGAGAAAGGGAGAGTACGTGTTTTATGAAACAATTAAAAATTGGGAATTTATTTTTGTTTGTTTTTTTCTTTTTTTAAGTTTCAGTCATTGTTTGGGCCATTAAGTTTCTTGCGTTGATACCGGAGCCTAGGTAGGCCACCCGATGACCCATCCGATCCGTGGATCCGAAGGAGGACCCACCGACGACCCATTAGGTGGTGGACCCGTGTGAGGTGGGCCTTGTTTGGCCCACCACCAAGCGTCTGATCAGAGAGAGGGAGAGTACATGTTTTAGGAAGCAGTTAAAAAGCGGTAACTTTTTTTTTTAAGTTTCAGTCATTGTTTGAGTCATTCAGTTTCTTGTGTTGATATCGGGATCCAGGTCGGCCACCGGATGACCCATCCGATCCGTGGATCCGAAAGAGGACGCACCGGCGACCCATTAGGTGGTGGACCCGTGCGAGGTGGGCCTTATTTGGCCCACCATCCATCGTCTAATAAGAGAGAGGGAGAGGACGTATTTTAGGAAACAGTTAAGAATTGGGATTTTGTTTTTGTTTGTTTTTTTTTTTTTTAAGTTTCAGTCATTGTTTGGGCCTTTCAATTTCTTGCATTGAAACCGAGATCCAGGTGGGCCACCCGATGACCCATCGGATCCGTGGATCCGAAGGAGGACCCACCGGAGACCCATTATGTGGTGGACCCGTGCGATGTGGTTTCTATTTGGCCCACCATCCTGCGTCTGATCAGAGAGATGGAGAGTACGTATTTTAGAAACAATTAAGAATTGGAATTTTTTTTTTTAAGTTTCAGTCATTGTTTGGGCCATTCAATTTCTTGCGTTGATACTAGAACCCAGGTGGGCCACCCGATGACCCATCTGATCCGTGGATCCAAAGGAGGACCCATCGGCGACCCAGTAGATGGTGGACCTGTGTGAGGTGGGCCCTGTTTGGCCCACCACGAAGCGTCTGATCAGAGAGAGGGAGAGTACGTGTTTTAGGAAGCAGTTAAAAATCAGAATTTTTTTTTTTGTAAGTTTCAGTCATTGTTTGGGTCATTCAGTTTCTTGTGTTGATACCGGGATCCAGGTCGCCCACCGGATGACCCATCCGATCCGTAGATCCGAAAAAGAATGCACCGGCGACCCATTAGGTGGTGGACCCGTGCGAGGTGGGCCTTGTTTGGCCCACCATCCATCGTCTGATAAGAGGGAGGGAGAGGACGTATTTTAGGAAGCAGTTAAGAAGTGGGATTTTTTTTTTTTTTTAAAGTTTCAGTCATTATTTGGGCCATTCAGTTTCTTGTGTTGATACCGGGACTTAGGTGGGTCACCAGATGACCCATCCGATCCGTGGACCCGAAGGAGGACCCATCGGAAACCCATTAAGTGGTGGACCCGTGCTAAGTGGGCCTTGTTTGGCCCACCATCCTACATCTGATCAAAGAGAAGGAGAGGACGTGTTTTAGGAAATAGTTAAAAATTGGGATTTTGTTTTTGTTTGTTTTTTTATTTTTTAAGTTTCAGTAATTGTTTGGGCCATTCAATTTCTTGCGTTGATACCGGGACCCAGGTGGGCCACCCGATGACCCATCCGATCCGTGGATCCGAAGGAGGAGCCACCGGAGACCCATTATGTGGTGGACCCGTGCGATGTGGGCCCTATTTGGCCCACCATCCTGCGTCTGATCAGAGAGAGGGAGAGTACATATTTTAGAAAACAATTAAGAATTGGGAATATTTTTTTTTTAAGTTTCAGTCATTGTTTGGGCTATTCAGTTTCTTGCGTTGATACCGGAACCCAGGTGGGTCACCCGATGACCCATCCGATCCGTGGATCCGAAGGAGGACCCACCGGAGACCCATTATGTGGTGGACCCATGCGAAGTGGGCCCTATTTGTCCCACCATCCTGCGTCTGATCAGAGAGAGGGAGAGTACGTATTTTAGGAAACAATTAAGAATTGGGATTTTTTTTTTTTGAAGTTTCAGGATGGTGGGACCATTTGTTTCTTGTGTCTGACCATTAGTTTCTTGTGTTGATACCAGAACCCAAGTGGGCCACTTGATAGCCCATACGATTCGTGGATCCGAAGGAGAACCCACCGGAGACCCATTATGTGGTGGACTAGTGCGATGTGGGCCCTGTTTGGCCCACTATCCTGATCAAAAAGAGGGAGAGTACCTGTTTTAGGTAACAGTTAAGTTACATAGTGGTTTTTTTTAGGAAGTTATATGGGTCGGTTAATGAGAGTGGAGAGAGAGTTGAGTGGAGAGGGAGAGGAGATATGACACCTGGAGCCTTGTGGTTAAACGAAGGGAAGATACATTCCCTTATTGGTTTCTCTTATATATATATATATATATATATATATATAGTTTTTCGTTTCTTCTTTTTATTCACTGTTCATCATCATCTTCACCAACTAAACATTATAAATTTAATTATGATATCTTTTGCGGAAAAGGTGTATTGTTTTGGGTAGTGTGATATTATAGTGTTATTGTGAAGTTTTACTCTTATTTATAGAAGAAATTGAAAATGTGGTTGGGCTTTTCAAAAACCTGCTCCCTTATGTGTGGACCAATTGGGATGTATCCAATTAATGAATGTGGTTATGCCAATTATCACTATGACTAAATGCTCCATTATGATTTACCCTTTGATCTCACTTTGATTTCCACCTTTTTAACAATGGTATGCACTAATCTCAAGGAGTAGCTCAGTTGGCCTAGAACCACAGTTTGCACCCGAAGGTTATAGGTTCGAAACTGCACCACCATATTGGAGCTATAGGGGAGTTTACCTGGCTTTCATCTAGGCTCGAAGGAATTAGTCATCGATAGCCAAAAAAGAAAAAAAAGAAAAAAAAAACTCTGGTATGCACTGATTATATCTTTTAAAATGGGGATTGTGAATCCACCATGCGTAAGTTCAATTCCGGTCATTCGCCCATCATTCACTATCCCTATTCCTATCTTTATTTCACCTTAGCAAATCTGAATTCATAGAAATAAAATTTGACCCATAGCATCTATGTCAGCCTTTATACGTACCGATCAGTGTACCTCAAATGCATTTTCTCTAGCTCCCGAAAAGTGGGACCCACTCTTTAGGAAATATGAATCGAAGCAATAACAAGAATATTTCTAATAGAACATCTTTCACAAATGCGGGGTTTCCAAGTCCATGCCTAAGTACTTATCACTCCTGTAATTGTAATTGCTATCTTATTAAGTTCAGCCACTATAGCTGTTTAGCAAGGACTACACATGCTCTCCGACTCCACATTTGCAATGTCATTTTGTAATTAAAACATTGTATTAGACTTAACCATGATGGATTAGAGAATCCTAAAGCTTTCTTATAAATATGGCTGGCCGATCCCCCTGCTTAAGAGAAAGATAAAGTATCATTCTAATTATTTGACTTACTCAAGTTCAAGCATGGATGAATTCTATGTTCTCTCACACTTCATTCTCACCTAGCCCATCTATCTTCTATTTTATTTCTCATAAATAAAATAATACAGTTAAAAATAAATATGCACAATTTTTAATTTTCCAAAACATTTAAAAAGATTCTCTCTGGAAAAAGGGATAGACAACCACTTGTGCCTGATGCCTTACACCTTGTAAGTTATTTGGATTTGTTTAGTGTAACTTTCTTTTTCATGCTTTGTAATTGATAATGATACAAATCATCATAAATAGAAAGCATGTCACTTGCCACCTCATGTAATTCCATTCTCTAGGGATCATGATCTGTATTTATAAAAGAATCATCCCAATCTTTATGGGATTTTTATTGATTGTAATTGTCTGTACAATACCCATGTCTATAAATACAAGAAACAAACCTCAAGGCAAGATATCTTGAGGAAGAATTTTCAGTACTAGGGCTGTCAATCGGGTCGTGTTAACGAATTCGGGTTGCGGGTCAAACGAATTCGGATTAGAATCACCTTAACCCGAACACGACCCATTAAGAAAATGGGTCAAAAAACCAAACCCGAACCCAATTCGCTTTTTTAACGGGTCATACGACACGACCCGTTAACCCGTTATTTTTGAAAAAAATATTCATTAAACTTAAAAAGTATCTCTTTTCTAAATCATGGAGCCATACTTTATGTTTGGAGGCTAGGCCCATTTTCTAAGTTGCTACTGTATCTTTTCTGATTAAGTGCATCTTCCACTGAACAAAAGTTATGTTACCCACACTTTGATTTGTTGCAAGGTAATGTGATGCACACTTGGTAGCATGGCTTTTTGGCGGGTTGTATCGGGTCGTAATGGGTTACCGGGTTTATTCGTTAACGACCCATTAATTTAACCGGTTAACGGGTCTGACCCATTAGTGACCCAAGCCCATTAAGGGGTCACCCAAACCCGTTAATATCGTATGGGATCGTGTCGTGTTAACGGGTCGTGTAACATTTTGACAGCCATAATTTTCACCATCATGAAAGGTACCTGTCCCATTTTGACGTTGGGCCATAAATTAATTTACATTTGCATTAAATCCTCACTACCAATCAAAACATTAGAGAGAGAGAGAGAGAGTAGATAAGGAATGGGAAGCCTTTTGCATCTACTACTATATCCTGTATATTTCATGGCCATCTCAACTGTAAAACCACCAACTCTCTGGTAGAAAAAACTAGGAATTTTCATGCAGTTTCCATCTCAGAGGAGACTTCTGCATCTGTTAAACATTTTGTTTTCACTCTACATTATTAGACAATGTTTAGACTTTAGAAAATTAAGACTGTCAATAAAGAAACTATGACCAATTAACCCTTGTTGTTGTTGTTGTTGTTGTTGTTATCTGTCACTGTTGTTTCTAGTTAGGTATTGGATGAAATGTTGCCTTCATTGTAGGGTGACTCAGTCCTTCCTATCATGTGTTCTCTGACTTGGGTCAGACATTGCCAGTGTAATGGACAGGTAATGGCTGTTGCTTGTACCTTTCAATTGGGCATCCAAGGTCTATTTTAGGACAATGGGCCCCTTCCAAATACCATAAGTAGCATTCTCCATCTCATAATTCTCATGGGCTACTCCAAACTGAGGAACCCTAGCAGCCACATCTTGGTGGGCCTCACCAAGGGAGCACCAATTGTGGTGTACTTTCAAAGTGGCACTTATCCACCACAGACACATGATAAAACTTTTTTGTTTACAGGGTGCCTTCCAGCCAGACCACCCTTTGCCAATCGAAGTACTGTCAACACGTGGCTATTCTCTGACAACAGAAGGCCACAACAAAAATGTGCCCCCACTTCCCAGGATGCTGTGGGACAGAGTCATCAAAATTTTAGATTTTGCATATTCTTTCTCATAGAACCATGTGTGTGTGTGAGTTTCATGCTATAAAATTATTGTGTACGGCACTAACTTGAGGTCATGCGAATCATGGAGTGGTGGGCAATGGAAAGATCCCACTAATACATAGGGACATGCATACCACCCCCCTTAGATCATTCTTACAACTCCTTAATTTATAGCTTTGAGATTAATGATTATAAATAAGATCATTTTCTTGAATTTCAATCCAATGGTGAGTAACCAGCGGGATAGCGCAGTAAGCCAGGACTACGACTTAGGAACCGAAGGTTGCGGTTTCGAGTTCTTGCTCTCTCCCTAATGCTACTTGCTATGTAAAAGCCTAAATTATTTAGTGCAGGAGGAGGCAAGGACTTCACACTTCATATGTTCGAGCACAGAAAGAGAGAGATGTTAAATAGTTGTTTGTGCAGTTTCTCATCACCAATTGGTCTTGGAATTATTGAGTGACAACTTGTTATAGTATCAGAGCCTAACATGTCTTGGGTTTGAAACCACGCGAGACAGAAATGCTCCATGTCGTGTGTTGGTCTAATGCAGGCGTGTTGGTTAGTATATGATTTCTTGTCGTGGTATCAGAGCCAACACCTAACAGGTTCGAAACCACGCAGTGCAGAAATGCCCTATGTTGCGTTGTGTGTTTCTGCGGGCGCAAGTGCACAGGTCAAGAAAGCCCCATTGGGTTCAGGCGAGAGACTTCTTATGACCAATTGGTTTTGGGATTAGAGATGTTGGTAAAGTAAAGACCCAAAACCCTGCATCCCAGATCACCTAACTAATGCCTTTGGCAAGACTTCATATATACATGTTTGGGCCTATGATTTTGAGCTTTTGGGTTGGTACATGGTATCGGAGCGGCTTCTGATCTTATTGTTCTTGTGTAGCTCACGCGGCAAGCCCGTCCATAAAATTTGCTAGGCCTACACGTGAGGGGGAATGTTTGTAAAGTAAAGCCCCGCATCCCATATCACCTATGTAATGCTTTTGGCAAGGCTTCATATAATAATACCTATTTGGACATTCTACTTATGAGTTTAAGCTTTTGGGTTGGTACATAGATTCTTAAGAGAGAGAGAGAACACATAAATTAAAATACCCTTCTATATATTAAGATTGATACAAGTTGATTGAAAAAGAAACATAAAACAGATAAGACTCCCTTCCTTTCCAAGACGAGAGTAGAGTTAACAGATAGGAGAAATTCTTGTACGGTGGTGGCAAATTGCAGTCATTCACACCCTAGTCTTTTGCTGCTGGGTTCCTTCCAAAAACTAGCAGGAAGCCCATTCTTAGGGACTGGGAATGGGCTATACTGGATTCCATTTTGGGGCCCCACCACTTTCCACCTGAACACGACAACAAAAAAGTAGTTCCATGTTATCATTCCAATATCCCAAGATCCTCCTCCAAGTGTACTAGGAATCTGCCCATTTCTTTTTCTTTCCCATCATATCCTTATTTTTTCTTTATGACCCAAATTTTCTAATCTCTAAATTCAAGTTATGCACAAATCACTATGTTAAGTAGTTAGTTTGATGCATATTTTATGTCTAGGTATTTTGGGTGTATTGGTTATCAACTTACGATAGTATCAAGGCCAATAAATCCCAAGTTCGAATCCGCACAAGGTAAAAAGACCCAATGCTGCCAAATTTGAATCCACACAAGGTAAAAAGACCCCATGCCGCATCTTGTGCTGCATGTGCTTCGAGTCGAAGGAATTTTGGGTGTATTGATTTAAATCTCAACCACTAATCAAACTGAAAAATCTTGTCAAGAAATCCAACTCTTATAGACTTCGAGGTGATATACACCAGCGGATTGTTGGAAATCATTCTTCATGTGTACAATCCAATGGCAAATATCATGTGGATTAGAGTGAAGGAGGGTTTGTGAGAGGGTTAAATTTAAGAAAGGTGGGCCCCTTGTATTGGTTTTATAGATAGGGAGAAACTAAGATTACTTATCTTTGATTGGTTAGAAAATTTGAAGGAACCCATTTCCCTTACCTGAACTTGGTCACAAGATGATGGACAAAAATCAGCATCTCTAGCTTGGCAAGCTCATTTCCAGGACATGAATGCACTCCATTGCCAAATGGCATAAATGTATTGGGTTTTGGAGCAACCTGCATTCACCATATAACCAAAACAGTCAAGCCCTTTAATCTTTCTTTTGTAATCTGATCCTTCGAGAATCTTCAATAAATTGGAAAGAAGCAAAAGAAAGACACTTTATTTTTTTCCATTCAAAAATCTCTGTTCTTTGACAAAACCCGCCATACCTCAAATCTTGAAGGATCAAACTTTTGAGGCTCTCTGAAGAATTCTGGGTTGTGATGAATGTTCCTGAATAAAGGCATCACCTTCCAACCTTTGGGGATCAGATATCCTGCCAAAATACCCAGTACACTTCTTTTAGGACAATGAGGAAAAGAATCCTCCTCCAACCCAAAACAGAATCTCTCTAGTGATCTCTTTCAGCAATCACATATGCTACCTTTGTATTCTACATCAGTAACTGCTTCCCTAAATGTGAAAGATATTATGGTTGCCATCCTCATGGTTTCCAGTACAACCTGAAATTCTCATTCATTAAAAAGATTAGTAAAAAAAAACTGATTCTTATAAGGAGAGGATGAGATGAAATTCCAGAAATTCCATTGAGATTCCTCAACTCAGATTTTTGTCTCTCCTAAAAAATTCTTCATTTTTTTATTGGTACCGGAAACTTTCATTAAAAGGAGAGAATACGAAAAGAAAAAATGACATTTTCAATTGGATATTTCCATTCAGAAATTTTCCATTTCTTGCCATAAGGGCAAATTTCAATTTAGCAAATCCACAGCATTCTTCGACCAAACGAGCCCTGAAAAGCGCAATATTTGTATGTAAACAGTTGAAATTCGACACAGCAATTCAAGTAGAAACTAATACACATACCCTATGAGTAAGTGGCATGTTCCTTGTCTGCGACCAAGTCAGGGGTAGTTTTCCTCCCTCATTTGATTCATATATTGCGTTTTGTTCGGCCTGCAAAAGAGATCATTATCATTAACAACACTCAAATCATTCTCATTTAGTAAGACTTTGAAGCAAAATCGAAAGTAGGAAGCTTTGATGTTCTTACTTTTACAGCTTCAAGAAGCTTTGGGTTGTCAGAGAGGTACTTAAGAATCCATGTTAAAGTACTGGCAGTAGTGTCTTGCGCGGCGAAGAGCATGCCAATGATGTTATCAGTGGCTATATCTTCACCGGGAAGCGCCCTCGTTTCGTCTTTCAAATTCACAAGACCACCCAAGAGATCCTTCTCTACTGACCACTTCTCTTTCCTTTCGCGGATGATCTCACTCACTATCTTACTTAGTCTTTTCCTTGCCTTTGAAATTCAGAATAAACGTAAGTTCAAGAACTACATGAGAGTAGAAGTTAGAATAGATAGTAAAGAGATTCTCCTACCGAAACTGCATTGTAGTATTTAGTTCCTGGTATGTTTGTTGGAAATGAGTTGTAGCCTTTGTCTATAATGCGATAGTTCTTCTTCAGCTCTTCTTTGATGTCTGCATCCAAACGCCCGAAGATTGCAAGGATACCAACATCGAAAGACAACTGCAAAAAAAAAAAACAAAAAAGAATTAGACCCAGTAAAGACTATGGAACTGATCACTAAGGGCAAGCTTGTGCAAACTTTGATTTTGGGGTCACTTTTTTACGGTTTGATACAGTGCGTTTCCATGCTTTTCCACACAGACAAGGAAAATTTTGAACTGAGTAACCTCAGTCCACGTAAAATCATTTCCTAGAAGGGTTAGAATTGCTACTTCCAGGACTGCAGAAGTGGACAAAAAAATTCCTGCATTACACATACATGACCAGGTGCCCAATACAGAATTGTGTCCATTGACTCAGCCGGGTTCTTAGTCGACCTGTTGGATTGCAAAACTATGATAATAACATGCATCAACCTTTTCATTTCATGTTAGGTGTCGACCTATTGGATTGGAAAACTATGATAATAAAAAGCATCAACCTTTTTCATTTCATGAAAGGTATCAATGACCCGACCACCATCCCATGAGTCCAGTAAGGAGATCGCGCTGGCCTCGATGTCAGGAACAAGGTTTCTGATGGCATCCAGTGACAGCGAACCCTGAACCAGCTTCCTCAGGCTTGTATGGTAGTCCCCTTGGTGGAAGAACAGAGCAGATGGGCCGATGAGCCGCTCTTTGCTTTTCGGGTAGGTGGGCTTGAACAGGTGGGCCTGGCTCACCAAAACAAACTTAGCAGCTTCTGGACTAGCTAGCATCACACTAGGACATCCAAGCAAATGGGTCTTGAATATCTCTCCATAGCTTCAAAAGAAAAAAAAAAAGGGACACCCCATTTCAGCCCATGCAACATAAACCCAAGAGCAAGGAAGAGAACAAGAGAAGACAACACATGTAGAAGAGACAAGTTAAAGAACCTTTTTTGTTTTGTAGCAAAGAAGACATTTGGGTTTTGAGAGTAGAGGTCAAGGGTCTCTCCTATGTAAGGCCAGCCCATTGATCCGGGTGGTAGCTTCGCACTTGATTGACTCTTTCTCTTGTGTTTCACCATCGTAAGGTATCCAAGAATAAGGATGGGTACAAAGACAAGGATGTAGATGACAACACTTCCCATATTGTCCATCTCAAAAATCTAGTGAAATGGGTTTATGGGTCTTTCCTGTACTGTCCTTTTGCTATCTTGTAGTAGCAGAAATGTTGGTAGTATGTGGTCTTTGGAGATACTGAGGTTGTTCCAATGGAGGAAATGGAGGACTTTGAAGATGGGGGTTGTGGAGAGGAATGGATATATATAGAGTTAAAAAGGCCAAGATGGATAGGTATGTATGCATGAGGGAGGGGCAGACGTCATATTACTTACGATAATGCCTACTCAGTCCTGATTCTCTGTTGGCACATAATTAGAATTACCTGATCTCACAGCTCTATAAATCCACGAGTGACAGCCACCTTTAGGACACGTTCGTTTGTGCAATATCTAGGATTCCTTAATAAGATGGCATCTAGATTTCATAGTTGATATTTTTTTATATTTGGTTTAACAGTTTTTCATGTGGAAAGTGGACGAAAATTAAATATTTTTCTTGCGAAAAACCATTTCCTATGAAAACGGATAACAATATGCAGTAGTACCCATAGCGTGAAATTCCAGTGCTGGGAAATGGTGTTTAAACTTTAAGGAAAAAAAGGTTGCACTAAACAACAGAAACTCGTATAGATGGGCCACGATTCACGTATGGTTTGACAGAGACCTATGGGCATTTCCATCATGTTGTGGAAAGTAGAAATTTTTTCTATCCTCCATTGAAAATAGTTCCGTAGAATTAAAAAGAAAAAATTACAATGATTTTGATGTTTTCTTTTTTTTTTTTTTGTTGGAAAAGCATTTACATCAAATGTTGAAAAAACTTTCCTACAAAAAACATTATGCTTTTACACAAAGTTTTCAACAGCGGTTACACAAACTCACCCTCTCAAGGATATGAATTATGAAATGCCTGTCCTGTGTCCACTACCCTGGATGGGTGCATGAAGAGGTCTTTCTCATTTTTTCTCTCTATTTTTTTTCCTTTACAGATGAGGGACTTTTATAAGAAGATATGTTTCTAGTCTCTAGAGTATACTTCTATTCCATTTTTCCTCTCCTGTATTATTTTGGGTATCATTGAAATCTTTGACTTCCCATAAAAGGGGCTGAGCATATCTCTGCAATAACCATTGATCAGACCCACTTCTGCTTAACCCAGCTATCAAAAGCGGACCCTCAAATGAATCACCTGATTCTGAAGCATTCACAATTAGATTCATTGTACAATCTTTGAGGTTAACTATAGAATGTATTTTTCACATTAATTAATGCAATGGAATTCATACTCCTCTTGAAATTGGTAAATATTCATGAAGTTGTGTATGATATGAATGACTTGATTCAAGCTGAGGTGGACCTCATTTGGGTCAGTGGATGTATTTCACACAAAAATATCATCAACCTCATACACAACAGAGCTTTCATTTCTACCAAAAAAAAAAAAAAAGCAAAAAGACTACAGCAGCTACATGAAGTGGAAGCTTAATCAAAATGCTCATAGCTTAGCTAGTTTAGGCTTTGATGTTGTTTCTGAACATGTCAGTCCTGTCCCATGAGGATCGGACACCCTCTTTCATAAACAGCCACTTCATCCACATTGCTATAAGCACTGACATTCCTTTTTTTTTTTTTTTTCTGGAGCAATGGTCTTAAACTGATTATTTCATGGTCACAAACAAGAAGTTGCAGACCAATCAAATACACACATTCAATGTATCCAGATATCACTTCACAAATAATGGCGATTGTTGAAAAATAGTACATGATGGGGGAAGCTAATTGTGTAACTGCTGCCATTTTAATACAGCACATAAAGTGGAATTTATCCACATATAGGATGGCCGGCTTGGGAGCCCACCCGAACGACCATCCAAATAAAACTCGAATCGAGAGAAGATGAAAAATAAATACTTAATTATTATCTTAGTAATTTAATATTTAAAAAAGTTAAATTTTCATCTACATCTCTACCTTTTATTCTTCCGCGTCCCCTCTCTTACCTTTTTAAAAATTTTTTGGTGGAGCTCATTTAACCATAAATTTCCATATTTAATAGTCTCCACGTAAACAAATCTATCCTAAACTTTTGTCATTAGTAGAAGTTGGCAAAATGACAATACAATCTCATTATTTCAATTATTTCTCAATTAATAAGAGTTGATTTCGCTCAAAAGTTTGATTTGGTTTTGTTAGAGATTAATTATGATGAGTTTGTTAGAATGTCAGTGATGTTAGGATCTTAGGAGATAATCTTATCTTTAAGATAATGTTAGTTTATATTTGCTTATAAATGTGATGTTTTCACTCGATCTTAGGAGATAATTCTTATTTTTAAGATAAGGTTAGTTTATATTTGCTTATAAATGTGATGTTTTCACTCAATGAAAGTTACGAGGAAATTATGGAAAAACATTGATTCTTGAAAGTTTATACGTTTCACTTTTTAACTGATATAAATCCTTTTTTTTTTTTTAAGGAAAGGGCTGATATAATTATACAGCTTGTTATATTGAATTGCTTCAACTCTAACTATTATTAATCAAAACTAATGCTTTATTCATACGTTATGTATGAAAAACTAATGAAGTAACACTCCTCTTTTCTTCAAAGTTTACTATTACCTCTTGAGTTATGAAAAATCATCCACTTAGCTATGCTCTTTTGGGAGGAAAACATCATCTACCTAAACATTACTTTTCTTGATCTATTAAGCCACTCATATTACATGCCTCTCATTGTATGGGCATTGACAAACGCAATTAAAATGCATAACTAGTTATAATTCATCCATTCTAACCCATTGGTATATTTTGGGCCCATATGTGTAAAAAAAGACTTGCTTGCTTTTCTTTTTTTTTTTTTAAAGTTTTAAATATAAATATCGTAGCAATCTAAATATTAGTCCCAAATACAATTGTTATTATTTACTTCTCTTATCCCGTTCACACCCCCACTAGCTCCCATGAATTAACACTCACCCCACTTTCATAATTAATTCGTATTATATTCCCCGTTGGATTGAGTTTCATAAAAAGGTATAACTTAAGAAATCGTTAAACTTTAAGTCTCCTAAATAAATGGTAATTATGATAATCTGAAGATAGACCTTTTTCTTATCCTGAATTATATTCATAATGATGCCATTCCATCACACTATCCAATATGATTAACATGCATCCAAGTGGGTCCACAAAAAATACCTAGCTCTTTACAGAGCTTAACCCTTGAAAAATTATATATCTATAATATGTATATACAGAAAGAGTTTCATTCTTGTACTCACAATCATGTAAGCATAATATTACGGAACTTAACTTGAGAGTGCCCACCTAGGGCTGTGAATATCATTAGGGAGGGGCGGTATAAAAACTATCATCATCATTAGTTCATTCTGATCTCTTGATCTATAAACCTCAATTCAATGGTTACAATAGGTATAATTTTTTTTTTCTCGTTTTTGTTTTTTCAATAGGTTGAAATTCACAAGGGAAGGCTAAAAGATAGGGATTTTGACCCTACAAGTTCCATAAGACCTAATTTTTGCCTCACACTTATTGACATCTCAAAAATCTCTAGGACATGGGACCCCATCAAGTTACCTGTGTGGCCCCCAAAAAGGACATCCCAAGTCCCAACCCAATCATAGAATAGAGGAATAGAGGAATAGAAAGATCTTAACGAGTGGTGGGAATTTTTATTCCAACATTACAAAGGGAAGGAAGAGTTGTATAACATGTGCGATTGTGGGACCCGCAGAGGCAACGCCCTCCAGCTCATGTACCCCTGATCTTGTGGCTAGGAATCACTCCTCATTTTGATGATGAGTGGGGCCCACTGTACGGAGAGGAAATGGGTGGCAGATTTCAACAAGGGTGGCCCACTTCCTCTCTGATCAGTCGAGATCATGGTGGTCCAATTGGAGAGAGATGGTCATTGAAAGCAGCAGAAACACACATACATATATATGTGGGACCAAATCCAAATGATTTTTCTCTAGGGTTCTGATAGCATGGGGGTGTACTTTTAATTTGGACCAATGGGGTTAGGGCAGGCAGATGGAGTGGAAGGCACTGAACTTGGGGAGGATTTTCACCTGCTAGACATGTGGGGCTACTTTTGGCCTCCTGTAATCATTGCTGATCCTTTCATCACTCTTTATCTCCAATGATTTGGCACCATGACCAAATGGATAGAATAAACCTATGGTTAAAAACTTAAAAAGCCATTAAAGGGTGCCCTTGTCTTTCTAGTCACTTTCTCCCTTTCTATAAAACAAAACACCCAAAGCCAACAACCAAAACCAAAACACCCAACAACCAAAAACACTAAACACCCACTAAATTCTAAAAAATTTAGCTCATTCTTATGATTTTCATCGACAAAAAGCGGCCTCCAATATAATTAGGACAAGACTTTGATGGTGGTGGTAGTGGTCGAGAAAAAGGGATGATACCAAATATAAATTTATTGTAGAGTACAAAAACATTTTGCAATCTTCTCTCTTTCTATGAAATACTGCCTGCAAAACGTGCCCGAAGGCTATTAAATCAAAGAGTGGGATAATCCAGTGGAAGGAAATCATCCAAATGGGCTGCACCAGTTGTATCACATGAGCACAGTGTGTGCAATCTACTCACAAGTAGAGGTTTTCACTGCTCAACGAGTTTGGATCTTCTTATAAGGGCTTTACTTAGAGAAATCTTGAGTTATATATTACCAGTTTTAACCCTAATAGCATTTGGTTCTGTCGTAAGATTGGCCGTCTAATATAAAACATAATTAATGAATATGCATAACATTGTGTGAGTCACATTTACAATCAAATGTGTGTGCACCTTACAAACCTGGTTTAGACGGTCGATCCCCAATCAAATAAGAGCTTCCCATGGGGGATGTCTGGAACTCTACCATGGGGCTCACCTAATGATATACCAGTCCATTATAATATATTAAAGCCAAGGGGTTTGGCTTCAATTTTGACCGATGGTTACAAATTTGACTGACGGGTATACCTTTTTATTCAAATGTTCCACATTCTCTCTCCACAATTTATCTCATAACTGCCCCCTCATGTTTTTTTTTTTTTTTTTCACCAAACCACTAACCTCTACTCTCTACCAAATCACTGATGTCTACTCTTCACCTTTTAAGGTCTTAGCACTTCATTTCGGCAAAAACTTTCTTCTTTCAATTCTTCATTTCTGTAAAAACTCTCTTCTAACCCCCCATATCTTCTATTCCATTTGTGCCATAATTTTTCTATTTCTATTTTATGCAACTTGCTCTATGGAAGGAGGTACTTTCATAACCTTTTTAATCTATTATTATTTATTTTGAAATGTATGGAGATACCGTGCTCAGCACCGGTTATTGTGTTAGTTCATTATTAATGTAATCTCCTTTAATGTCATGTCCTAAAATTTCACATCAATAGAAATTGATCATTATAAGTCATCTGCTCAATTTTTTTGTACGTGCAACTCCTATTGAAGCGACATTTGAGGACATATTACCATAGGGTATTACATTTATTTTGAATGGTTCGAATTATCATTAAATGGTCCACACGGTTGGGATCTAGAAATCTCACTCATGGCAATGGATCTGGATTGCTCCTCAGAAGCAGCAGAGAGCATCAGTCTGCATAGCTGTATAGCATGTGGATCCTCCCTCTTTTTAATTCCATAGTGGAAGAGCCACATCAGATGGACAGGGAAATCTATGATCGGGGAGAATCTGCAGCAACATGCTAAGGATAGAGGGAGCCCAAAATTCTGTCATCTGGAAGGTATTGTCATGAGGCTAGGGCCCATTAGATCAGTGGTCCTAATCACCACTACATGGACCAATCTCAAGAATCTGGGCATCATGGTACACAGCTCCATCAAGTACCAATAATTCATCAAAGTGTGAAGGATAGACAAGTCTTTTTGGAGGATTAACTGAGGCCTCAGACCCTTACCTCTGAAGTAGAAAAGTTAGGGCTATAAATGGGTTGGGCTGGACCCGGCATCTGACTCGATCCAACGCAAAGTAATAGCAGGTTGGGTCTATGTTAGAATTTAGATAGAATGGGTTGGATTGGATCCAAGGCGGGGACCTTAGTATAATTTGTAAGAAATAAGGGCACCAATGGAAGTGCATTATGTATAATTTGTCAGTTTCTTTATTGTCTTATACAAGTAATGATTATTCAGTTTCTTTAGCTAATCATTCATATTAAAACCTTTAGGCGTTTGCAGAGGCAGCATAAATACTTTTCAATACTCTTCTTGGGTGAAACATACTCTAACAATAAATTTTTTCACATAATTACGATACAAATAGGGATGACTATGCATACAAATCAATTTATAGATCTATATCCACCAATCGGAACCGAAAGTTCCATAACAAGTGGTTGGTATGTCATCATAATGAAATTACCTTTTTTTTTTTTTCGTATTCGTGGAATCTCTATTGGCTTTGCTGAGGAGTTCACATAACTTGTCACATCAACTCCAAAAGGATAAGCTGCACTAGAGTTAAAAAAACTGAACATTTTGTGTCAGAACCATACTAGACTCAGAACCAGAATATTTCTTTTCTAAAGAAATGCTCCAGTTCAGGAAAAATATAGGCTCACCTTTGAAAAATATTGCAATACTTCCAAATATTATTTTCTTTATGATAATGTGATATTTCATAAGTATCACTGAAATCAAGTCGTTGCCAAGAAAATCCGAATAAAAGAAAGAAAAATCATGATTTCTTTAAAAATATTACATTATAGCATTATATTTTTATTTATAATTTCAATTATTTAACCCCACAATACTTGTAAGAAAATTTGAGAACATTTCATCATTTTTTGAGAGAATAATTTCCCATGTTTGAAACGTGTGTCATTGGATAAGACATTTGGGCGGGGGCGGAACTGGGCAGGGCAGAACTAAGGAGGGGCTGGCAGGAGGCCCCTCCAATGAGATTTGGGCAGGGGCGGAACTGGGCAGGGCGGAACTAAGGAGGGGCTGGGAAAGAAGAAAAATTTTATTCACACTGGTCCCCCCAATGTCCATATCCTGGTTCATCCCATGGATTTGGGTAGGAATATGTCATAACCAACCTAACCCACTCAACATTTATAGGCCTCACACTGCATCTACATGTGAAAAGAAAACCTAGGGTTAGGACTTAGAACCTTTATAGCTGTTTTTGGCTAGGCACATTCGATTGCATGTAGAAATACAATCGCCTGTTGCATGACCAAATGAAGATATTTCAGACAAAACGCTCCAATAAGATCTAAGGTGAGATACATTGTTCGACAACATGTCACCTAAACGTATTGTTCTTCGACACCTTGCATGGTTTTTGTGAGTGAAAGTGGGTATGTGCTAAACATGCCTCCAGACAATTGTAAACCCTGTCTTCCTTACACGTTACATAAGATCTACATTCGATCGAAAGGCACTAATAAGTGAAATCTAGGGCCACATGTCTAGCATCATAACTAGGGATGCAAACGGATTGATTATAAGACAAATCCATGGTGGATTGGGACCCAGATCCAACTTCATTAATTCGCACTCGAATTCCATACGAAACCTATTTGTTATATCCGAATTAATCCACAATCAACTCTACATTCGATCCCAAAATAAGTTCTTTTTGTTTGCGTTTGAATACGTATATAGAAATCAAATACAGAGCGTGGTTAATTAGAAGTGAATATTAAATGTGAATTTTGAAAAATGAACATCAAATAACATTTTCTTTTTTGAAAAACAAAATAAAAAGAAGATGCTAGCTATTTGAGCTGATTCTTAGAAATTCACTCTATGTATTCAATTCTTATGTATTTTAATGAAAACAAAATGGGCTTGGGTGTATTTGGGTGACGAGAACATTTCATAAAAGAGAAAACAATTGTTAGAAGTCTACTTTTCCTTATTTGGTGCCATATACTTGTACAAAAGAAAAAAATAAATAAATAAATAAAGTGGTTATCCTCAACTGAGTATAGATCATTATTTCTTATGAAAATAGTTGAAATCCAAGATTCTTATGAAAACTAATGTTTTTATTCCAATGTAGTTATATTTTACAAGGACCTAATGACTTATAGTCATCTATTTATGCTTTATATCATTCAGCTAGAAGTTGCATGTGAAATTAGATTCACATAGGTGGCTACTCTCGACAATCACTTTTATGTTTTGGAGTTCTCCAAATGACGTATTAGTTGACGTGCCAACAACAATTTATACAAAAAGTAGAATGAAGATACTTTGAAATCTTAATCAAACAAAAACTAGAACTTCTTCTAACCCACTCTTTAACCTATTCTTAGTATCTCTCACACCCTTTTCTCTAGAAATGAAAGGCGGCACGAATTATTACCATGCTTTGCTAATCGTCACTTTCTGCTGTATAGTCCAACATGTCGTATTCTACTCTCTTTTTTTCTTTTGTTCTAAGTTGATGGTTTCAGTGGCCCACTAGATTAGATTTATCGTAATCTAATCTTCTAAAACATTCAATCGTGCAACTTGGTGAAAATGAAAAAACCAAAATTAAGGCGGTATAAATCTGCGTGCGAGAGACGATATTTGATTCTTATCTATACTCATATATATATAAAAGCCACACTTTGGTCGACTCTGTTTTTCCCCTAAATGGCCCCCTAAATGGGCCACTCATATACCAAAACGTGTTCAATGGAGAGTGGAACACGTATGGGTAGTAGGTTTTTAAAACCCTCTTCCCTTCTTTCTTATGTTCCTCTATGTTTGTTCCCAAAATACTCTGCAGAAACAGTCATTTTCACATCTCTTTCTCATCACCTCCTTCTCTCTCAGCGACCTCCATCTTCCATCTCCATCTCCCTTTCTCTTTTTTTTTTTTTTTTTTTTTTGAGTGTTAGGAAACGCTTTTTGCTGCTCTGCGCTATTCTCATCACCTCCTACCAACCCGGAACTCGAGCCATCAATCGCCGGAGCCGTCTCCTCTCTCGGATCCAGGTGTTTTTTGTTTTCTCTTCTTTCTCTTATTATTCTTCTTCCTCCACCTCCTCTTCCCTCTCCTTTTCTTTTCTCTGTTTTGTTTTTTTTTTTTTCATGTGTCGTTTTTTCTTTGGGGGTAGGAAATAAATGGTGTACACATGAACTGTGAGACGGCAAGTATTTGGTTTTCTCTTCTTTCTCTTATTCTTCTTCTTCCTCCACCTCCTCTTCCGTCTCCTTTTCTTTTCTCTGTTTTTTTTTTTTTTTTTTTTTTCCTGTGTCGTTTTTCTTTGGGGGTAGGAAATAAATGGTGTACACATGAACTGTGGGACGGCAAGTATTTGGTTTTCTCTTCTTTCTCTTATTCTTCTTCTTCCTCCACCTCCTCTTCCCTCTCCTTTTCTTTCCTCTGTTTTTTTTTACCTGTGTCGTTTTTTCTTTGGGGGTAGGAAATAAATGGTGTACATGTGAAACAGCAAGTATTTGGTTCTCAAATGGGTGGGTAGATAATTCATTTTTTTTCCTGTGTTGTTTTTTCTTTGGGGGTAGGAAATAAATGGTGTACATGAACTGTGAGACGGCAAGTACTTGGTTCTCAAATGGGTGGGTAGATAATTCATGACTTAAATTATGCTGTTGGGTACAAGTCTCTCAATGTGTTTTCAATTTTGTTATTTGCCTGGCTGAGGAAGAGGGTTAGCATTACAGAAGTGGAACTCACAAGGCCAACCTCTTGATTCATGAACATGAGAGCTGTTTGATAACCTAACAAAACAGATCAAGAAAATGAAGGGAAGAAAATTTTCATTAGAACCTAATTGCATTCATGAATGTTGATTTCTTTTGCAATGTTTCCTTTTTTAAATTTAAAAAATATTTTAAGCATTTTTTAATCTATAAAGTCTTTTTTTTTTTTCATACCCTACTTTTCCCTAATTGTACATTGTAAAAGTGCCTGTCTTATGAACTCATAATTGTAAAAATGCTAATCTTTCTCTGCAATGTTCAATATTAACCTATGTTGGTTTGTTGCTTGGCACAAGGCATGGGTTTGCTTCCATATCATGTGTACGAAACCCTGCAATATTTAGTTGGTCATGGTGTATGTGTGTAGCGAGGTCATGTGCACCTAGGGGATTAGTCCTATTGGGTGAAATACTACGGGATGCCCCTCATCAATAAGAAAAAAGATTCCTATGGTTTTATTAAAGAAAATGTTGGCATATAATTCCTCCAAAGATGAAATGCCCAAATTAAGAAAGGGCAGGTTTATTTTAAAAATGAATTCATCATTTTGACAGCACCTACTATGTTTCACAGAAATGACGCAAACATGAGCTATTGTAAAATGTGTTGTTGGGATGATGAGTTATGGGGTGCCAAATGCTTTCTTCTGTTGTACAATGTGTTGTTGTGAAGATGGTGCATGATCTCTCTTTTTATTTTTATTTTTTATTGTTGTTGCTGTTGTCGCCTTTTATTGTGATATTAATTTTCTGAAACAATCTTTGCATGCATTGGTGTTCCAATGAATTGTATTGTAATTCTCAGAGACAGGGAGTATTACACCTGCTCACTAACATTTTAACTTTTTATTTGTCTCATTTGTTTTAATCCGTTTTAATGTGTTAATTTTCAATTCATTTCAATATCAATAGTTATTTCTATTTTTCACATTTTCTTCCTCTTTGTGATTGATTTTCTAGGCATGCTCTTCACATTTTCTTTCCCATATTTAAAATGTTGATACTGTTCTATCAGGGAAGCAGGACAGCTACAGGTGCTAAGTGCCCATCATTAGTCTGGATGGGTATATATGGTGTAGCTGATGCTTAGTTTTGACCTTGTGTTGCTATAATCTTCTTCTGCCATGAAGAGTATTCAGTTTCTCTAGGAACGCTCCGGTTCCACAATTCTCTATCTGGTTTCATTGCAAGACCTCACAAACTGCCCATTTTGAGTGGTTGATGAGATAAATCAAGGTAGATTACGATATAACCACTAATTGAAAGCATGTTGTTTTGAATTGCATATTGACACTTGGTATGAGAAAGTTTCTGATCAACCTTTCTAAATCAAGAATGGACCCTATAAATGAATCAAAGATGTTCCAACAACTTGTCAAAGCAGCCAGCCAACCTCGCACACCACAGTAAGAGGATCTCTTTTTTTAAAGGTTACTGTAAGAGAAAACTCATATTGGATTCATGGACTGTTTGCATGACCTTATTGAGTTTACCAGCCACTTGATTGACATTAGTTTGACTCCAATTGGTGAGTTCAACTAATTGATTGGCTAAGTTGAGCATGAACTGTTTCATTAAAGGTCTAATTGAAATTGAATCCTAATGTCATGATTAATTAATTTAAAGGTTTTACCCCTCTCTTAGAAGTGTCGCACCTTCTCTCTTACTATGTTTAATGTCAGGAAGCTTAAATGAGCAAAACAAATAATTGTCTTTACCTAAACAATAAAATTTAGATTACCAAAGTGCTTAAATTGTTTTGTATATGAGGAATAAGGTCAAATCACTTGAGATAAGCTATATATTTTTTTATTTTTTATTTTTCCTTTGATTTGCTCCTAAAGTATAACACTAAAACTATATGGGAATATGTTCGGTTGAGTTCTATTACTGTCTTGCAAAGAACAGATTTCACTCACTTCCTCCAAGAAAAAAAAAATTATAATCCAGTCTATATTAAAATATTCTATCTTTAAATAGAGAAAAAATAAGATTAAAAATATAAGTTTTTGCAGTTCTTTTTTTGTTAATGCATCTCAGTTTCTACCAAAAAACTCGGGCTTATGATTCTCTTCGTGATTAATTTTATTTTTTTATACTACACAAAAGAGAAACTAACAGTGAGACTATTGTAGAAGCGTAAGAGGTAGAAGCTACATCTCCGATTTTGCATTTAAGTTATGCATGATCAATAAAGGAATCAGTACTCATTTGAAATCTTCATAAAAATAAAACCTAAAGCTTATGCTCTCTAATAAGTTACTTTAAAATCCCTGACAAATCTATACATGGAGAAGAAGGCCCACTAAATTGATTGTTGGAGTCACTCACTCTAGAGGAATATCCCCATTCATAAAATGGATTGGATCCTATAAAGTGATCAAGTTCCCATGTTCAATAGATTCATGGTCATTGGTCCTCTAGATAAATATGTTTCTATGCCTTTTATGAATCTGATCTTTCTCTTGATCCTTTTTTTTTTTTTTCCTTCTTCTTTCTTTAGATGCATGTCGACATGTTCTTGTTTGATGGAGTATTCCATCCCTTTTGATTTGATGGGTCCAACTTGGTGGACCAAAAAAACTTGGTCCCACCTGTTTGGGAGAGTGCAGGAGACAGATCCTAAACTGAATGTGATGGTTTCATTTACCACCACCACAAGAATCATTCCACTAGTTTTTTACTTTCTCAGGTGTCAAAAGGGTATTGGGTCAGACCTGGCAACAAAAATGGACACTTCTCATTGTCCCTCTAACGGTATAAAAGGGCAGCCACCCAGTATGACATCATCAATGAGCTGGATGTCATCTGTCCATGCCTGATGCCTGGACTGGGGTCTTTGTCTGGGTCAAGTCCACATGGCTAAGGGGTCTAACCAAATGCAGGTTGGGTTCTAATTGCCTCATCTGGCCCAGTAGATGAGCACCCCCTAGATGTTGGATCTACATTCCAGGAAGAAGAATGTTATAAAATATCCGAGTCCAGATCCTATGAGGTTTTACCCCAGGGTGACCGTGAGAGGACCTAAGAGTGGGGCAGCTTGCCATTTACATGGGGCTACCTACAGTGACATTGTGGACCGTAATTGGTCCACTCACGGTCACTGTGGGTCAAGACCCTTGGAGGATCTCAATTCAAAATATCCAAGTTCGCTTTGCGAAAGTAAGCTTAGTTAGTGTTGAGCCCACAAGGATGCTTGCTAATCACAGGTGTTGGGAAGATGAGAAGGGTATGTATGGTTTGGCCGAGAAATCACACAAATCGGATCATCCATCTTGACCTTGATTCTAGGGCCTCAAAGTCTAATGGCTTTCATTCTATCCAACAGTGCATAATGGTTGAATCAGTGTTGAATGAGTGCAAATAAGATGTGTGGGAGAGTTCATATTGATCATAAGTGGGCCCTGCTGCACAAAAAAGCAAGGTCTTGACTTTGACTTGTTCAAAAGGAAGCACTGCCACACTGGGCAAGTTTAAAGACTTGGGCCAGGCAAGTTTTAGTGGGTCTGGTCTATAATTCAATGGGCCCAGGGGCTGTCAGTACATCTTTGGCAGAAGGAACCACTCTGCTACTTTTGAAAAAGAACAACATCATGTAATAATGTTTGTATGAACCTTGTGATATCAAATATATAGTCATCTAAATAAAATTCCTATCGTAAGACCATGAAATGGGTGGTCAGTTAGAAACTTGGACTGCTGTTCCTTTATATATATATATATATATATATATATACATATATATATATATATATATATATATATATCGGGGGATATTCATGTGCATCCATTCTTTATCATAGGGTGAGGGATGCTTCCATAAATAAAGATTTTTAAGTACAAAAAGGGATTTGAAGTACAAAAAAGGGAAAGTGCTCCCACCCTATAGTAAGGGATGGATGCACTTGAATATTCTCCTATATAATCAGTCTACTATTCCATTCTATAGCCTATGTTATACTAGGTGGAAGAATTCAACCAAATTTTTGTGTTGCATGTCCAATTTTAGAAGAAGCATGAGAAGTGGAGGACCAAGTCCAGTATGTGGGGCCCACTTAGATGCATTCCTAACACTGGGTCGTGGATAGATGGAAAGGTTTCTTTTTAAAGATACGTGGGTCATGCAAAAGAATCAGTCCCATTAAATAATCGTAGCTCTTGGTTTAACAACTTTAAAGTTGAATGGCCCTTAAACTATATATAAAATTTTATGAGACTCAATCCAATGGTGAATAAAGGTTTTATGAGCACAAAATGGATTATACATGTAGTCCGCTCGTTGGAGAACAGTCTCCGATTAACTTTTCATCCAGTCTTATTCACTTTAAGGACTTGTGTGTAGTGAGATAATTATGTGCTCCGCAAATTCCTCCTCCCACGGGAGAGAGGAATCCCGCGTCCTACCCCTTTTATAAGAAGTCAAAATCCTCTCTATCAGAAAAATTAATTCATTTTAAACCTTTTCTATATGAAAAATGATGGAGAATTAGAACAATTTTTCTCTCCATCATCAAATCCTCTCATTTCACAAGCGCATCCTAAAACACGAATTGTGCAGACAAGAACATCTTTGAACTTGTTGTGTATGCAATAACTCTTATCAAAAAGGAAAAAAAAAAAGAACACATGTATGTAATAAATGAACTGGACTAGTGCACAACACACATGGCCCAACTGCCTAGATGAGCATAAGTGTCCCATTGGGTCGACTTTTTTATAGGGTCTAATATTGTGGACCAATGCCCAATTCTTCTGGGTCGGTCCTTTGAGTTCTTGGGTATTCGAGCACCCATCTTTTCAGCACTAGTTAGACTCTACAAATAACAATTGGGTTGGTCCTTGGGTTGGGTTGATCCAAATCAGCCTGGATTTAGGCTGTACTTTTGTTTTAATGGGCTACTTCTCAACGTATAATAACTAAATAGAATAGACTCCTCTGTGCCTATATACTTGGTGAAATTCTCTCAACCAAACAGAGATTCTTGACAAGGGGTTGCTAAGTTGGTTTGCAACCCTAAATGTCACCCAATTACCAAGGAATTAATTTCTGCATATACCACTCTTTCCACGTGTGTGAAATATCCTTCCTATTACTTTGTGGGCTTCCTCTTTTGATTTGTGTCGGCTCTCCTTCCCATGCAAGGGGCTTTCTTGGACTCTCTTGGACCCTAGACCCTAGGCCGGGGTACTGATAAAAAAAAAAGGCTATCTCAGGGGATGGAGACATGCACAAGTATAACTTAGATTAGATTACTGAATTAGCCATGCCATTTGCAATCTTTCAATCCAATATTGAAATGCACAAGTATAACATCAACCAGATGCTTCTGCCAAGAAAAACAGAAAGTTCAATATTGAAATTCACCCTAACGAGTCATTTGGGACATGTTTGTGCAGGTATTGTGGAAATGAAAACACAATTTTTGCTTCTGCTTTTCTTATCTCCTACTTAAGAAACCAAAAACATCAATGGCATAGAAAAGGTTAGTCTTTTTTCTCCCTTTTTTTTTTCCAAGAAATGTTGCGCCAAACACAAGTGTTTTTTTATAGGAAATCAGCACATTTTCATTCCACTTCTGCATACTTGTGTGATTGACAAATGCATCCTTGAATGGACTACAATTCACAGATATTCAAAGGGATGGCTCTACTCACTGGGGATATTTCAAAAACATCCTTGGGCTTGTTTGGTTGGGAGCATGTCTGATGCGAATTCTCATCATCAAGAACTTCTAATAGAAATGCAGGAGTTATCCCTGAGAATTCCTTCTCCATTTGATGTAGTTTGACTCGTGAGAGTTTTCTTAATTGACACATGAAAAGTCACTTTTGGCCATGGGATATCCTCAAAATTCTAGATTTCAAAATGCTACTAGACCCTAAGCATTTTGGAATTCTACTACAGGGGATAGCATTTGGAGTTCTTCAAAACCCATAGACAAGATATCCTCAAATGCTTGCAACCAAACACATTCTAAAGTTTTTGTCAATTTTCATAAAAGAGTTTATATTATGGTTATTTCAAAATTATGAAAAAGTTCAACTTCTTTAAAAAAAGTCTTCTTATACGAAACAATCTCACACCCGTCACTTTTTTCAATTTAACTTCTTTAGAAATGACAAAAATATCGTTCTCAACATTAAATCATTCGTCATTACACTCATCTCTCTAACTTGACCGACCGCTCGTTGCTTTCTGGTGTCCGTAAAGAAGAGGGGAAAAGGTAGGTTGAAGAGGAAGAAGAAATGGGCGGTAAAAAGAATAAGGGGAAAACTCTACTTTTAAAAAAAGTGTTACGTATGAAGCCTTATTACACCCGGGTCAGACTATTAACTAGCAATGATCAGGCATCAATCATGGTTCATATAAGCACCGAAACATGTAAGGGTATTTTCGTAATATTATTATCAAGCGCCTTTATGTAACCCTAGCATAGTTGCCAGAGATCTGGTATCTTGCATTCTCATCTTCTGCCTTTCAACATGGTGGAATCGGTGTGATCCGTGGATATACCTCAATCTTGACGGAACCACGTAAACCTGTGTGTCTTCTTTGTGTTATTTGGTTGAATTTTTGTTCGTACTTTCCAAACAAAAAGATTCTAAGAACTTAAAGTTTCTTTTTCCCAAGAAAAACATGCGGGGATTCGGTAACAAAAGATTTTTTTGAAAGAAGTTTAAAAAGCTTTTTAAAGCTTAAAAAATAATTGAAAATAGAAGAACCTTTTTTCTTTCTAGAATTGGCAAAAATTTAAGGATATGTTTCAGAACTTCCTCTGCTAATGGATATTCATATTCATATTATGGTGCGCGCTTACATGGCATTTCTCTGCTGTTACTTGTACAGAAGTTACACTTGTAAAAGTGCTGCCAGGTGGACCTCCTCATGGCCCATCCCATGTCCCTCTTTCTCTGCTTTTTCTTAAAAACGATTGGAAGAAGAAGAAGAAGACGACGACCAAGAGATGATATTGTTTATTTTTCATCTAAAGAACTATTAATCTTCTAGTGTTGAATCGAAAAGGGGACGACCATCCATGATGAAAGAGACTAGTCAGTTGAGCTGTCGAGACTGCAATTCCAAGGATTTCATCGAGAATGCGAGAATTGTAATTGATTTGATTCGGATTCCATATTCTGAGATCTCTCTCTCTCTCTCTCTTTGTGTTTTTGAGATGGAATTTGATGTGGGTTTCTGTTTTTTTGCTTGGAAATTGAAAGGGGGAGATTGGTTTGGTGAATTGGTATTTTATTTGTTTTTTTTTTTTTTAGTTGTTTTTCATGGGTGGTTTTTTTTTTTTTTTTTTTTTCTCTCTTTCTTTGTTTTCACCTGAAATAAAATGGGTTTTGTTTGTCTTGAAGTTTTGGTTATGGGATGGGAGGATTGAAGAGTGGATGCAGTAGTTTGTTAACATTTACTTATGAAATCTTGCATGTGGGTCTTTTTTCTATTTCATTTTCCCCCCTTTCTCTTGTTGGGAATTTGGACATGCAAATGCAATACTTTTGTAAAGTTATAGTTGTTTTCCCCCTGGATTTTTCAGTTTAGTTACTATTGGAGTTGTATGAAATGAAATGGGTTGTAATTGTTTTGGGGTTTTGGATTTTGGGGGGTGAAGTATTCAAAAGAGAACTGGTATCAATTCTGAGTTTTATATAGTGGTTGTCAGGCAAAAATGGGTTGTAATTGTGGATGGAGAGGGAAGATGAGAGATGGGTAATGCAAAATGCTAACTCATCGTCATTGTCATCAAAGCCTTCTCACAATTATATTTGGGCCTACTATATGAATTCTGTTTCACTATTTTAGTCTATTGTGGGCCAACTCCTTGAATAAGTTACATTTCTTCATGTATATCCTTACTACTTCTATCTCTTCATATCTATCCTTACTACTTCCATCTATTTCCTCTTTAGCCTACTTCTTTTATTTTGAGGGTCATCAACATGTGAGATGGGAGATTGATTATGCTTGTTTGGTTGTTGTGATTTGTTGTTGCTTAGTGAATAGTGTATCATTCTGTTGATAGTTTTGACTTGTTTTAGAAGAATGAAGGATTTGCAGTATCCGGTATCCTGTAGTTTTCATTATACCCGTAAGGGGATTATGTATTGAGCTTCTTTTCTATCTGTCCTCCGTGAAAGAAGTTTTTGATGCATTAGTTGAAAAGAGTAGATAACTTAGAAGAAGTGATTCATAATTTCTTATTTTTAAAAGACACAAAAAAGAACTATTATCAGAACAGATAAAAAAAGGTATATGGTATATGATTTAGGCAGTCCAATAAAGAACTAGGATGCGGACAATCAAGCAAAATATGTATTTAAAAGATGAGACATCATAACTGCTGGTGTATTTTTTTAAATGGGTTCCTTTTTTTTAGGTGGGTATCCAATTTACCTGCTCTGATTCAAGCAATTCCACATTCATGATTTTAAGTGCAAAAAATCTCATGGACTTACTTAGATGATATAAAAACTTCTTTGGAAAGGATTAGCTGCCTGAAAATTTGAAAGGGGAGGAGAAGAGAGGGTCAAAAGACCCTGGTTGCTGTCAGCGCAAGGCCCTCCGATGCTTAAGTTAGTTCAATAACTCAATGAAGGATGAAGGAAGAAGAGAAAAAGAGTATCTCTGTATATGTTTTTTTTTTTACTCTTCCCCTTTAGCGTAACTGGTTTGCTCTTTATACAGACTGAGAGTTTGACTCTTGGATGTGAAGTCCCATCGGACCATACTTCTTTAATTGCAGTCCCATCGGACCTTATCCCGAGTGGAGGTAGGTGGAGACGGAAGTCCCATCAGCTAGTACTATGTTCCCTTAGTGGGGGTAGGTCTCATCGGACCTTACCCTAACGTCTCGAGAGTTGTGAATTTGACCGTCGGATAAGGATAACTGTTTTTCTGTCAGAAAGTTCTGCAACATGGTCGTACCTTCACATGGGCGCGCTCTGGCATTGTTACTGAGATGAGATGCGTAGCTGAGCTGGTATTGTTGTCGAGCTGAGGAGCTGAGACGAGGTACCGAACTCAAGTGCTGAGGTATCTAGCTCGGGTGCTGAGGTATCAAGCTCGGGTGCTGAGGTGCCTAGCTCGGATACTAAGGTACCAAGCTCAAGTGCTGAGGCTAGGACCGAGCTCAGTTGCTGAGATGCCTAGCTCGGGTGCTGAGGTACCAAGCTCAGGTGCTGAGGCTAGGACCGAGCTCGGGTGCTGAGGTTAGGACCGAGCTCCGGTGCTGAGGTACCTAGCTCAAGTACTGAGGTCAGAACCAAGCTCAGGTGTTAAGGTACCTAGCTTGGGTGCTGAGGAACCGAACTCAGGTGCTGAGGTACTTAGCTCGAGTGTTGAGGTACTAAGCTTAGGTGCTTAGGCCAGGACCGAGCTCAGGTGCTGAGGTACCGAGCTCGGGTGCTGAGATACCGTACCGAGCTCAGGTGTTGAGGTGCCTAACTCGGGTGTTGAGGTACCGAGCTCAGGTGCTAAGGTACCAAGCTGAGAAGACCGAGGTGGTGCTGACCGAGCCGAGATGGGATGACAATTTCGGTATCATGTAGATATCCCCACGCAATGATTTTTTCTTCTTCTTTATTTATAGAAAACAGTCCTGCATTACTCCTGATCACATGTTGCTTACGAAGTCTCTGGTTGTTGCTTAAAGTCAGCATAGGTTTTGTAGTTCATGCTGAGTACTTGCATTTGACATTTTGAATGAAAATGTAATGCGCCTATAATCCTAATAGCACAGTAGGTTTTGTAGTTCATGCTGAGTGCTAGCATTTGACATTTTGAATGAAAATGTAATGCACCTATAATTCTAATAGCACAGTGCTCTATACTGCGTCCCTTGTTCTATGGCAATTAGCTGTTATTCATCAAAAACCCATTAAATGGTTTTCATGTATTTCACCTTTTTGCTTTGGTTCCATGCATTTCAATGAGCAGGGTTTCTAGCATTGTTGACATAGTCTTCAAATCAGGGTCCTCAGATGAGAAACACAACTTGTATCTCAACTCCATAGAAGCTTCATTTGTCAAACAATTGCACAACCGCGAATATTGTTTGATGGAATTGAATGGTTGGATGCCAAGGAAACAAAAGGTGATTGATTCAAACTCTTCACAATCAAATGCAAATGAAACTCTCCCATTTGACCAGGTCAGAAATAGATATCGTCTTGTCTTTTCAACCCATCATCTCCGTAGTCAAATATGTATCCCTGTTTTAATTGAATGTGGTTATTATCATTTCACAGTTCAAGGTTCTTCAAAGAGGCAATTGTGAAAAACATAAGTTTGAAAATACTCAGGCACAACCGGAAACTGAATCTTGTCTTTTGGAGAATCAATTGATCCAAATTTTTTGGCCAGCTTCTACAGCCAAAGAGCTGAGAGTAACAAAAATGCATAGCCAACATCACAGCAAGCTAGTTAGCAATATGGTAGGTGGGCAGAAGTACAGGGAAGCAGCTTGTGGCCTCACAATAGATTCAAAGCAACTCTCTCCTTGTTACTCTGCCACATTTCACCAATTCATTGTTGGCAGCAATGCAGGTAGCTCCCATGCCCAACTTAGTAAGATTTGGTCATGTCAGCAGTTGCTGGCAAAGTTTTAAAGTTTGTGTTTCCAATTGCTTAACCTTCTCACTGCCATATTCTTTCTTTGGTCTAACAATGGTGCATGGATGCATATTAAGTGCACCTGAAAAGATGTCTATGATGAGAGAGCAGTAAAGTATAATGATAGTATCTCCAATAAATATTTTGAAGACCATACACTCATTCTGGAATACACTAGTATAATAATTTCAAGTGAACTAAAATAGCATTGAAGAATGTGAGGAATCATCATATCAAGGGCTTATCTCATCTTTCTGGGTTGGCCTTGTCAGCTGCACTTGTGTGCTTCCCTAAATAGAGCTATGGTCTCTCTACTTCACAGTCTAACATGTTACTTCAAATTACTTGGGTTGTAGTCTTTAAAGCTCTACTTCTAGTTCTTGGCACTTTTAAATTGAGAGTAGCTGAGAATTTCTTACCGTTTTACTGATGGAAAGATGATACATGGTGGGATATTCAATCCTTTAAGATGATACATGGTGGGATATCCAATCCTTTAAGATGGTCATCCTTGTCTGCTGATCTGAAACTGATGCAAAAACCAGTCACTCAAATCCTTGAATTCTGAATATAGTTCCATAAGAAGAAAATCAGTCTTTATAATTTGGTCAAGAACTTGAGGCATCATAGATATTTTACATAAGATGGCCGACAAGATTGTTTGTGAAAAAAAAAAAAAAAAAAAAGCTCAACCACCTCATATGACTAGACTAGGTTGATGTGTACACCAGGTTTTTCCCGCATTTCAAAATTAAAACATTATATACATGTTAGACTTCCAACATTATATCGACAGTGTAAGGTGGATTTTTTTCCTGCAATATGAGGGACTTGAAGTTTTGAACTCATGTGCCCGTGCACACTACGTGTCTATTACCAGCTGATTAACAGCCAGGGATGTGTAAGGTGGTTTTTTTCAATATACTAGTGTATATGATAAGAATATCTACATATTATAAAAATTAACATGAGAGTTTCCTCTTAGACTCTGATGTGCTTGAGGCCACTGTAATTGTTATCAAGGTGTGTCTAGGTAAGGGTTTCAGGCGGTAAATCTAGATCTGGGTACTGTGTTTGGGCCTGGGGCTCTACCAAGAACTTGAATTTGGTATTATTAGATTGACAAGGGTTGATCCGAGGTGGACCCAGGCCCCTTAGCAGCTCCACTTCTGTTATATTGAAGCTTTGTCACAACCATCTGAGATCTCCAACAGTAAGTATTCAATGGAGATTGTGATGATTCAAGAAAGGTTAATCCATAAATGGTTTTTTGACTGCTTGGGTTTTGCAGAGGTGTCAGGTCAGAATTTTGTGGAAGAAGACTGTGAAGGGGAACCATTAAGCAGTTCATGGAAAAAAAAGCTGAGGACTATAGCTGCTGATGTTCTAAACAAAGATCAGGTAATAAATACATTTGTTTTTGTAGCGATAACCATGTGCAAAGTAAGATTTATTCCTAAATGTGGGTGTCAAAGAATCCAATTTCATTGATTTGGTTTTTTTTCTTTCAGCGTGTCCCATTGGAGAAGTCTCCTGACAATGAGAACTGTTACTCCATGAGAAAGGAAGACAAACATTGCAGTGGACAACATGTCACGACCCGGGCCCGAGGACCCGGCTAACCCGAGCCGCGATCAACATACTTACTCCCGTAAACCCCGAATTAACCGAAGTTAAAACGAGATCCACAAGGGATAGCAATCTCAAGTACCTGTCAAATATAAAACTTTTGCGGAAACAATATATATTTGACAATAACAATTTTAACATTTACATGTATACAAAAGAAAGTCCTTATACATGTATTGTTTACAATATACATTTGACAAATGCTGCATATACAAAATACCATGCAGATGACCATTAGTCACATTACCAAAATGTTAATTACATTCTCAAAATGAATTTATAAACAGTTTATCAAAATGTTCCAATCGCACTTGGATACCCAATTCAAATGGTATCCCGCCGGTTCCACTCTATCAAACCTCCTAGAGGAACCGGAGCGGGCTCCTCCGCTGGTGCCGGGGGCGCTGCAATGCCGGCAGGGGCAATCGCGCCTGTAATGCCATCAATAACACTAATGAACACGACGGTTCAACAATGTATAAACAATTCTTGCAATAGTATATCCATACATTTACATTGCAATAATGACAGTTTCAATGCTAGAGGAATCTAGACAATTCTACAATAATCAATAGTAGACAATGACAGTCAGTATCAGTCTGTATACACATACCAATTGACAACTACCATAGCATTCATTGTATTACATTTCAATTCATTTCCATCTTCCCTCAAAGGAAGGATTATTCATTACCATCTCCCCTCAAAGGGAGGCTTCAATTAATACCTGAAGATATGATCGGAATTTTAGTGGGACTTACCAGTGTCCGGGCCAGGGACACTAGTATCACCACGGAGCTCCGGAACACCCCAATATCCATCTGCTGCAGCAGGATTAGTCATTCATTATTCATTGAACTCACTTGGAGTTCTAATACAATCGCTAGGTAGTGCCAGACTCAATGATCAATACATTCAGTGAGAAATCCTTTTTATGGATCCAATTAAACTCTATGATTCCTTTCATGACAAAGGAAATGAATGACAATAACATCAATCTCATTAGATTGATCACAATGACACAATGAGAGTAATACTAACCACATATGGTTTTACTCAATCCCATCTCAATCCTATCTCAATCCTAAACAACCATTCGGGTGTAACCGTTGGTTTCCAAATGCACGTGTTATTCACGATAGACATTAGATTTGTATTTTTAGTATGTGCATTTCAAGTCCCCTTAATTAACACCCATGGAGCTTAGGCCATATCCAATTATATGGTTCATCAAAGGAACCCCTTTTTCTTCTCTTTAAAACACCATTAATTCTTCATGACTTGATTAACTGATGATTAGTCTTAAAACTAATCGGAAACGCATTTTTACTTAAGAGTTATACTCCAATTTCTCGTAAAAATCCAAAACCCAAAATTCACCGGACTCTAACAGAATTTTCACTAAATAATGTCACTGGGCCAGAAACAGGTTCGCTTGAGCGGACCCACTGTTCGCTCGAGCGGACCCCAGGCAGAACGATGGTCGCTCGAGCGAACTCTCACAGAAACATGTTCGCTCAAGCGGACTAAATGTTCGCTCGAGCGAACCTTCAGAACTCCATTTCGTCCAAAACAGAACCCAGTTCGCTCGAGCGAACCCCCAGTTCGCTCGAGCGAACCGTGCAGAATTTCAACCCGAATTCTATTCAGTTCACTCTTCTTCTCCTCTCCTTTCTCAATCACATTTCTACAACCTGCATGGTAAATGGGAACCTCTTGTTCCCCCCTCATGCATCATCCATTCACCTTCATCTATAATCACACTTCTAATCATTCATTAGCCACCTTAATCACTTCATTAAGCATCCATAACAAACCCAAAATCCATATAAAAATGTATATAATCCATGCAATCTCTATGAACAATTACAATGGTTAATACTAATCACAAGCAAGGTTTATACTTGCCTTTTTGGAAGCTATTAGCCAAAAACCCTCTTTCACTTAGTTTGGCTTGAGACCCAATCTTCCAATTTCAAACCCTAATCATAAAAACACCCAAATGAACTCCCATGAGTCATTTGTGCTAAAAATTATGCCTAACCACTCATTAATAACTTGGAAACCCTAAAGGAAGGTCATTACTTACTTGTGGTCCAAAGCAATTGATTCTTGAGATCCCTCTCAAGCTTTTCTCTTCAACAATGGTGGATTTGCTTGGGGAAGAAGATGAAGTTGAAGATGCTTTCCTCAAACACCACTTCAATCACTCCTAAACCTCACTCTTAATCAAGAGGAATGGAAGAGGAAAAGAGAAATGGAGAATGCTCTAGGGTTTTCTCTCTTGCAATGGAATGAGAAATGAAGAATGAAGCCCTCTCTCTCATTTCATTCTAATATAGCCCTCTTCACACCAAAACCCCCTTACTTTTAGCATATTTTCATTTTGAGTCAAATGACTCCTCACTTGGTCCATTTGAGGTCAAATGGAATCGTGTTTATTATGAAAGTCGACGTACTCTTCGAGATACACACGTTGGTATCAAGAATTTTCGTATTTGACGAAATACGTATAAATCCGTATTTACGAAAAAGTCCTTAGTTCACCTTGTTTGAGTCTAAACTCATTTTAATCCATTCTATCTCATTCAAATCCATTTCATTAGGCTTAATGTGTCATTTGAGACTGATTTCTCTCTCTTGGGTCATTAACCTTGATTAACCCAATTATTCATGCTTAATTAACATTAATCACAATTAATTAGCCTTAATCGCGATTAGTTCGGGTCAGTGTGTAACACAACAACCAGAAGACATGACCAACTCCATGTTCCCAAAGTACAGGCCTTCTTCATTTGAAGACGGTTACTGCTATGGTGCAACAGAAAGTTTCAAGAAAAAAACGATATTGCAGCAGAGACAGCGGAAGTCGCTTATTGACACCGAAGACAACTATCCTTGGCTTGAAGATTCCAGTGAGGGACAAAGGAGCGTGAGATATATAATTCTGGCAATGCTTGGAAGCATATGCTTATTACCAGAATCAACACTAGTAAAATGAAAAGAATTTATAATAGAATTAGAAGACCAGAAGAGTGCGACTACTGTGACATTGATTTACCTAACAGATGCAAATAGTAGTGGGAAGGATCGATATACTTACAGGCTTACAAGCCACAGAGAGTTCCTCCCTTCTCTCTTATAAATTAGAAAGTTGGTACTGCATTGTTGATATGTTGAGAACTGAATTAGTATGTGAAGAGGCATGCTATATCAACTTCTTTGGAGAGTGATATTTACTTGCCTTTTTCTTTTAATTTGTTGGTGGGTGATTAAACACTCCTCTTCGGTGAATCTAAGACTAGTAGAGGCATTGATCAAGGCTCAATTGTGGTGGTGATATGGTGGCCTGGAACCAATTCCACACTCGCGACCAGATCCTAATCTGGAAAGGTGCAGAATCTATGTCTTTTATGGTAGCAATGTTGATTCATGTCAAGCACAAACAAACACCAAAGCAACTGACATGAATTCTCAATAGTTTATTTTTGGGTGTTTCTGTGATTGTCTTTCCAGGATCTTTTAGCTTTGAGACCACAGGTAAGTAAACCTTAGATCTTCTCAACAAATTTATCATGGTTGGATCTTGAAGCCAATTTTTAATTGAACTTGAGCAGATTGGATCCTCAGGGAGATTATCTTGTTTTTTCCTGAGCATGGCATGTTCCCCAATAGATGATGACTTCCTATTTGCTGATTTGAAAGGGCTAGAATGGACTGATTGACCATGACCACATTTAAGAAACTTGCTTAAGGTTCTCTCATACATCAAGGTTACCATTATTAGAAAACTTGTTTCTATTCAGATATGGAATAGAGTTGGAGTCCAAGCTTCCTTAAAATAGGATACTCAAAACCTTATGTCACTAGTGACTGCTATGAGGAGAGAGAGGGCTGTACTTTATGGGGTCTGTCTTTTAGGAGAAGTCTTCGTTCTTCTGAAGAAGTGCAGTATGGGGAGTTGTTGAGTCTTCTTTCTAATGTATTCTTGTGCAGGAACTCTAAGGATTCTCGAATTTGGAAGCCTTCCATATCCGGGGAGTTCTCCGTAAAGGCTTTTTACATGGCATTACAGGGGAATCTATCATCAACTACCTATTTTCCTCAATCTTGGTTAGGATTGGTTCCTCCCCGGGTGGAAGTCTTTTGCTGGTTAGCAATCTTGGGAAAGGTTTCTACAGCAGACAACTTGAGAAGAAGAGGGCTAACGTCGGCTAGTATCTCAGATCTCTGCGTGATGTGTCAAAAGAAGGAGGAATCAGTTAACCACCTTTTTTTTCATTGTGAGGTGGTAGCAGGTGTTTGGGGTCACTTCATTGGCAGATGCGGTGTTGCTTGGTGTTGTCCGGAAAAGATTGCAGAGGCAGCGGAGGCGTGGATGGGAGGACATTTTCTTGGTAGTGGTCGTACTCTTTGGAGGATGCTTCCATTTGTTATTTTATGGTCCATTTGGAGGGAAAGGAATAATAGGATTTTTAAGGGTGACTTCTCTTCCCTACCGGTGTTGATTGATAGAATAACTATGAGGATCGCTAAGTGGACTTTGATCAGAAAAGAGTGCTTCAATTTTACTCTTAATGATATCCTTCTAAATTGGGAAGCGTGCATGGGTTGCAAATTGAGTAGAGTGAGGAGAGTTGTTCGTTGGTCTCTACTCTCTCCTGGTGTTTTGAAGTTTAATGTGGATGGTGCTGCGAGAGGTAAACCGGGGTTGGCGGGAATTGGAGGTGTTCTTCGGAATAGCAAAGGGGAGGTCTTGTTTATGTTTTCAAAGCATGTGGGTGTTTGTGATTCTAATGAAGCAGAGGTTTTGGCTATTTTGGAAGCCCTTCGATGCTTTTCAAGACGATTCCAAGGTGATCTTATGGTGGAGAGTGATTCTTCTAATGCGATTGCTTGAGTGTCTAATAGGAAGCCTTTTCCTTGGAAATTTCAATTCCTCTTTAACGAAATTCGATCTTTCACTACAACCATTAATGTTGTCTTTCATCACGAGCTTAGATCAGCCAACAGTATGGCTGATGCTTTAGCCAAGCAAGGGGTGGAGAGAAGCTATCATTGGGAGGGTTTTATTATGTAATTGGAGTTGGGTAGGGTACATTGCTCTTGTACCATTTAGTTTGTTTTTCTTTTCTCCGTCTTTCTTGTTTTCTTACCTCTTTGTTGTTCGTCTTTTTGTATTATTTCCTTCTCATAATGAAAGTTTCAGTTACCGATCAAAAAAAAAAAAAAACCTTATGTCACTAAGAGAGTGAATCAAGCAAGGTTCATATGTGGTCTCATGAAACAAGGTAAAAAAGTTTTGGTCATGTTTAGTAACAAGAGAGGAATCTACAGATTTGAGGATTCTTCATTCGCTCCTAAAATTCTAAAACAAAGCTTTCCTCACCAAGGATTTGTGTAGGTGATGATTCCTTAAGTCACTTTCGTAAACAGGCGAGTAATCCGCATATTTGAGGATTTTATACTCTCCTCCTTTCGGTTGAGGGTTTCCACATCCTATGAATAGATTTTGGCCCAACATGATTGAGGTAGGCTGGGTTGAGCCATGAGCGGACGACCCATGCGGGCTTGGGCCAGATACGGGCCTTTCATTAGTTCTAAAATCAGCCAATCATAGATATGCCTCAGTCCAGCTCAACCCGACCCATGAACACCCCTAATCACATGCCCAACCTGACCTTAAAACCACCTAAAATGGGTTGTCTTGAGTTAGGTCAGATCACAAAAACAAGAAAAGTTGCATTGGATTGGATTGGATTGAATTTATAGATTCAACCCCGACCCAACAGCTTCATAACTGGGTCTTAAAACCCCACCCAAACCTGTCATTTGGGTCAGGACCTAACTGTAATTATTCAAATCTGTGAGGACTCCTTTGCTCCAACACTCTCTCTTTCATGCCTTTATCTCTTCCCTTCTCCTTTTCCAAACTCAACTGCAAGTTGAGAAGAACAGAGAAACAAGAAATCACTGAAAATGCTTCAACCAAACAAGGAAATGCCCAAAATCCACAAACATTCCATCTAAAGAAGAAGAAGAAGAAGAAGAAGGGAAAGATGGCAGCTTTTCCAATCTGCAGCTGCAACAGCTCGCCTCATCTTCTTCGAAAAAACCCTCTTTCGTTCATCTACTTTCCTTCTTCTTTATCGCCTCTTCCTCTTGGAAAGTTGCATTTCCGCGGCCTAAGAGCTCGATCCGATGGCGGAGGTTCTAGAAGCGGAGAGGCGGGCGATCCGGCGCTGCTGAGAAAGCCCTCAATCTCGGTGGAGAAGGCGGAGATATCGGATGAGGAGGAGAGAGAGGAAAGGGGTTTTACAGAGAAGGAAGATGAGTGGGTGGATTGGGAAGATCAGATTTTGGAAGACACAGTTCCTTTGGCTGGGTTTGTGAGGATGGTTCTTCATTCTGGGAAGTAAGACTTGTTCTTTCGCTGAATTGAGATTCTTGTTTTTGTGGTTTTAGGAACTGGGGTTTGTTTTTTTCTTGATGTTCTTCATTGTTATCAACTTAAGTATGCCTTCTTCTTTCAATGAATTGGGATTTTTCCTGTGCTTATAGGATTTGGGGTTTGCTTTTTTTCTTGATGTTCTTCATTGTTATCAACTTAAATATGCCTTCTTCTTCTGAATTGCACTTTTTATGTGGTTTGAAGGATTGGGTTTTCTTCTCTTTTTTTTTCTCTTGGTGTTGTTCATCATTGTCGATTTACTGCTATCCCATCGATTGTGTTAGACAAGACAAGACCATGTGTCTTAGGATTACAAAATACTAGCTTTGTAACATTAGTGTATAAGGAGACTGAGTGTATGAGGGGTCAACAACACTACTGGCATCATAGGGAAATCCGATCTATTTAGGGTTCTGTTTGATAGTAAGGACTTTGAGTGGAGAATTTCATAACAAAAAAAAAAAAGTCCCTCAAATTCTTGTTGGGAACTCTTCCATTGTGATCTCTCAAATGCTAATATCAAAAGAAAAATATTTGGAATTCTTGAATCTGGAGTGTTTCAAGTGCTATTTCAGCCATTTGTTGTGGCAAATTTTGGTTTTTGGAATTCTCTTGGAGAATTTGGAGAATATACAGGGATTTTGAATTCTCATACACAGGGATTCAACTTGTCAAATGGATAGGGGAAGTCATTTACTTATGATAGTTGATAGGTTGAAGAGGATAGAGACCATGCAATTTTCACATGGTGGAATATATTTTACCAGGGGAGTAGATGAGAAAACTACTTAGCATCCATTTTTCTTCTATATAAGATTCATGAGTTATATCTTTCTTAATAATAAAAAGAGAATCATTTTCAATTTTCATTGGATTGATTCAAGTAGGAGTTATTGGGCATCATTGAATTGGATGACTGATATCCCATGTTGATGAGGCCAACCAAGGATGGATATCTATCGGGGCACCGGGAATTCGTCAAAAAAAAGGGGATATGATATGTGGTTATTCAATTCAAAGGAGGTTTAAAGAAAGCTCCTATCTCAACACAAAGGAGCAACGGTTATTCAATTTCGTTATGAACTGGGTGGCCAAGGGCGGTTATTCGGTCAAAGAATTTCTTGCAAAGGCCTTCTGAAAGAACAAAAACTCCGTCCTTCGACTCCTCTCCAGCACAGTAGCAATCAAAATCATTGTCTTATGGTGGTATGTGTTTACCAGAACCGAATGAACCAGGGAACCGTCGAGGTGGATGCTGCTGCGGAAAGCCATGCGGGGCCTTTTCCCTGTTCTGAGGCATGCATTCATTAGTCAGCTTTATTTATTGCATTTTGCATTCAATAAAGATCTTGTGCTGCCCACTCTCATGTGCACATTATTTTCCACCTTTCACCCATCTCTAACTTCTCCACTTTCATATCTAAATGATATGAAAATGTCAAACACTTAACCCTATGTTCTCATAATTCCACCATGGTCTAACATGTCTCTCCTCATTACTTAATCCAAAGTCTCTATGTTCTCATAATTCCACCATGGTCTAACATGTCTCTCTTCATTACTTAATCCAAAGTCTTGGCTGCTTTCTCCTTTGTTTTGTAGTTACTCGAACCAATAATTTTTGACATGTTGTACAAGAGCTGATGGACCTTCTGTGCGCATCTCCAAACCATATGCAATACCAGTCCTTATTTTTCTACTATCAAAGATATAACTTTTTCGATATTGTTCATTAGAAATTCCTCCCCTGAAAGATAAGAAACCTTGTATCTCATATCTTTTGTGTTCAATTGTCATTTTTTGCTGCAATCGACTTGTCTGATTGTATTGTTGTGAATTTCTATACTGCAATTCTCATTTGTCAGTTCTAAATGTAGTTGGTAGTAGAAAGTTCGAGGCTAACAACTTGTAGATACTTTGCATGTGGATTTTTTGTGCATTTGGATGTCAACCCAAATCACAGTCAGCAGTTTTTTTTTCCCGGCTTTGATATTTGTCCGTTAATATGTGTCATGGGTGGTGCCAATATTAGTTACTACGTTACCATGAGTATAATTTCTTTTTCAAGATTTCCTCCAACACATCTGTGTGCATCAATAATGGGTATTGGTGATAATAATGATTTGGGGCCGGGAAAGGCAGACAAAGAGGATCCCACCATGTGCAGTTCTGGTGTTATACACACCCAACAGTATCAACAAAGCCTTATCCCATCAATTTGTTGAAGGTGATAAAAGGATGAAACTCGAGCAGATTTCAAATATCACATTTGACTAAAAAGCTAAATGCCAAAAAGTCAAAACATAGCAATTTTTCACAAGCATCGAGCAAGAGTCAAGACATACTCGGGGCATGGATGTGACTTTTCAGACCAATTTTGTAGAACTAAAATTCATCACTGGTTAATTATTAAAGAGGGGGGGCGGGGAGCGGGGGGATTATGTGTCCAATCAATATGTATTAATGCTATCTAAACTTTCATATAATGGTTCTATATGTAGGATATCTGTGAACTGTAGTTGCTGTAAGTCTACAACCCTTTTGCAGGGGTTTTGGATCATTAGATTATTACAGATATTATTGTTGCTGCTGCTGCTGTTGCATTCATAGCCTTCTAAGCCCCTATTTTCATATCCTTATCCAAGTAGAAGCTGGAATCCTGACTTTGTATTGCTTTCTTTATTGCCCATAAATATAGCACCTCAATATGAAACTATTTGCAGTAATACTATCAAGTATGAAAATTTTCATTTTTACTGATTATTATTTGCATGCAATACAAACACTTTTGCAGATATGTAAGTGGTGACAGACTTAGCGCTGAGCACGAGAAAACTATTACTGAGAGGTTACTTCCTTATCATCCGGAGTTTGAGAAGAAGATAGGATGCGGAATAGATTACATTACAGTATGTCTCTGTAATGTTACTGTAATGTTGTCCCACTTATGTTTTTAGTGCTTGTTCAGTCTCTTCTACAATGCACAATAATCAAAATATATGCTATTTTCCCATGGGGCCCCCCTCACCTGAGCACCGGTGCTCATGAGAAGGTGAGCACCATTTCTTGTGGGGCCCCAACCAACCCCCACACACGTAACTGTGTATGGTAACAGAGGCTTAAAACATCATCCCAACCACTTGATCATCAGGGATCCCTATTTTATGGTCCACTCAGATGGATCACCAAGTGGGCCCCACTAGGTATTACTAGGTATTTTGTCACGTGGTGCTCACCTTATTGTGAGCACCGGTGCTCTCTTAAGGTTTTTCCTTTCCCATGTAATTTGTTGTTCATATGGTTCCTGAACTTGTACAAGTGTACCCTTTTGGCATGGTGGTAGGTCTAGTTTTTATTATCTATTAATTTTTATGCTTTTTTTAATGTCATTATATGACCTAAAGTTTAAAATTGCCCTGTTTTTAACTTTTATACATGCATGTCTGTGCAAGGAGCAGTGCATGCATGTTTACAGCCTTACATTTTGCAAACAAATGCAGATATATGTATTGTGATCTTTCCGGTGCCCTTATATCATTTTTGGGTTTCCCATGCTAGACATATCCTCTCTCTTTGGAACATGAACATCAACCATCTCTTTGCTGCATCAGTGAAATCCTATTCTATAATAAATATAAATTCAAACGAATCACACCTTAAGTTGATTGAGCTGTAAGTTGTAACTAGTTTATGTTCATAAGTCACCCAGAAAATGTTGATTTGCTATGTTTTACTTAATTTGTTTACTAATCTATTTACTGAAGTTCATTTATTAATCTATCCCCGAACTGTTTGTAGGGTTACTTTCTTGTTGTAAAATGTACAATTTGTTCCTTTCAATCCTTTCAGTGTTCTTGCCTCTTGATAGTTGAACTTCTACACTTGCAATGATGACCTCCAGTGAATAACTCTGAATTGCAAGTTTTATCCTTAACAATAAACAAGTAAAAAGAGTAAAAGAATCAATGTTTCACGGTCATTGATGAAAAGAGACAAGAAAAGAAAATAACCTTAAATATGAACTTAAAACACACCGGCGATATATCTTTCACCGTTATCTTTTACTCTGCTATTTGAAACCCCAATTTTTTTTAGTAGGCTGCATCGGCATCTAATTGGGAACAGGAAGGGGATTAAGTGAGACCATCTCCATGTATGTGAAAAGGTGGCAAAAATGTCACAATTGTTCTCTGTATACGCCTTTCGAATCATATCAGTGGGATAGGGGACGGGCGGTTCTATATAAATGAATAAAGTGGTTTGGAGTCTTGCATCAACCTATGAGAAAGTGCTGGAAAATGAGCTAGACCATGCTTGGTGCCATTAATATAGGATTGGCACATATTCTTTCTAATGATCAACTGAATGAATCTCGACTCTGTAATATTGACTGGGGAAAGGGTTATATTCTTGATTTTGATGTTAAGAATTAGGAGTTTCATAAGTGAAACTTTTTTCTTGGGCTAGGCCTTTGTGTATTTTCCTTGGGTGTATGATCTCATGACTCTGCTTTTTGTGCTTCTATTTATCCTTTTGATCTCTCTTATCTCATGTGTTGGTTTGAACATGAATGCGTATTGGATCCGACTGTCTTTTTTTATTGTTGATCCACCCACATTGCATTATTTGGCATCAGAGCCTAATCCTGGCTAAACTATTTTTGCTATTTGAGAATAGGATTGGCATCTCAGCTGAACCAAGGATCCTGCATAGCAGATTTATTATTTGCTGTGCTTTTAAATTCATGCTTGTGTGACTCAGTAGCACAATCATTTCAGAATAGAGAAATGATTCCATGCTGTCCTAAGTATGGTGCTGATGGTAGCTAAACCGTATTTTATTCTTTCTACATTTGCATGATCATGGCCATTCATTATCACATGGACCTCTACATGTAGGAACTGTACCAAATTTCTCTCCAAACAGAGTGTCTTTACACTGTTGGATTGATTGTGTCGAAAACAAAACTATATTTCCCATACGATCAATCGTACAGTTCTTTTAACTCCAGCTGCAATGAGATTTGGGCCGATTTCTATACGTAGGTGTTTATGTGTGTCGTGCAAGCAGGTTTGATCACACTCAGGTGAGTCCCAGACATGATAGATGAGGTTCAGCTGCCATCAGCACCATACTGACAGGCATGGAATCATTCCTCTTGAGAAGAATATATGAAGATATATTGTTGTCAACTTTTTTCTTTGTTAATATTATTAGATAATCTTAATTTTTCTTTTTGGCCAGATTGGATATCATCCAGACTTTGAAAGCTCTCGTTGCTTGTTCATAGTCCGTAAGGATGGGGAGACGGTCGATTTCTCTTACTGGAAATGCATAAAAGGTTTGATCAGAAAGAAGTATCCACTATATGCAGATACCTTCATTTTAAGACATTTTCGTCGGCGTGGGCGTGGTGATTGAAGGAACCATGCTAAGTGTAACCATTGTAAAATCACTTCCTAGTCCCCTACAGTCTAATATTGGTGAGGAAATAACATAGTGACAAGATTAGACAAGAAATGAGAAATTAATTGCTTTCTTGCATCTCTTATCATCTAAACTTCCATCCATGTACTCAGGGAACAGAGCTCTTGATATGTTATTTGATATTGATTTTTTGTGGAAAAGATAGAGATGGGCACTGAATTTTCAGATTAAGTACCCTAATATCTCTTCATGTAGGTTAATATGTACTGCCATGCTTTTGAATGGGAATTTCAGAGTCAGTATTGTATTAGCAAGCTCCAGCTATTTAATTTGGCTTCATACTGGTGAAACCATAGTGGTCACTCAGGCCCTGTAAAATGGAAAAAGCTTGTTTCTTGTAGAAGGTTCTTTACTAGAACACACCAATAAACCAAATGCAATTGTTGTGTGTGGGTGGCTATGATGGTAGTAGTTAGCTTTATAGTATTGGCCTTGATATAATTTTGGCTGGATTTTCATGCAGAGAGCTATAAGTAGGGACTGCTCTTTCTCTGTAATTTCTTTTTTCTCTCAACATTCATGTGTTCTAATCTTGATTTTCGCAATTTTGAACACATTATCGTTCTATCCCAGACAGCGATTTTCAGTTAAGCACTTGTTAGTTCTCAATATTAATTCCTAAAATGATTTTCAGGATTTTTTTAATATTAGACAAATAAATAAGGTATTTTTAGATTTAATGACACTGGAGATTCTTAATGGTCCATGTACTTGCCAACATGATACAAATGGACAAGAACCAGGCAGTTTTTAAGGTGTGGCATCCAGCAAACTAAAATAGGGCAACTTTTAGTTTTGGATGGGAAAAAAACTTATATATTGAAATCTACTTGTTCTCCTATTTGACCCTTATTAGCCAAAAAGGAGAAACTAATTTAAAAAAAAAAAAAAAACAGTTTTTCTCCAAGGTAGAGAAAACACCATTTTCTCCAATGTAAGTGGTTTACTTTACTATTCAAAAAAGTGATATTTAACTATGTAATAACTTTTTTTTATTATTTTGAAACCACATTCCCCATTCAAATCCAAACGCATTGGGACAAAGGAAAAGAAAAAAAAAGAAAAAAAGTGCATCCCTTGTGTTATATATTTGGAGTGGGGCCTTCAAAAATGTGTAGGTCTTGGCCAAGGACCAGCCCATTTAATAATCATGCCAGAAAATTACGCCTGGGCATGGCCTATGGGCCTAAAAACAGAGCCCAAATCCAGCCCAATCGGGCTGCACTAGGGTCCCCTGAGCACTCCTAGAAATTCTTAATCCATAAACATTAACAATTAAATTAATAGATCAATTTGCAGCCATCAAGAGCAGTCTTGTCTTAAACCCAAACGTAATTGAAGATGAAACAAGAACTGGCATGAAGGCCCCCCATATATGGAGCTCAATACCAAAGTACACTCTTACAAGAAAATGAAAATGTGCAGAGTAATCATCCATCCATTTTGCAGTTGCATCAAGATATCCATCTCTCAATACATGGAAGTATGAAAAATATGAGTGCAGGTGGTGCATGACCTTTTAAAACCAATTCAGAACCCTGCAAACCCTAGCAAGGGTAGCCAGGAGTGCATTCAATTTCTTTCCAAGAAATCATCTTCCTTCGATCTCTACCCCTGAAAGATCGCACTAGAATTGTTCCATCAACAGGCCTGCATAAACCTACGTCAATTACAGAAGTGCTCTTCCTTCCTTCTGAAGACATGGATGCCTGATCGATCTGAAAATCAAACAGCATAGCTAGGCAATGGACTTGCTGAGCCAAGGTGTTGTTTTCGTAGTCCTGAGGGAGCATCTTTAAGATATGAAGATTCACCTGTGAGATGCAAAGAGAAAACAGAATCCTGATCACATGTGCGATCTCTAAAAATCAAATATTGGTGAAACTGCAGGGGTCAAACCACTTACCTCTGCTTCCATTGCTCGAAGTTCATTATACCATTCAAAGCCATCCATCCCAGATGATGTGGAGTCACCTCCCCTCACATCAGAAGAATTCTCACCTGGAGTAATGAACAAGCTCAAATTGAAAAGAGGAGGCCTAAGAGGATATTCCATACTGATCTTGATCTGCCAAAATGAATGTTCAATTAGAGGTTAATATAAGAAACCAAAAGAGACAAGAAAACACACAGATATGTTATTTACCTTGGCTTCTAAGTTCATAATCTTGACACTTCCATCCATTCTCCTGTTCAAAACAAGACGAAACTCTCTCACTGCATGATCTCCCCACAACTTGCCAGCCTTACCATTGTATCTAGTTGCATAATCTGTTTCTTGGTCAGTGCATGCAGGCTCATCTAGATCACTTTCACTGTCAAGTATGAGTTCTGAATTGTCCTCAATTTTTTTTGAACTAGGAGATCTACCCATTTTGGAAGGCACCATGCTCTTTGAAATAAGGGCTAGACGTCGAGAATGTTCAAGGTCAGACCCTTTAGGAGGAGATTGAAAATAATTTGTAACAGTTGGAGCGTGGACCACTACAGGCAATTCTCCATCCTCTTGTATGCTCTCCACGTTTTCCCTCAATGCCCCAGATCTCACATCATTATTAGGTTCCAAAGAGTTTGGAACTTGCTCCGCAGCAATGGCAGAGGAAGATGAGGCTTCATTAGGTGTGGGTCCTATAGATGACCAACTTTGCAAAGTACACGAAGGGGTATGCAAAGCCCAAGGAACATTTTTGTAAAGCAATGGTGGCAACTTACGCTTTGCTAAGGAATCAAGCTGCTCCCTGTAAGCCAATTAAAGATCTCAAATTTTCATCTTAAGCCATAAACCGTACCAGTTGTGAAAAAGAAAATGTTAAAATGGATGGCCATGAGATGAAATGAAAACAAGAAGACACAAGTACTTCAATGAGCAAAAGATGAAACATGAAAGGGAAGGAAGACACTGCCAAAAAAAAAAAGACATTTACAAGAACAGAAGTTGCATGCAAAAAGATTCCTATGTCAGGGGCTTCCCACTTTCCTTGAGAAAGTTAAATGGACAATGTAAAAATTTAGATGTTATTCCTCTCAACATATCATTACTGCGAAACCTGAACAAAGGGTGGAAGCATAAGGAATAAAACTATAAGCACCACATAGAGCTAGAAGTACATTGCCGTGTTTGTCTCAACAAAGATTCAGTTCTACCATAATCATCCAAGAGCCCAAAATTCACAAAGCAGCGACTCACACGAGAGCCAGCTGAGACTTCTTCCGGGAACGGATCCTTCGCACGACTGTTCGCACACGATTCTGCTGACGATATAGAGAGAGCCCAGAAAGAACGGAAGCACCCTTGGCTGTCTCATTAGTTTGAGGCACACCTCCTGTAAGCAGAGGTGATACCTCAGGCAAAAAGTCAATTCCAGCCAAATGCTGTGCCCACTTATAGGGACGTGAAGTTTTCCTCTCATCAAATGCAACAGCATCACCGGCAAAGAGTTTAGCAGTCTGCACGCCAATCAATCACTGAGGTGGTCAGAAACAAGAAAGCAGCTTCATATATGAGTGAAGAGAAGCAGTAAAACCTGCAGAAACACCAGTACCTCATGAGGAAGGTCAATGCCGGTGTCATCAGGGAATAGATTGCATAAAATGTTGTTCTCAGGTCCTTCATGTGACCCTTCAATCCCAACGCAAACAACATTCAATTTTACCAAATACTCAAACCGCAAAGTGATTAACTTCACAGGCTTCGCACTAGAAGCCTCATCATCATAGATATGGAGGATGATTCTAAGTGGGTGAGATTGATAAACTCCTGCCTGGTCAGGGTTCTCCTTAACTGGAATCTTCTTTGGCCGCTTTCTTCTTCTCTGGCCATCATCATCCTCATCGGGTCCATCATCCTCCAACCTGTTCTCTCCATTTGTACCTACATCTGAGCCACTAACTTCATATTATTATTTGTAAAATTTTAGTAAACAGTTATAGGAAAAGGCATAGTTATCAAAATCCTACGATTCGTATCCCAAACTCCAATTCATTTCCCAAATTTTAAGGAAAACAATACATATCTATGCAATGAATCTCATTTATTGATAAATCTTAGTATTCAAGTGTGAATCTTACGATTCGATACTGTAAGACCCCGATCCGAGTGACCTCAATTAGCACTAATTAAGTCGTATTTTAGCTCTAAGAGAGATTAGTGGATTTTGGTTAAGTTTGGGAGTAGAATAGCTCTTTATAGCTTTGGGGAATTTTGAAAGCCTTTTTATCTAGTGGGACCCTTTGATGGTTCTTTTTAGTGACTTTGTGTGTATATGGGGGATTATTCGAGATTCCAATAATTTGTGTTTTGACTTTGTTTGACTTATCTCGTTAACCTCTACAACTTTCGTGTAGACTTCATCCCCGTTCGAGACCCCGAAACCCAACTTTTATAACTTCAAGGGAAAAACAATCTTTTTACACAAAATCTGGACTCAAAATTTGATATCTCCAAAACCCTCGAAATATATACTTTTTAGAAACTAGATTTTTTGACAACCATTTTTCCCTTCTTCGTCGAACTCATCTGAGGCCCAGAAAACCAAGTTTTTAATCCAACAAGGATTGCCAGTAGTGGGACCCATCTCCAATTGTTATACATAGTGAACTCTTCTTCACTACCCCTTTTCTGCTCATTTTAGTTGGAGTGGCTGCAACTACCCTAGGGTTTTCTTCCCTCTTGCTTCTTGCTCTTCCATCTCCAATCCACTACCGACCTTGCACCAATCGAAAAATGGTCATCTTCTTCTTCCTCACCATGAAAGCTCTCTATTGATACTATTTGTGTAGGAAACCACCCATTCCAAGATTCTCCTTGAGCTAACTTTGTCCATTTGAAGAACTTTCAAGTAAGCTCTTTCTTCCTTCTCCTAGATTTGGTTTTTCCAGCCCTAGAGAGTCCTTTTCTCTCTTCTTGCAAGCTATTTCTTCCTCATTACTTGTTTTGACCATTTAAGGTTCTAAATGGGTTTTTGTTTTGAGGGTTTTTGTGTAGCTTTGTGATATTTGGCTTGGGAGGGAGATTAGAAGCCTTCTTAGCTAGTTTGGAAGCCAAGGCAAGTGGATGAATGGATTTCTTTGATTTTTAGAACATTTCTTGTGAGAAAACTTGATTTTCATTAATGGTATTGATGCTTAGCTCTTGATTATTGACATGGGTTCTATTGATTTCAAAATGTGTCTTCGTATCTTGTTAATCTCTTGGAATATGTTTGCGTTTGATTTATGTTAAACTTGTTTAGGTTACATGTGGATTTTCATGAATGATGGGTGTTCTCTCTCGTGAATGAAATGTGGATGGAAAGAATGTGATTTGATGCAAGGTGTGGGAAATTTGATGGTGAAATATTTGTGGTTTAGAGGAAGCTTTGAGCTCCTTATTTAGGTGTAAGAATGGAGGCTCAAAGGGGTTTTGCAAGGAAAGAATAAAAGGAGCCGGACTGCTCAAAAATAGTCTTCTATGACAGTTCACTTGAGCAAACCCCATCCAGAGAGCAGTTGGCTCGAACTAACTTGATAGTTCGCTCGAGTCAACCTGACCTGGGCAGGTCCGCTTGAGCGAACCCCTCCTAGAGAGTCGTTGGCTCGAGTGAACTTCGAGTCCAGTCGAGCCAACTGTGCAGTGGGCCTGGGTCAATGCAGGAAGACTTGAAATGTTTTTTTAAGGCTTGGGGAGGTATTGTTTGGAGCCCCAACGCGATGGTAAGACTGAGAAAGCGAAGTGTGGCGCTTGATTGAGGAAGAAACCCCATCATGGAGATTCATTGAAGGTTTTTGGACTTGTCAATTTGTATAGGGAGCTTGGAATGTCCTTAATTTTATTGAGTACCAAGTCAGTGACAAAAACCGACATACGGGGCCCTTATAAACCTTGATTTAAATCTTGGATCCTCCATGAATGGTCTGGTCATTTTGTGGAGATCCCTTTTGTGTTTCTTTTTCGCTTGGATTTCATACGGACTCTCCTGTTTTCATGTGATTGTACTAGCCCTGATTCAGAAATATTGATTTATGCACTTTAAGCGTCTTGCTAGCCCTGTATATGCATGACCAGACATGAATGTGATTTATGTACCTATGAGCACCCTGTCCCACCTACTTAGGTGTTATACACCTATATATATATATATGTCTTAATTTCCTTCATGTAACCTATAAGTCAGCACCACTAAGCTTGGACGACCATGTCTGCTTGATCCACCGACTTGGGGTCCCCCTCTTGCTCCTACCAGCTGCAATCCGGATCCCGTCTGTCCTGTTACCCGGTTCCGCGGCTGTGGTCTTGTCTAGCTATATGTATATAAATTTAGTTGGTTCTCATCACCTCGAGTGTCCGAAACCAACACCTCTAGCGTACTCTCATCACATTAGTGAGGGAGGATTTAGCTCAGTTTGGTTGCCATCCTACTAATTTCTTGTTCTTTGATACCTCTACATGTTTTCATATTGCATATGCATTTTCTAATAAATGATGCACTTTCTTTCGTATATATAACCATTGTTTAAGCAGGTTTCAATGCTTTCTAAGGTAACTCGTATTGTTTTTACTATTGTTGTTATATCCTTTCACCTACCTGCCAGACCGTCGCGTCTGACCCATTCTTTGGTACTCAGGTCCAGATACCGGTTATCTCGAGAAGGAGCCAGAGGTGACTGGAGAGCCGCAACGTATAGGAGAATGGTAGGCTGACGATGTTGTGTAAACAATCGGTCAAGCCTTGAGATACGAATCATTTTGGGGATTGTGACCAACACATTCTTTTGGGGATTCTTTTGATTGTATCGGCCTTTGTTGGCCTTTATTTTTGGAAAGTGATTAATTAATTAATCTTTTGTATAAATATTTAACTTTACTTTTTTGGGAAATGCTATAATGATCATTGCTCACTCTGACATCAAGTTGTATACACGTACTATCAGTCTTGTGATTTTGAAATGACTTATGAACTTGGTTTGCTACACGCTTCCGCACTTTGAATGAAAAATACTCTATATGTGTAATATCCTCACCGCGGACACTTGTGGGAAATCATGTGCACGGATAGTATCATGTGCTTCTTTAATCCGTGTACTTATTAGCCAAATAAACTAATGCACTTGGCTTGGCACTATTTATGCGTCCCAATCCCGGATTAGGCCCGCGGCCCGATCCAGGGTCGCGACAGATACTCATTTCGTCGAATCTTACGATTCAAGTGATTCAACTAGGCGAGAATAGTTACAACCACAAAATTAATGTTAACAATCTTTTACCTTTTTTTCTTTCTTTATTCTGTCTTTCTCTTAGCATTTTTACCTTTAAAAAGTTACTTAGTAGTTAACGAAACCTCTTAATAATATTCACTGCTTTGCGGATGTTTTAGAGATAAATAAAGAACATGCACTTAATTAAAGCGTTCGACTGTACAGATGGGGCTTGTCTATATCTTTTTTTGTTTTTTTCTTGATGTACACTTTCTTAACTTCAAAAAATATTCTACTGTGTAAGATTGATGGTTTGGATTTTATTTTCACTTTATATTTTGATTTAAAGATAACAAAAAATAAATATATATTGATACCTTAAAAACTTATTAAATTGTTTACACATATCATTTATTATGTATTAATATGTCATGATGTTCTTGATATGATTGTATGATAGATCTATTTTTCATTACATTTATACAGCTATAAATGAGAAATTGGCTATGAATAACTACTTTTTTTCTTTTTTAAATTTTTAATTATTTTTTTTTTATTTTTATTAAAAAAATAAAAATCCTACGATTCACGATTTGATTCGATTCGATTCATGCGAATGAACGATTAATAAAATAAAAATCATACGATTCACAATTCGATTCGATTAATGGGTATGAACGATTCTACAATACAATTCCGATTTTCAAAACTATGGGAAAAAGGATTATAGGGTTCTCAGCTCAGTAACTATAAAATTCTGCTGATATTGCATGTGATCCCAATGGATCATGATCTAATGTTCTGATGGACACCATGGGTGATGACTTTAAGATCCCGCCCTAAGGTCAGTGTCCTATTAATAGAATCTAAGCAGACTATAAAGGCATTTGATTTGACTCCATATGTTTTTTCTTTTATAAAAAAAAAAAAAAAAAAAAAGAAAATATTTCTACTTTGAAAAAAGAATATCACCAGTGGCTGTGTCCTTATTTGCTTGCTGGTAGGCAAAAGCTTGAGCATCCTTCATGCTTCCAAGGATCTCCAGATCGATGTTCTCTCCAAATGCCTCTTTCTGAGCCAAGAACTGTGAGTAGACCACATAGAGAGGAGGTGGAAGTAACTCTGCTGAGTGGTGCTGCTTCAATTTCTTCGTTTGCAGTATCCCTAGCTGCTGCTGTACAGGCAAGGATGCTTTCTTAAGAGATTTCAAATGTGAAGGGAGACTTGACAAGAACTTCTTGCGGTTTGCAATGGTCTCCAGAAGACTTCTTTTACGTTGCTCCAGTTTCTCATGAAGTTTGCAAAGTTCTTTACGCTGAGAGAGAGAGAGAACCATGAACATTTGAAACAAAATAATCTGAAAACAATGTTAGAACAGGGAAAAATGAAACTGAACTTTTCTTCTCGTTTATAGTGCATTTGCAATCATATTGAGAAAATTGTAAAACAACTATGCCTCATAAAATATGCGACATATAAATGCTTCATGAGAAGGCACATTCAAACTAAAAGAAGTGGAAAGTTTTCTTAAGTATTGTGTGGATAGTTATCAACTGGTGGAGAGGATCAAAGGGTCAAGCACATGGCAAAATCTGTAGTTCTGCATGCCATATACATTACCTGGTATAGCTCAAAATGAAGCCTCTTTAACATTAAGTCATGTGACCTGTCCTTTGAAAGAGTGTTTCCTTTAATTTCTTCCGTTGCACTACTGAAAAATTCTTCCTCAGGTACAAGTTCTATATCCGGGTATTTAGACTTGAAATCCCTACAAGCCTTTATAGCTTTCATGTAATGATTTTTCTCATACATCAAGTTGTGAAGCTGCAAGGTAGTAAAGTCCACTGGTGCCTTTGCCTTTTCTGTTTCTGCTTTTACACGATCTTCTTCAAGCAAGATGGCACGATTCACCTACAAGAAAATATTCAACTACATGATTATATTTTTAATCAGCAATACAATCTGGGAGTTACCTCCACCTAAGACTAGAGCTTGGAAGAACATTCAACAAATTAATCAACTCAAACAATAAAGGGAATCGGCCGCAGATCCTTAAATTAAGGAATAAATGAAAGGAAGCAGAAAGCCAACATCATCATTGAAGGCTCATCCCATCTATTTAAGGTATGCTTTTTGTGAGCCATACTTCTCCACTTATACCTATTAGGAACATTGCCATAGAACATTAGATGTCTATTTTCAGTTGAGATTTTTGAAATCTAAATGTTCGTTTCAAAAAACTTGGATAATAGAAACAAAATGATATCAGCCTTATATTTTGTTCCATGAAACTTCTGTAAAAAGTGAAGATGAAATCAAAGATAGGAAGGAAACTAAACCATGGAAGGTGTTACACGTCAAGTTAGCTTATTGCTCTTGAGAGCATATCTCTTATTTCTTACCTAAGTATCTTAGTTCCTTGTTTTGGTTGATATAGTTTTTGGGCTTGGTGTGGGCTCCTCCTTTCTGTAAATGCATCTTACACCATGCACTTCTTTTCTCATTAACAAGTTACCATATAAAAGAATAAAGGAAAGAAAGAAAAAAAGAAGAAGGTAGGAAGGAAACTGGATGTTTAAAATGATTATAAAAAATAAAAAAAGTCGATAAGTAACTAAAGAATATGGAAAATATTCAATACAATGAAGATAGGAAATTAGTTAAATGGAAATAACTCTCTTGGGTGGCTTAAAACAAGGTAATCTGTCATCACCTTTTCCCTTCACTATTATTCCGACGGGTCCAAGTCAGTTGCTATAGTAACCGCTACGAAACCCCGATTGAACTTTACCACTCGCACTTCCCCCAAATGGTTTCATCCAACTTCCTTCCTGCTAAACCCCAATTGAATTTAACCATTCGCACTTGCCCCAAATGGGTTTCATCCAACTTCCTTCCTGCTAAACCCCGACTGAATTTTACCACTGGCACTTGCCCCAAATGGGTTTCATCCAACTTCCTTCCTGCTAAACCCTGATTGAAGTTTACCACTCGCACTTGCCCCAAATGGGTTTCATCCAACTTCCTTCCTGCTAAACCCTGATTGAACTTTACCACTTGCACTTGCTCCAAATGGGTATCATCCAACTTCCTTCCTGCCAAACCCCGATTGAATTTTACCACTCGCACTTCCCCCAAATGGGTTTCATCCAACCTTCTTCAATTATCCAATGTCCATTCAAGTCTCAGCAAACAGTCCAGCCCTTCTACCCCTTACCTACATTTCTCCTACACAAATCTTCAATTTAATTACAATGATATTATGATGAGCTGATGCATATGACAATTGATGCAGGAGCAAATGGGCCAAGTCTATGTTCGAGTTTGGTTCTTTGGTTTATTTGTAAGCCCATTAAGCATAAGGGCATGTTTTTTTCATTGGTGAGCAGATGGGAACAAAGGTTTCTAAAAAATTTCCATACAAGGATCAACGTCCAAGTTTATTTGAGAATGCGTGAACATCTTAATGAGACTAATTTCCTAAGAGATGGTACAATCTCCTAGAGAATTGTTCTTAATGAGACCAATTTCCTAAACAATCTCCTAAGGGATGGTTCCTTTCCCGGTTATCTTGATTCTAGAAATCATGAAGTGGTACATGTACCTAAGGAAGGAGTAGTGAAGAGTCTATAAAGTCTTCATGTTGTCTTGGAGAAAAAAAAGTGAAAGCTTGATGGTGCAATTCTATGCTTTATTTTTATCCTTTTTACTAATGAGATGTTCATGATTTGTCTTTCTCTTTAGAAACAACTTATCATCTTATCCAATCCTCTATACAGTTGCTGCAAACAGAGCTTTGGCTCATCTACAAGCCATCCGGTTTTGCATCAATAATTCAAAAGAGAGTAGAGAAAATAGAAACCCTAGAAAAAATGGATGGGTGGTGTCAAACATCATTATCACCCAATCCACCACAACCCCCAAAAACCAAGAAACTCCACTATACCCTTAGTCTTAAAATATCACAACTCACATTTCCCTCAAATGGGTTTCATCCAACCACCTCCCATTACCCAATTTAAACTCGGAATCACACCAAAAAACTCCACCCCCATTTACCTCTTGCCTACATTTCTCCTACCCCAAATCTTTAATCCAACAATAAGACATCACTATGATGATGATCTTGAGCTGATGTATATAATGATGATGATGATTCAAATGATGTGAGACCTGACGGAGATGAACGAAGAGGAGAGACATTTGGGTGATGAGCTCTCTGAGTTCCGATTTGGGCTTTCCTTCTCTCTTGATGAACAGCATCTTCGCCACCAGCTCCTCCATTGATGTCCGACTCTCTTCCAGTATCTTGTACGAATCCATCGATGATTTGCAGGAGCTGGAAGGAGCAGATCCACGTTTCGATGGAAAAGATTGAAGCTTTTTCGAGCGGCTGCAGAGGAGGCTAGGGCTCGCTATTTAAGAGGGGAAAGCAGAAAGCTTGTCATGAGCAAGTGCGAGAGCAATTAGCAGTCTCTGCTGTGTGGGGTTGATAGACTATAGGGCCCACCTTTGATCGATCATGATCCGGCACAAGACTCAATTTTATTCGCATCAAAGATCTGGAACATCTTCCGATCGAGATGTAATTTAAGAGAGAGTTATGCTACGTACACAAACTTTTTGTCCAGAATTGTGGACAAACTCCTAAGTTTTTCTTGAATATCACTATGATATTCAAGAAAAACTTAGGAGTTTGTCCACAATTCTGGACAAAAAGTTTGTCCATGTAGACTTTTTGTTTGAGAGATGTCAAACTCCACTCCAAGACTTACATGATAATTTGAAAGTTTGAAATTTGATGTCTCCAGAGAGAAGAATTCCAATTGATATGTTTAATTTATTATTTTATTATATTTTTATTTTAATATTTTTTTTCTACTTCTTTTATTATATTAAATAGATTGACCTCTCTTTTCCATTCCTATGGGACCCACGTCATTAAAATATTTATAAAAAAAATAAATTACATATTGCTTTTTGGTATACCAAATTTGGCATCCCAACATTGTGCCAAATGCCACATCATATTAGCCATTTTGGGTAGAGAGTCTTCAGATGACTTTTTTTTGCCGTGGGGAGTTTTGAGGCATTTGACATCTCTGTTGGTGATGTTTCTATTCACTGTTAGATCGAATTTTAAAGAAAATCTATGGTTAAAATACCACCAAGTTTTAAGCAATTAAATTGAAGATGAGGATGATTGCGGGGCTGGTTTTTTTTTTTTTCTCCAATTAAAAGGGTTCATTTGGCATTACTCATGCGCGTTTTAGATAGTCTGAAGAGATTAGATTGTGCTGAGTAGGGTTGTAAACAAGACAGTTCTGGATCGGAACCATAGTGGATCTAGACCTATTTTTAAATAACGATTCCGGTTCCGAATCCAGTTTTGAATCAGAACCTGTTTTCCTAGTTCTTAACCCGGTTTCAATAAAAAAAACCCGAATCCGGTTCCAGAACCGGATCCACCTAGAGAACTCGAATCTAGTTCCAAAATTACTTTTATTTTCTCTTGATTCTTCATTTTTTCTTTAAATAAGCATATCATTCAACTTATAATAGTGCATGAAGTCTACAAAATCCAGTATTATATATAAGAATGCTCAAAAAGAGTTGGTTTTAAAGTATAAATTGCAATATTAAAGACTCATATGCCGGGTTCTGGGTCGGAACCTACATGGACCCGAAATCGGACTCATTTATCAATCGGAATCTAAATTAGGTTTCGGACCCGGACCCATTAATGAATCGAAACCTAAAATAGGTTCCAGACCCTTCTTTTTTTTTTTTGCAGGTCGGAACCTCCTGAAAATCAGAGAACCGAATACCCGTTTGCAACCCTAGTGCTGATATCAAGCAAGTTGTGTTGGGATTAAGTAATGTACAACTTTTTCAAAAACAATATATGTTGTTGCACTATAGGAAACAATCCATGGGCCCACTAACCCTCACATCCTGGGGTTTACACTGTGAATGACTAGACCATTGAATCGAAATTGAAAGTTTGTTATTTTATTTTAAAACCTGTGCACCATAGATCAAGGGGTTCTGGTAATGGATTGACTAGAAATCTTATATAGGGCAGACCTACTTTGATCTGTCCCCACCTCATCATTGACTGGTTGGGCCCAAGGTGGGGCCCAGAAGCTGTCTCTTATGGTCTTCGATGAGACATTTGCACATGAGCACAACTCTTATATAGATTTATGCATTTAATCTTGTAATAATGAATATGAGCAGGGCGGGGGTTGAATATATATAAAAATTTCGTCATAGAAAGTCAGATAAATTTATCTGAGTTTGTTTTATTATTTATAAATTTATCTGAGTTTGTGATAGAAAGTCGAATAAATTCATACAAAACTCAGATAAATTCAGATAAGTGGGCGGTGCTGCCCCACTCTCTCAAATCGAGGCAAGAGCCAACCTCTGTTATGTGTTATCTGCTTGACTCCTCTTTTACAAGAGTAAACAAAGGAGAAAAAAAAAAGTTTCTTCCACTCCTTATCGCAAGCTCTGAATCAATTTGCTCTGCTTTTGGCTTCTGCAAAACTTTCTCAACAAGTTTAGCAACATCGTTAAGACATCCTTACACATGCCGGGGAGAAAAGGGCTCTTGGTTGGGACATCTCTATCCATTGCAGTTCCAGATCAGGCTCCCATCCAGATGCTGCCCACATGTCGAAGTTTCCAATCGGTGATTCCTATGAGCACCTTGCACTGCCATCATGAGCAGGTTCATTTTTACAGAACAGTAGGACATCCCTCGCGTTCAAGAGAATCCTTCGAAGATATTATCACTACAATCGGTGGGTCTGTCTCAATCAAAAGTGTAGAGAGAGCATTGGTTTCTTTTAAGTGACAAACATTATGTTGGCAACCAGCCCAGTAGCAGTTACCCCTCTAATGGTAGAATCTCTAAGTTCTGCAACATCGTTCCCTCCCGTTTGAATTTCAAAACTTGATTTGTTCCCTCTCATTTGAATTTCGAAACTTCATCTAAAACTAGAAAATAGAATCCGTTAGACAAGCAAATCAATCATGAACCATCATGTTAAGGAGCTTAAAACCAGGGATTAAATTCGTGACATAACTTGAGTCGGTTAGAATGGCAAATTAGCCATACAAATATATATGATCTGTCATACTCAGATACCTCTGCCTGAAATAAATCTAGGTACATGGACTATAGGCTTAAACCGAAAATCCTGTGGATTAAAGGCCTTAAACAACAATATCAAGGGACCTCTAGCTAATTTTTTCTAAAAAAATTATGGTTAAAAAACCATTATACTTTAACACTGATAAATCAAGAGATAAGTTGATCACTGATCCGATAGGGCTGATAGCTTGTATTACTCTTATTAATTAACAAATCTTTCTGTCCATCCTATCCCTTGGAAAACGTCCAGGTGGGCCCCATCAGCTACACCATAAATTGTGCATATGCAGTCTGCTCGAGGTGAGTGAAAATCCATTTTTTTTTTTTTCTTTCTTTCTTTCGTTTTGAATGGATAGGTGAGTGAAAATCTTCCCAAGTGTCCAACGTATTGTGGTTTATTGGTTACCAGGCTGCTAAATGTGTACATCCAACAAGAGCCCACCTATTGAACCTAGTTCCATGGTAACATTTCCCACCCCAAAAGTGTTAATTTTTGAAGATGATAAGGATCCTCACACACACACACACACATATATATATATATATAAGGTAATTGCTTAGGACTAAACATCTTCAATCTATAAGGTCACGTTTCGCAACCAAATTTTTAGGGAAAATATTTTTTATTTTCCTAAAGTTGTGGTAAATCCATGTTTAGCAACTATAAATTCCTGAGAATTTGGACGAATAGAAATCTTCATTTATTAGGATTTTCAGATTCAACTATCCCTCATGAGATTTGAAACTCCTCCCTTAGTGGATTTGCACACCAAATATTATTTTTTTCAGCTAAATGCATCGATACATACAAATATCAATATGAAATCCTCAACTATACAAATTCTCAACGAGGAATCCTTATTTCGGTGATAGTGAAGAATCATCAGATCTATGGATTCCTCGCCTATTTCCAAATATCCTCTAAAGGAATTAAAGAATTAGGAATTTGGAGTGACATAACTAAGTTCAAAGTGACTAGATAAAAGAAAATGAAAAAAAGGGGAGTTGAAAATTGAAGAGGTTTTTGCAAAAGGACCCCTATCTTTTGCATTTTTTATAAAAGGTCCTTAGCATGATGGTGGGAACACCTGACCTTTACATTTTAGAGCCCTGCTACTTGTCCCGACTTTGGGGACCGATCCGTGGACCGGTCCCAAAGTCGGGACTCAAATATCATCCCGACTTTGGGACCGGTCCACGGATCGGTCCCCAAAGTCGGGACAAGTAGCATTTTTCTACATTTTATAATGAATGACAGAAATACCCTTTATTTAAGCTTAACAAATTTTAATAATGTAAATTACATTTAGCGGGGCTCACCTGAACACATGATTATCAAGGGAGGCATGGGGATGAAAAGGTCATGGATGCGAATTAGATTTCCGTTCAAATTATCTATCCTTTAATTCCTCAGAGTTTAAGATGAAAAATTATCTTTCAAATACAGGGCCAAGTCATTTGGAGTCTTTAGTAAAGTAAACCGGTCAAAAATTAAAAAACGAAAAATCTAATTACCTTTTTTATATAGTTTTACTGTTAATCAAAGGAGATTTTAATAAAGGCGCAAAATGTAGAGGTTTTTTTAGGTTGTGTAAAAATACAATAGTAATTTCCTTTCTGCCTTTTCTGAAATGTAAAAATACTGAACTCCCATTGTTAGGCAATGGTCCTGCAAGTATAATTGGTTGGGGTGGAGAGACATACAACCCATGGGATAGTCTTCATCCTCCTCCAATGGGCAGTGGATGCTTTCAAGATGAAGGATCTTAAAAAAAAACAGCTTTAATGAGTTGGATTAGGGTCATAGATGACCATGGGATTACTGTAGATGCACCACTTGACACTGATATTGTGACTGATGTCCCACAATGCTATCAAGCATATGACCCTAGGGTAGTTGCTGTGTATCCCTTGGTTAGACACTTCTACTATGGAGGACCTACATGCAAGGATTTGATCAATTTTGCATTTTCAGGCACCCATGACAGAAACCCTTAATTTTAGCCAGGCTTCTTATTGATCCTATTTTGCAAGACATTAAGTTTGTTCGCGGTTGAATTTTCTTTTATTCCTAATAGACTAAATTATGTGACTCACAATTTGGGTAAAATGTTCTTACTCTTGTTGGTTTAAGGGTTAGCAGTGTGGAGCCCTAATTTGTTGTGTTGTTTGTTTTCTTTAGTTCTTTTGTTGTTGATTATTTCTGTGGCTGTTTAATGAGATTTTCTTTCTACCATAAAAAAAAAAAGTGATTATTATAGCATTGCTAGCACCCTTCTTTAATGATCTAATAAGGGTTTATTTTGGATGGACTATGATGGATATTCTATTGCTTGTTCTTTGCTCTTTTGCCTTTAATGTATGGATTTCGGGTGAGTTAAGGGAGCCCTCGGGTGACGGAAGTAGACCTTGGGTGAGAAAAGTTAACCTAGGGTCGATCTGTGAGCAACCAAGTGAAAACTGACGCATCCTACTGCTAGCACAAAATGGTACTATCTTATACTACATGAGAGATAAAGATCTAAGTTTGTTATGCCACGTACTTGGATGCTGGTGTGTTGAGTTCCTCTCTACCAAGAAAACCCACTCATATGTATGCAGATCATGCAGGCAGTACAACAAATACGCCTTATCGTGATGTAATATTGGACAAAATCATCTCAATTAGATCATCACAACTAAGAATTCAGGGCTTTTAAATGCATGTCTTGAAAGTTACATTTTTATGAATTCGACCCACCAGTGACTATAATTCATGTTACCATTATGGTGATATAATGTTGGACAAAATAGTCTCAATTAGATAATCACAAGAAGTCAATCATTCATTTGGAGCTTTAAAATATGGGTACACTCTTTTATGAAATTAAAGGCAATGGTAAATATAATTTAAATTACCAGTAAATGAAAGTGAGTGCCAATAGATTAGGACATGCTTGTTTACATGGAAGAAGATGAATTGAATCCATAGGATTTCAAGTTCAAATGAGCTCAATCAATTATTAAATAAATGAGGGATGAAGAATACGAAGTCAGAAGTGAATGATATAAGGTAGATGTGGATGCAACCTTAATTTTTCTAGGATTTGAATTACTATACTAATGGCATCAGATCATTGAATAGGAAAACCCAAGGATGGTAAACTCGGCGAATTTACTTTCGATTCTATCGAGTTACCCTTTTTGATAAAAAAAATCAAGTTAAATATAGAATAAACTCAGCCGATTCAAATAAAAGTAATTAATGCTTGAGATCTTGAGTTAACAATTAAAAAGAATTAATTGAAATTTAAGTTTACAAATGGGTGGAGGGTAGATAGAAATGTCCCCTCATAGACAACGACAATCCCAAAAAAAAAAAAAAAAAAAATCTGCACTTTTGGTTTATGCTAACTCTTCTTTTAACGGCCTTAAAGTTAATGACATACTAACAATAGATTTCCTTGAAATTTAATCCAACAGTGAGTGAAGGTTCATAGAATGTAAAATTGAGCCTTATGGTGATCATAGGATGAAAAGAGAGTATCAAAGGGGGGAGTGATAAAATGTAGGCCCAAGTGGGCCTCACAGTGATGGGCCTGGACTGCACTTAAAGTTGCTCGCGGGACAACATTTTCTGCAATAATCTCGTTTGCGATTTATAGGACATCCAAACAGATCCTTGGGGTTTATAGATTCCTGCATTTCATGCTCTAAAACCCTAACATCCAAACACATCAGAAGAGCAGAAGACATATATAGAGAGGAGGATGAACAAGGATAAGATATTTAAGCTTGCAAAAGGGTTTAGAGGGAGAGCCAAGAACTGCATCAGGATCGCTAGAGAACGCGTGGAGAAGGCTCTGCAGTACTCCTACAGGGATCGCCGCAACAAGAAGAGGGACATGAGGTCCCTTTGGATCGAAAGAATCAATGCTGGTACTCGATTGCATGGTGTAAGTTTACCTACAAATCGAATCCCTTCATTGCATTCCTGTTTGATTTCTTTTTGTAACCAATTCATAGGTCATTTGAATATAACTGTAATGGGATGCTATGCATAAATGCATGTTTTTTGTTGATCTTCCAAACCCAGTTCTTGGATTTGCTTTTGGTAGGGGTTCATATCACTAGTTATTCAATGTGGCATTTTGTCAAACACTTGCTGCCCATGCACTTTAAGGCTCCTGGATGCATTGTACTCATTCACAGATCACATAGGTGATGCAAATTAGTGATTTGATTAGGCGTCCAGGCAGTCCAGCTATTGTTATTTGATGAGACATTTTGTCAAACAGTTGCTGCGCATTGTCTTGGAGCCTCCTAGGACGTATCCTATTCATTCGTAGGTCACTTGGGCATCACCTATCGAATTACAGATTGGTGATTTGGTTATATAAATGTCCAGCTTATTGTATGATCAACATGTACTGTTTTTACTTTTTAGGAGATGTCTATTGCAGGGTATTTCCCCTTATAGAGCTAGAACTAAAAGTTCTTTTTATTCTTTTTAGGGCACTTAAATTCCTTCCCTTATAGCCACAATTAAGTCTTTACTGCTGCAACTTATCTTAGTGGAAGAGAGGCACATGGTTAACTAGGGCGTCAATGGACCTTCGATTACTCAGTTAACTGAAGGACCCCAACATGAAAAATGAGGGTATGGACCCTTTTCTAGACTCCATAGATAGCTGGGTTTGGGTCCAGTTCACTCTGGATCTGAATACTCAATGCACTATATAAGAAATGCGTGGAATATATATATATATATATATATATATTTAAATTTGTAATGCATGAAATATAATACAGTTTGTTTTGGCCAAACAGGCCGAGGTGACTGAACTGCACAACCGAGTCTTGAATTTTGGTTCGGATCTTGGACACGTTCAACCGTTTGGTCCAGATTTCAGCCCATTTAGCCGGACAAGGAATATAGTACTAGTTTATTTCACTACATAGTATTGGGTACTGGGTAGTAATTGTGTGAATGTGTTATATTAGGTTATAACATTGGTAATTGGAGATGAAAGCTGGAAATGGATCTCATAACTTCACTTTGTCACTCAGAAAACACCTCATTATTCATCTGGCATGTAGAAATAACATATTATGTTGCTGATTTTGTAGAATGAATTAAAGATACATAGTATATATGCAATTCTTCGAACCTCGGTATTAATATGTTGGCTTTGCAATACTAAGGTGCTGCTAAATGGCAGGATCTTGTCAACGTCCATTTACAAGAATTCATAGATCAAACTGCCAAACCGGAGAAGTTGGGTGCTAGCATCTACCTTTTACATTGGCTTTGAATTGCTAACATGCACCACAGGGTGAAGCACTGCCCTTTTGTCCTTCCCCATTGATTCTATCATAGACGCCAAGCATAGACAATAACTCCCACTCCTCCCTCCCCCACCGATTCTATTATAGAGGACTTCGCCAATCCTTCAATCTATTCTTACAATTCTTCAAATCCACTTTTGCAGTCGATTTGGCATTAAAATTTATAACCACAATCTTCCATGCATCATCCTTCTTGAGTCTCTTTTGAGAATTTCCCCCTTTCCTACTTGGCTTAACGACAAATCAATTAGCATTTTAGCATTCTGCCCATCAAACTTGCCAAAATAATGTTTTCTATCTTATTGATTGCATTGCTGAATGCTGATTAAGCCTCTGCTTCACAATCTAGGCATTCAAAACGCTTAGTTTCATAACTATTCAGTTATGAAGAATAAAGTATGAATGAAATGGAGACATTCAGCCATCAAGTTATGACTTATAAGAGTAATTCAGACATTTTTATAAAAAAAAAATGTGTTTAGTAAACATTTCAAAATTACAAAGATGTGTTTTGTTCTGTAAGAGCATGTAAATGTGATTTGTGACTTATTTTATGAATCCAATGCCCCAATGAACAAATGAACACTGTGTGTCACTGACTCACTGCTCTACCTATATATGTAGCATCTATAGTTCGTCATCCTTTGGTGTTCCTTCCATGCTTATATTCCTACAGATGTCCTCAACAACTCTCGCCTTGAAGGATAGCAAAAATTTGGATATGGCCTCATTGTTTCAAGCCATTCATCATTTTGGGCATGTGTCCCACTGTGGTTATGTAAGACAGAGATATTTCCTTACCTACTGGAAATCCCATGAAATTCCCATTAGGTTGTGATATTTAAAAACCATAAACTCATAAGTTAGTATTGTTTTTTGGTTTGTTCTCTAAAATCAGTTCAAGATTCAAACTATTGTATTGCAATTCAAAATTTTTTTTTTTCTGAGCAATCAGCAGTCATCTTGATCAGCTTCTGATTCATAGCATCTGAGGATTGAGAACTGTTATAGGCTTATAGCATTAGAATGGGTTTTGAGCTGAGCAGAAAACGGATCATAGACTTTTTTGGTACACGTATTTACTGGCTTGAAGAATGTTTGCATGCATTACCAACATATATGGTCTAATATTCTTCAGGGAAGACTCCCTTATCAAAAAGAATCCGACTATATTCTGTTTTTTTAACTCACTGATATCATATTGGATATGGATATGAGTTCCTCTGACTTTGTACTTCAAGAACCTTAATATGCCTACATGTCTGTGCAGAGGTTCAACATATTGAAACATTAGATATTAATTGTATATTGACTTATTGAGACTCTTAAGTAGAAAAAGAATGTTTCTGTGATGATAGAAATGCATTAGCTGATTAGAGTATGTAAATGTCATATATGCTACTATAATACACAAGATTAAAAATGGAGTACTGGATGTGAGCTTTTTATGTTTTTTTTATCCTTATTATTAGAAATTGTGCAGAAATTTTGGAAAACCCCTAATGTTTTAGGAAAAATATCATTTTTCCCTCACATATGTGGGGGAACTGCTATCAATCTACTGATTTCCCATAAAGATACCTGTGGAATTTGCTTCTTTTTTTTTTCTTATAATTATTTTGATTGTCAGGTGAATTATGGTAACTTCATGCATGGGCTGATAAAGGAGAATATCCAGCTCAACAGGAAGGTGCTGTCAGAACTTTCCATGCACGAGCCATATAGCTTCAAGGCACTCGTCGATGTTTCTCGCAATGCATTCCCAGGAAATAAAGTACCCAAGAAGGAAGGCATTTCTATTGTGTTGTAAACACCTGCACCCACTTTAGACCCTGTAATTCTCTTGAATGTTCATGTGAACCCTAATTATTAGACCTAGTGGGATCTTAATTCTTATGTGACTATTCAATAACATCTTTCATTTAATTTTCTGCTGTCTCACATTCATGTAGTCCATGGAACATTTGAAAAATTGGTGATGCTAGTGTGCACACAATCTTGAACCAATGCACAAGTGTAGTGGTGGGATCTTTCAATGGGGTTCTTCAGGTGAATTGGTTGCATTGGTAACCACCTGATGACATCCTTACCTAGAACAAGTAGGGATCAGGAGATTCACATTAGGGTATCAGAAAACTTATTAGTTACATGAGGAACAAAGCTTCTATGGTTTGCATGTGGATAAGAATCGCATTATTTTGATTTTCCTAACCATCTCATTAGGAGCTTTGGATGCACTGTACAATTTGGTTTAGCAGCTAACTTTTTTCATACCCTTGATTCTACAAAAGTAGACTAAAGTGAACATAGATATGCTTATAAAAGTTCAAACTTTTATAAACGTTTAACTAAATGTACAAGTAGTTTAAGCTGTAAGAATTGCTAATTAATTTACAGAGATTCACTCACATACTGTTGAGGCTGTATGAAGAATCAAACTTTTATCATTTTTGTATGTTGATATTACATACTTGGCAAGGCCTCAAAAAGCATGAGGGTGGGTTGGGCTAGGGGCCGGCCCTCAAATTAGTGGGCCTGCAGAAATTAGGCCCTACCTACCTTCTGGCTCTAAGGGCTTGTTTCTTTATTAGAATTCTTAGAATTCATGTCTGGAGGTTGTTTGGGAATTTCAAATGCTGGAATTCTAAAATGCCATTGAATTCAGTCATTTCTAAATTCTACGTTTTATTTCCATTTGAATTCTTGCTGAGAATTTTTAAATTTCTAAATTTCATAAAACTCCAGTTTCATTGTTACATAAATTCTTGACTGGAATTACACATTTTATGCATTGTAGTATATGGGACCCACTTTTTGTGGCTGTGAACTTGGGACCCAATTGTAAGAATTATAATGTGGACCCACCTTAGGTATATGGTACATGGGCCCATCTTTTAGAAACGAAAGTGTGGAACCCAATTTTAGAAATTTGAACATGGACCCATCTTGATAGGAATTGCATGGGCCCAATTTTTATAATTGTGAATATGTGGCCCATTTTATTGTTGGTAGGAGGGTTCACAATTGGATGCCAGAATTCTAACCAAACTTCTCAAAGTTCCATAATTCTGAAATGCTCTTGGAGGGACTAGCATTTTGGAATTCCACCTTTTTGGCATTTGAGAATTCTAGCTACCTTGAATACTGAGAATCCCATTAAACAAACATTGGATTTCTGACAGAAATTCTTAAATCCACAGACAGCCTGAATTCCTGTAAAAAATGCTTGTAAAGAAACAAGCCCTATATAATAACAAGAAGTCTTAGCATTTACCTCATATAAGGGCGACATCCCTACATGGATGAGACTCTCACTTCCACCTATTTGTTTAGGCTCGAGTGACGTGAAAGTAGAGTGGAATTGGCCCCAACTATAGGAAATTCTATTTCGGCCGAAGAGAAAGTGGAGTAATTATCTCTGCCGAGGCGGATTCATTTTTAATTCCATTTCACTCTATTCAGAGTTAGTCCCATAATATATGATAAAGTGCATTTTACTCCATCTTCTTCATTTAAACTTTTTTTTTTTTTACTTGGCACTAACCATCCAAACAAATGTAAAGTAATCCGGTACTCATTTTATTTCGACCCACTCCTATAAAACTTTATGCATAATGCGACACTTACTCCACTCTTGCTGTTTCTCTCTTTCAAATAAGCATGCTACATTTACCCAATTGTAGCCCCACAGGAAGTCATTCCTTAAAACTTCAATGTATTTGGCATTTTACAACCTAAGGATGCTGCTCTTAGAATCCTATCTTGGAGTTGTATCGCAAAAACGTAGGTGTTAATTCTGTTTCCATTGCCAAAATATATCTGCACCGAGCACCAATGCTAGTGAATGCCACCTTGGGTGCCATCTGGGCATGGACCTCAACACCTCCCCCTCAACCCCCAACACCCACACATGGTCCTGTGTATGGTGACAAAGGCTCATATCATCATCGGCCTCACTTGATTGATGGCCGATAAATTTTCACCGTTCCAAACGAGTGCACACTCAATCCAATGGTCCAATTCATTCGGATGGATGTCAAATCTTGAGATCCATGACGATCGAGGGTCTTTGTTTTATGGTCTAATCGGATCGATCATAAGGTGGGCTCCATCATGTGTTTAGGAGCATTGATGCTCAATTGAGGGAGACCCCACCACACAATATCACACCATGGGCCTGGAATTTTAGGTACCTTTTTCTTTCTTTATGTGGCAATGCGAATACATGAACACGCCCTAAAAGCGGTCTAAATGATAAAATCATCTTATAAATTTGAGAAAAAGAATACAACACGTTTTTTTGGGTAAGCAACTAAATCATTGAGGATTTCTAGTCGATTTTCATTGAGGTCATATTTGGAAACCAAATCCTCTAAAAAAGAGATTTCTGCTCTTTATAAAGTAGTTTAAAACCCACGTTTTGTAATTATGAATCTCCAAAGATTTGAACCAATCAAATTCGACCTCCACCTATACAATTTGAAAAGCCTCACTTCATTGGATATGTACATCAAAGCCAAATTTGTACAACTATATGCATTGATACATATCGATATCGATGCGAAAATCTTCAGTGAGGAATCTTTATTTTAAGGGTAACAAGAAATCTTCACATCCGCAGATTCCTCGTTTGTTACCAAATATGTTTAAAAATTTTAAAAACTTTCGTTGGATAATCGTAAATCTTTGATAATTTTAAAGAACTTCACATTTTTGAGGAATTTGAAGTCCAAACTCTTCTCATAAGATAAGAAAACTATCAATCTTGTGAGAATACACGCATTGATACAATTTTTCTAATTTATACCTATAATCACCAATAGCACGTAAAATTCCCGGCCATACAAATTCTCAACGAGGAATTCTCAAATTGATAGATTCCCTCAAGGAGGACTCCCGAACTTTGTATGCTTTGGGCCTCCTCTCTTTGTTCTTGGAGAGTTCTAATTGTTTGATGATGAGGGGCGTGGGAGGGCCGTTGCTTTGCATCGGCGATCTGCTAAGTGACGTAGCCGAAGGCGATTCAATCGATTCAGAATCTCTATCTCCTCCTCCTCCTCCTCCTCTATCTTCCCTTTCGACTTCTTCGACAACCAACGACACCACTCAATCTCTCTCTCCCTCTCATCTCCACCACTTATTCCAGGTATGAAATAAATCATTAATCACGTTACCCTCCATCTTTCTCCACTTGATTCTACCCAAACTCCATTTATTTGTATCTGATGTTGAAAACCCATTTGTAAATGATTGTGGAGAAGAGCTCAATTGGGTCTCATTCATATGCATTGATTTTAGCTAAAATGGTTTCTGGGTAGCGGTCAGAATCCTGGGTTCATGTGTTTTGTGGGTTATTTTAGTGTTGGGGTGAAAGGACTGGGGCAACCTGATCTGATCTCGAAGCCCCATTTTCTAGCAGATTCTACCCAACTTAATCTGTTTGTATCTGATGTTGAAAACCCATTTGTAAATGATTGTGGAGAAGAGCACAATTGGGTCTCATTCATATGCACTGATTTTAGCTAAAATGGTTTCTGGGTAGCGGTCAGAATCCCTGGTTCATGTTTTTTGTGGGTTATTTAAGTGTTGGGGCGAAAGGATTGGGGCAACCTGATCTGATCTTGAAGCCCCATTTGCTAGCAGATTCTAGCGAACTTAATCTGTTTGTATCTGATCTTGAAAACCCATTTGCAAAATTACTGTGGGGAAGAGCACAATTGGGTCATATGCATTGATTTCCCATCTGGAAATGATTGTGGGAAAGACAGCAATTGGGTTCTATGGGTGGTTTTTTCTTTGAAATCTTTCAGCGTAGTGGGTCAGAATCATGTATTCATGTGTTTTTGGTTGTATATAGAGGTAGCATATGTGTCATGGTGGTTGTTTTTGAAAGGATTAGGGCAGAGATGAATGACCGGATTTGATGGGGAAGCCTTATTTCAACAGACAGGGCGAAAGAGTGCTGTGCATCTATTTGTATTTCATATTGAAGCTCTATTTGCAACTGATAGTGTGAAAGAGCATAAACAGTGCATCAGTTTGATCTCCCCTATTTGCAACTGGTTGTGCGAAAGTCACTGAAAGAACTTAATCAGCGCATCTCTTAGATCTTAAAGCCCCCATTTGCAAATGATTGTGGGAAAGAGTGCAATCAGTGCATCTATTTGTATTTGATCCAGATGCCCTATCTGAAAATGACCACAATTGGGTGGCTTTTCCTTAAATTCTTTCTGGCAGCGATGAAAATCCTGTATTACCAATCTTCCTTGTGTCTCTATGGTTGCATGATTAGGAGCACATAAAAGAGGTCAAGGGTTCAAGGATTGGTGCATGCTCTTCTTCATAAAATAATTAGAAAAAAAAAAAAAGGATCTTGTATTTTTTGGTTTATTCTAAGTGTTAGCAATTTAGCATTTATCATGGTTGCTGCTTGCTGAAAGGATTAGATAAGGGATAGAAGGGGCTGATTTGATCTTTAGATCCCATTTGCAACTGAATGTTGGAAGAATGTAATTGAGTTCTATGCATGGCTCCTTAAAAATCTTTTTGGTTAGCCGTTCTGGTCCTGTGTTTTGTGGTTTATTTTAAAGTTAGAATGTATCAGACCAAAGAATCATAGAAGAGATATAATAGCCTGCTTTGTTGCCTGTGTTTGGTTGGAGTTTTCGGGCACATAATCCATGGTCCCTGTAACATGCTGGGCAGCACAATTTCATTCTATCTCTCTATGATATAAGGAAAGACCCTTGAGTGAGTGCTGTAAGTTCATTTATGCGTGTATGCCATCCTAATTCGGGACTTCTCTCCAAATGGACCAAAATTCCAGATTTTGGTAGAAAATTTCCAAAGGTGAAGAGTTCTGCATTTTTCTTATGCGGTATCTGACCAATATGCCCTCTACTAGGGCCGAATATGCATAGTTTTTGGTCTTTTTTTACCCTTCCAATCAGAAGTAGAGCTTCAGCCCTTTTGGGCCCTCATGTAGCAAGCATTTCCCTTTGATTCGTCACTTCTTCATTCATCTTCCTTTTCTTTTAGGACTTCTCACTTTTGTTGAAGTTCAGGTTCTTGTTGTGCATCTCAAATGGGTCAGCTTTGTTCGGTCGCTTCTTCATTCAGCTTCTTCTTCTTTTAGGACCAGCACCTCTGTAGAAACTCAGGTTCTTGTGCAAGTTAATATATGATTTTTCACTTCTTAATTTTATGTGCTTTATGTTTAAAAGACCAAAACACACAGATGAAAGTAGTAAGGATATGAAGAAGTGCAACCTATACGAGGATTGAGGATTTGGCTCAAGATAGATTGAAATGTTGAAAGTTGAAACCAAATTCATGTATCCGACCCCAACACAATTGGAACAATGCTTTGACGATGATGTATTTTATATCTTTATTACTTCCTGGAATCGAACTCTGTAATGAAATGCTGGAATCAGAAAAATGATTAAGTTTGTAGTAAAAATGAAGCAGGGTCTGAAAGAGTTTGACAATCATGGCTTATCGTTTTATCTTCCCCTTAGTTTCATATGGAATCAAGAAAAGATTGTGTTGCTTTTGGGAACATGCGTTTATAGGTGTTGGCCATCATGCATGGTTGATTGGGACAATTAGTAGATATGGGATTGGCAAACAACTATCTACCAAAATTCCCATTGAACTGGATTCTGGAAGCAACATAGAGAAAGAATGAAGGCAATATCTTATTGAGGTTATCATATTTGTTTCTCTAAATAATCTCTTTTGGCACTCAAACCACTTGGGTTGCATCTACGTAAATAGAAGCAGAATGACTAGCAATTAAAGAAAATTGAATGCTGTCGTGGAAAAATCTTGTTACATATGCACCTTAAAAACTTGCTACAGTAATACTTACTGAAATAAGCTGGTTAGGAACATGGTTGTGTGAGTGATAATGTGTGTACGTGCACTTGTGCTTGTGGGGGTTGGTTTGTGGGTGGTGTTATGGGTGGGTGGGAAGCATCTCCTAAGTTTCTGGTTCCAAAAAAGGAAAAAAAAATCTTGAAAAAAAGGGAAGGAAAGAAAGAATCTCCCTAATATGGATATCTGTTAAACTGAGCCAATAGGAAAAAGAGAGAGGGATCTCTCTTACATTCGTTGTTAAACTGAATTGGTATCTAAAATTATCCCAACTCTTGTCATCTTGAAGATGCTCAAATACGACATACAATTCTGAGCCCATATCTGCATCGTGTCACCTGTCACCAATACCATTAATAAACCTTCTTATAACTTGTCAATTACTATATTATTTACTAATAAAAAAATGTAAACATTTCCTTTTCAGTTTCATTGCAGCATTGAAGCTTCCATAGTTTTATGACATCATTCTTGGGTCCTGTGCCTCTCAGGATCTCATAATACATGACTTGTTATCTATTTTCTCATGTAGAAGGTATACCAGGGTTCAGCTCTTAAAATATTGGATTGGATCAACTAATATCATTCCAATTTTTTTCCCCTTTTTTTATAACACAATTTGATTCCCATGATCATCTTCACCATGTGCATTCATTGATGAATCCATGTGTGCTAAGTCGTAATTCACATAATTGCATTGAGCATTATGTTGCAACGTTTTTGTATGCTTGTAGTCATCATCAACTAAGATATCTTCATCCACTTTTGCACCAGGAGAACTACAGTCAGTTGAAGGCGGCACTTGAGGGGACGGATCACTCATGGACAATGCTTACAATAAAGGTGATGCAGAACCTAGATCTGAACGATATTTGTCTTTTCTTGTCAACGTGCTTGGGGAAGTACCAAGATATGTTGCCAGGCAGGATACACTTCTGCCTGACTTTATATTTAACACTTTCTAGGTCCAATCTGAAACGAAACATACCCCACCTAACAGTTTCTGTGCTGGCCTAAGCACTCGATGGAACGAACATTGATCTATTTTTTTCCAGGATATCTAAATTGGAATTCATTCAAAGGCACCTGGAAACTTTGAGGATTGCTTTCTGGAATACTGATCAAATCTCCGATTATGTTGCAGTTATGTGCTGCTCTAGAGACTGCTGATAAGCTTATTCAGACTGCCAACTCTAATGTCGAGAAGCTATCAGAAGAGCTAGAGGCGCTCGAGGGAATCATGAAACGGGGCGATTTGGCCATAGCAACGGCAAAAACAATCCAGAATACGTGGAATAACAAGGATAAGCCTTCCACTAGAAAATAAAATATTAGAGAGGCATCACTCGTATGTAATATACAGAGTTAACTGCTTTGTGCCTACTTGGATGTGTGCACCTGTATTTGCTTTTCTTTAGCAGGGACTTGTAGTGGGCTTTTTATCTGTCTTTCTTTCTTTTTTTTTTCTTTTTTTTTTGTGCAATGTCTTGAACAAGTAATGGTGCACCCTAACACTTTTCAGTGACCATTTCTTGGTACTTCTGGAAGATTAATTAAAACCTGTTAATTTAATTTACTTTATTTGCTGATATCATTTGATTTGCTCTCTAGTCTCTAGTGATTGGCAAGTGCCACTGTGATTGAAAGAACATTCTATAGGATAATACATGGTGTTGATAGGCTTGTGTTGCAATGGACCCCTGGGGAGTAATAAGAAACAGTAGAATTATGCTAAGCATATCAGAGAAAACTTCAATAAATGATTTCATCAACAATTATCATTGGACATTGGACATCCCTTAAATGACCAGAAGCAGACATTGTACAAAAAACCAAAGTGTTGTAAGAACAAGGGACTAGGTGAATGGGGAGGCCAGAAAGGACTTGAAATGAGTGGTTAAAAGTAGATGGAACATAGCCAATACATGGGGATGGATAAGCCGAGTGGTACTAACAAATGTAGATTTTGAGATGATGGTGGTGACCATTTGCTTGGCCAACTATATCAGATGGGAGATCTTTCTCATTGAATGTAGATTGGACCTTCCAGTCTCCCAAGTGGTAATCTCACACATCCAGTCTTGTTCTCCTTGAATGTAGATTGGACCTTTCTGTTCAAAATTAAATGTCAGTTGATGGCGCACATATGTAGTAGTTTTCTACATGGGACTTTTCCAGCACTTGGGTGGCATTTTGGATATGGGTGTTGTGAAGTATAAATGCTCTGCTAGGGGTGAATTAATGAATGGGAAACTTGAGGTTGAGAAATTCCATCTTTGATATTACTATTGTTTGACTTTGATGTTCACGGGAGACATCTAGAGTTTGACATGCCAGTAATTGTGAAAGTAGGGAGAATTGTGCTTTCACCATCCTTAGGTGCGGTTTTTTTTTTTTTTTGGCAGTAGGTGCATAAATTCCACCAAATGCTCTCATTGTAAAAAATGCTACCATACAAGGGTGAATAGAAATTCCCAAGGGTAAATACTTTCCCCACCCCCACTTTTCCCACACCCAGAGAAATTCCAGGGCCACCCACACTTTTCTCACACCCAAAGCAGGCCTTTAAAAAAAAAAAAATACAGTACCAGGCCAACTCTAACCACAGTGGGCTCACTTAGTCATCAGATGAGCCTAGATAGGATTGGTCTAGCATCAATGACAATGGTTCCCCAGACCCTTGCAGTAAAAACTTCCAAGAAAAGAATGCTTTAGCTTGTAGTCTCAAGGTGGAGCTCTAAAACTGCCCCAAAATTTTGGAAGGAAATATCAAGATCTAGGAGAGGAGGACATGGATAGGCCTCTGCACTTTGCTCAAACAAGTGATGGGTCAAAAACTCATCTGCTAAAAAGAGAAGAAAATGCCATTCTAATATTCTATTGGCCTAGTTTTATATAGTTTGACCCATTAATCTTCCGAAACAGACTCTTCAACAAATGTCAAAATCTGACAAACTGGTTAAAAGAAGGTCGAAAATCAATGGTATAAATTGAAAAACTCCATTCCTGATCATTGTGACAAAAACACCCACTACCACCTACTGGAATATCTTTGATAATTTACCAATGAATCGGTAAAAGCTAAGTCACTATTCAATTGATATAATTTGAGGAATGGCTAATAAAAGGGAGTGTTGGATTAGCGATGGTGCAAGAGATCATTCCCCATAGCACAACTCTAACCATTGAATTAGTAAATCTCTTCCTGAATGTGATGGTTGCCTCTTTTCACTGCATCATTCAGGAGAAGGTGATCTAATTATTATGTTCATCTGGTTTTCAAATATCTCGGCGATTTGAATTGGGGTTCACCAAATGGACAACGTGGGGCAATGGATGCCTCTGGAAATGGAGTTTCAGCATCAAATGAAGCGGTGGGGATGAAGTCACTGTGTGAGTGACAGTCAAAGCTGGACACTAATAGATAACAGCAACAAGTGAAAAATAAGAACAATGAAAGATCAAAGTGTACCCAAACAACCACTCTCACCATTTCAAGTCGAAGAAATGGATGAAGTTTTTTGAGCTTCTTTCCTCTTATTCCAATATAGGAAATAATACAAGAATAAATATGGTACTACTGTTCTTGAATCCTATTAGAATTCCCTGAAATACTGCTCTAGTCTCTATGATATATGCAAATATATAGAAACTCCAGGAACCACCCAAAAACATGCAGCTCCATGGTGATCCCCCTTGCCCTCACACACTCAAAGGAACATACGCGCAAAAAAAAAAAAAAAAAAAAGGATGCAAAAACAATGAATAAAAATCCAAGTTAGAAATAAAAGATGGTCATTCAGCAGAAGCTCCATAAGCGAATGTCTCCTTCTTCATCGAACTCTTCGAGCGCCGGAGGAGGTGCAAAGAGAGAACATGCATTGAGCATTTGATCAACATACTTGGGGGATAATGAACCACCAAAGTCAATCCATGGGTCGATGAAATGCGGGTGTTCTTCCATTAAAAATGATGTGTGATTTGCCTCACTTGATGTAAAGAGCTCACCCTGATAATCCATTGGTGATGATGGAGAGGATGGTGACGGAGACAATGATGATGTTGATGGAGTGTAGGGAGAGGAGGAAGAAGAAGAAGGTGATGATGGAGAGGCTGGTGATGGCGCCGGCGATGATGATACTGGTGTAATGTTGGGAGAAGAAGAAGATGATGATGACGATGACAATGATGATGGGGTAGTGGCATGGGCAGCTGCAGCTGCTAGTCTTTGGATGGACTTTGGTGACATGAGAGTGGTTGGGATGTGGGTTGCTGGGTGGATTGGAAAATTGAGATTGGCTGAGGAACCCTTGAGACATAAGAGTGCTGCATCATAAGCCCTTGCAGCTGCCTCAGGTGTGGAATAAGAGCCTAACCATATCCTTGTTTTTTGGTTTGGTGCCCTTATCTCAGACACCCATGAACCCCAGCTCCTCATTCTCACCCCTTTGTATTTCTTCTTCCTACTAGCCATTGATTTGGCAACCACACTTGGTTCCTGCACCTCATCATCCGCTACATTTCCCTGCCCACTTAAAACGTTGCTGCTCTTCACCATTGTTTGATGGATGGTTTGGATGTTGATGATGCTCTTCTTTCTCTTCTCTTCTTCAAGAATGAGGAAGACAAGGTGATGAAGGGCTATTTATAGGCAGGGTTCTCACTAGAATCCTCAGACTACAAAGTTATGTTTTGATTTTTTTTGGTTGTAGAATAGGTGATTCTATAACATGGGGTATCTAAATCATATACTAAAAACACTAGATATGTAACTATATATATAAAGTATTCATAGATATGTGAAGTAGTGGGACATGAGATTCTCATATAAGGTAGGCAGGTAGCTTCCTGGATATGCAGATTCTGGGATACACAGATATCGTACACGCAGTGCTGCACATATCCAAAGCATAACCAAACCATGCATTAGCTGTTTCCTCACTGTCTAGCAGGATAAACCGCGTTGAGGGCTCCTGCCTCAAGGCATTTGATTTGATTAAATTGAAAAGGACCCAGAGCTTTCAGACCTCATGGCTTGACTTTTTGAGTCCTCTCCTGTGAAAAGTCATGTTATTTTATGGGACATGTTTGGATGGAGAGAGAAGGTAGATAAAATGGGGCAGATAATTAGTGCTATATACAGTACAAAATCAGATCTGCATAACCTAGTAAATTAGTTTGATCAAATGATTATTTACACGTGGGATTTGACATTTTAATTTCACTGAGGGCTTGTTTTTTGGCAACTCTTATTGGTTTTAAGAGCATCTTAATGAAAAAGACCTATTTCAAACGGGCCCTATTTGAAATAGATGTTCTAGAAATAGTGCGTTTAATAACATAACATAACTTATTGAAATAGATTTTTTTAATACAACAAAAAATAATTTTTCTTTAATTTCTCCATACCCACAAGGAATCTTAGGCTGATTTTTGACCCCATGGATGATCAAAGTATTATCAAGAGAACGAACGGTTCGGATCTTGAAATAGGCTCCCACAAATTTCAGAAAATTAGACCAAACAATCCACGTGTTTTTGCAAATTGGTTAAGATCCTTGATAGATGAATAGGTCAAATTTGATCACATAGTAGTTATTACACTCTTCCAGCTATCCAACGGTATGGATGGTGGTTTATGGGTCTGAAATTCAAGGGAAAAACAAAAAAAGGACTGTCCTCTGTCAATTTATTTCTACTTTCATAGTACCACACGTGATATCAACAGTGTTGAGATGTTTCTTGATTTTGGGTAGCTATAAGTCAAATCTGAGGCTAAAAATTTTATGCACAGCTGTTTTCAATATTTCAAAGAAGATTAATGAGCTGGATTGTAATTATGGCACCCACAGTAGCCTAGAAAAACTAATGCGTGGTTATTTGATGTTTTACACAAATCTCGAGAACTAAGACGGACGAATGGTTTAAATTTGGTATGTGGGCCGTTTTAGTCCTTATGAATGATTCTAATGGTTCAAATTAATGTTTTGGGTCTCGGATATTTACAACAAATTAAAACAACGGTGATGGAAAAACCACCTTCCAAGTCACTGTGTCTACCCGCTTAAGACGAATTCGTCTGTTTCAATTCTGCTACTTTTCCCTCCTTCTTCAAACAGAGCCATAATATCCATTATCCATTTGGAATGGGCACAGTAAGCGTTACATCCAAACATGCAAAAAACGATTTGAATCAGTTTAAAAATAATAAGATTAAAAAATTAAACATGCCAAACTGAACCTGAATTAATATATGGGTTGTTGGGTCTGGTTGTGTCTATTCTTAATATTTCACCAACCAACCAAGTTGCAATCCAACCCAACCCCACTAATTGCATTATAACCCACTAAAATCAATCTGTACCCAAACTGTAAATTAAGGATTTGGGTTGACATTTTCAATCTGATTAATGAATGGGTTGAATTTGGATTGAGCCTATTCATGTTACCCATAGTACTCGAGCGACGGAAACCCAATGCAATCTTAATTAAATCAATTTCCTCATACAGTTATAAAGCTATTTGCAGCTTATTAATTGAAAGATTAAAGACTGCACTAGTGAATGGTTAAGAGCATAAAAATTTACTGCATTTGAATATAATTTTCATTGTAATGATTGGAAAAGATTAGGCTTTGATGAGATTGATCTAGAGGATTATTTGTCTCGAAATTGATTCCATTTTACTCAGAGCTATCTGTAGTGGAACCCACATAATGAAAGATATGTTGGAGGGGCCTGAGGGGTATACAATGGGCTCTCAAATGTGCCCTAATTATTATATAAAGGCCATGTCTTCTGTACATTTCTCTCTCAGTCAAAGAAGGCTATTTTCAAAGGCTTGTAAAGTGACAGTGTGGCGAGGCTGTACGGAGAGTTCTGACCGCATTCCACACGCACTTGTAAGCTGTAGCAGGAATCTCTCCTCCCTTTCAGCATGAAATTTTATTAGGAAGTATGCAACTGGGGAGGGGATTTCAGACCTCGGTACTTGCTTGTATGCTTCCATGGACAGTTACTTTAAGCCTTTCCTCACATGCATACAAGAATGAATTTTTTTATTCCCTTTTTCTTTCACTAAGCTAGTGTATTTGTTGCATAAAAGGAGCCAAAATTTGCCATACATACGTACATACATATATATGGCCCCCCTCCGCTGAGTGCCGAGACTCACCATAACTTGTGAAGCCCTCCCGGACCTCACTTGGGTATCGGTTTGGTGGGTGGGGGGGGTTTTAGTGTATAGTGATGGAGGCTCTGATCATCATCGGCCCTATTAATCAATGACCAAGAAGTCTTATCGTCTAAAATGAGTGCACACTTGATCAAACGGTCAAATTTATTTAGATGTGTGTCTAAACCCCCGGACTCGAATGGAACAAATGTGGGCCCCAGCACGTGTTCGAGAGCATCGACGTTCACCGTATGATGAGCTCCAACGCTTAGCTGAGGCTAGCCCCATACATAAATAAATACATATGTACATGAAAACTAGTAAGAATCATGTGGCTTATTTTCCATGGAGCCCATGTCGGATTAGGAAACAGGTATAAATCAAGGATTTTCACTCACTGGAAGCCTTAATCTGGTGGAGAGACTCATGTGGCTTATGGTCACATCTTAGTCAAAGACTGTTTTGAGTGTTGAGTTCATGGTAAAGAAGTTTTCTCCACTACCTTAGGATTGCTATTTATAGGGAGATGAGAACCCCAAATCGGATCAAAATTTGTTTGCCTTGATTACAACCATTGTAAATTTTAACATACAAAGACATTTAGAGGGAGAAAGAAAAAAAAAAAAAAAACATCTAATATTTTATCTGATATGTAAAAGGTTTCTGCAATGACCAATCCCCATTTTGGATTTACATGTGTAAGTAATACACAACTGATCATTAAGTTCAAATATAATATGTATCTTCAGCCCTGCTACATGGACCGAATATTGGGATCGGTCCAAGGATCGGTCCCATTGTTCGGTCCATTTAGACTTTTTCATGTATCTTTTGAAAAATATTAGAGAAGACATGGTGATGAAAAAAGTACATCTGTCATAGATGTATATGCACATAAATAATACATATGCAAACTAACAAGCTTTTGGTCAGACTCTGTGGCTGAAAAATCTTCTAAATTGCAATGGTCACAATCCACCAACCGTATGTACCATTTGTACTTGGTGCCTGCCTGTTCTGGTTTAAATCTTTGCTATTCTCCTTTTAGAATGTGCCTCTTAGCCTCCCTAGTCAAATGTCGGTTTCTATCTATCTTGCCATGTCCGTGTTCTCTTCACTTTCTAGTTTCTAGTGCCGACTAGAGATTCCTTCTTCCCAAGTGTGGTCTTTTTCATGTGCTTGATTAAAAATATTGGATTAGTAGGTATGATGAATTGGAGAATATGGCATAGTTTTTTTTTTTTTTTAATATCATTTCCAAAGAGGGTATTTATATATAAAAATAATAATATTAAAAACGTGGCATACACCTTACTGGAATAGTTTTCCGTTTAACCAAGGATTTAATGTTTGTATAATGCCGCAAAAGATGAAACTTGTCTTCTTTTTTTTATTCCTATTCTTGGTGTAACATGTATTTTAAAGTGCAGAAATGGCTTAGCAATTGCAAAGTGCTAACTTACAATTTCTAGGGGCCAGGATTGCAAAAATTTCCATTTTACTCTCTAGAGTGATGAAAATAAAAAAAGTTGTGGGAGCATGGGCAAAAAGCAAAGGAAGTAAAGCATTATCTCCTACTGTCAACTCCATTTGGAAGAAGCTAGAAGATGGACATGATGACAGTGGTGGTGAGGTTGATGTTTGCTGGTTGCTGAAGGGGCAAGATCCATGTGGGTTTGTAGGTTCTTGGAAGCAACCTACTCTTTGTTTTCCTATTCACTAAGCTCCTGAACTTTTTTTTTTTCATTTTCTTTTCATTCAATAGATATAAATAGTAATATTTGTTTGATCATGTGTGTGTATGTGGAGGGGTTCCTGGAACTTGCAGTAGCATCATTGTAGAGATGAATGCTTTTAAAGAATGTTGAGGTAGAGGAGGTGGTTTTTTTTTTTTTTTTTTTTTTTTTTTTTTTAAGAGAATGAAAAATGATCCCAGAAGGAGAATGATTTTCCTTTTCATTTTTCATGATTGTTATTTCCTTAGTAGAAAGCATTTTCACCGTTATTTTGTATAACTAATCCACTTATAGTTCCGTGGTGAGATACCTTTCCTCCACGAAAATAAGTAGAGATCAATCCTTGCTTATAGCACTTATGGATAAGAGGTGTGTGAGTAATTATGAGATGTTTTTTTTTTTCCCATGAAAATGCATTAGGAATCCAAAGGTAAGAATCCATTTCCCGGTCGCATACAATGATACAAAGTAAAATTGAACTCCATCATAGAAAGTTTTAGAACCGAATGATATTTATTGAAATAGTAGAAAATAAAGGGCCTTTTGTTTTCATTTTAGTGAATTCATAAAAGTTCTAAGAAATATAGTCCTATTAAAGTGGCTAAGAACGAAGAAATAAAGGTTAAGATTAAGAAATTGCTATCAAATAATCTTCCTTCCTTCGAAGATAAATGGAATATCCAACCATCAACCTGCAAATCAAATCTTATGAAAGTCGAAATCGCATGTGCATCTCCATCATATATCATTCACAACTCAACAAATAATAGAATGACAAGAAAAAAAAAAGGGTGCTGCATAGTGGGTTAGATGGGTAAGTCAGGTTGACCCACGTTGAGTGACTAGATGAGTCATTGAACACCTTTAATAAACAGGTCAGACTTGGGTTGGATTTACACTTTCATTGTGGTATCTCGACCTGACCCAATGCTTTTGCCATCCCTAGTTCACATGGTGGGACACACCAGATTGCAAATGGGTGGAGATTAAAAAAATCAAGACTTTGTTTTCATCAATTACTGAAGAAAAAGGAAGCCAGTCAGTCAGATGAGTGGACCTGATCAAGTGATCCTTGTATTGAGGTGGCCCAAACCTGACTCAAGCTGGAATGAAATCATCAAGTTTTTTGTTTGTGAACCTCTGAAGACATTGCCCAAATCTGGCTGCTCAAGTTCTCACCCTATTTCTGGTTTCCATGGAACTATCTATCTTTCCAAATTCCTACAAACAGAGGGTTTCTACTTTCTACTGAATTGTGGAGAATTTAAGGAGTGACAGTAGAAAATCATCAGTGTAGTAAATCATCAGTGTATTCAAATTATGTATTTGTTTGCAAGAAAAATGTAGATCATCATTGTGATACCAAGATCATGGATAAGATAGATACAAATCATCATTGGTGAACCCAGAAAATCTTCCTTGGGAGGGCCACTGCCTAAAACAAATTTCTTGGAGGGAGGCCATATACTAAAAAGTAAATAAAGGTGTTAAGAGTAATTATTTAGTGCACATGGTGTGATTTAAGCTTAAACATACACCTCGATGTGGGGCCTACTTGGTACACCGTCCCGGATCTCTTCATCTGGTAGGCCCTCATCTAATCATCTTAACCCTATCATCAACAACCAATAAGTTTTGGTCCTTTAAAATTCGACGCGTTGATCCAAAAGTAAAAACATAGCATTCGGATGGATATAAAAAATGGGTCCAGTGTAATTCAGAAGTATTCTATGTGTGCGGCCCATTCGAATAGCTCATCAAGTGGGCCCCATTATGAGGTGTGGATGGTGTGAAAAAAAAAGGTGTGAGTCGGTTTCATTAAAAAGTGAGGCTTTACAAGTCCCTAGTCGCAGACCCAGGACTTTTATTTGGGTGGGGCTCATTTTTTGATCGAAAGAGAAGAGAAGTATTTTCACCAAGATTTGTGACGTGAGGCAATTACAATGCTCAAACGTGGGGTGATTATTTATTATTTATATGTGGACTGGTCATGACCTATTCAAATCCGAGGGAGTTTGAAAATCGACATGGGGTAGTAGCCCCAGGTCATTCATATGTAGGTCCGCCCCTGCAAGTCCCCCATAAGGTCACTACTAATATTTATACAAAATATTTCAAATGTTTCTATATGTGAGATTCGTTGTATCCTAACTACTTTCAAAAGACACAAATGAAGAAAAAAAAATAACACAATAAATAAGAGGGAGATATATATAGGGTGGGAAACAGGAAATGAATACTATTGTTGGATTAGACAATGGTAGCAGAGATAGATATGGCAGGAGACTCAATGCTATATTTGGAAAATGAAGGGATTCACTTGCAAAGAAAGGAATTAGAGAATCCAATCAAAAGACGAAAGCTACAGAACGGAATGAAATTATAAACAGAGATGCATTCATTGACTTTTAACGTAAAACTTTGTGCGATATCACAATATAAATTGCAATATCGTAAAATCTATTATGATATCGCAAAGGAAAAGCGACTTTTGACACGGTAAAATTGCCTAGTTTTATAACAAGGGGGAGTTATCGATGAATTTAGGTGACCATACTGAAAAAATCCCAAGCTTAAACACACACCTCGATGTGGGACCTACCTGGGATTTAAAAACTACAATCGTTGTTTAAAAACTTTTTTGGGGTCATATGTGAGAAATAAATAGAAAGTTCAAACAATAGATTATCGATTACTGAGCTTGGGTCGGCCCAATAGGCCCGTAATATTCATAGGCTGGGAAACTGGATTGTTCAAATATTGGGCTCGTAAAGACCCGGATCCTATCAACTGCCCAAAAACACACATCCCAAATCCAGTACAATGCAAACCTGGTCCGGGTTGGGCTCGTTCAAACCCGGCCCATAAAACATTAAAAAAAAATGATTAATTTTACGGTGATCCTACGGACTACATATCTTCCATGCTCCTCAGTTCAGTACTCCGCGCTCTCAGCACTGAGAAATTCACTCTGTTCGTATCTTCCCAATCCAAATCTCACCAAAACAACCATAACGAAAGGAAAAAAAGATCTGGGTTTTGTTTTCCAGCTGATTCTGAAGGATTCTCGACCAGTTTTTCCCTCGGTTGGTTTTCGATCGTGAGCGAGATGGGCACGAATCGTATCCTACGTTGCTTGCTCTTCCTGCTCTGCAATTTTGGCCTTTTTCCTTTTGGGAGAGCAATTTGGTTGAGTCTCCCTCCGTCTGGAACGAAATGCGTATCGGAGGAAGTCCAGACCAATGTCGTCGTCTTGGGCGATTACATTGTCATCCCAGACGATGGAGCCTCGCATGTCCCGAAGCTCTCTGCAAAGGTAAACCCCAATATCTTATCTTATCTTATCTGGGTCTTTCTATTTTCATCACATGACTTCGTTAATCGAATGAATTTGGGATTTGTTCTATTTGTTTTGTGTGCATTCGATTTGGGTGTTGTCTCTGATTGAATAGAACTCGACTTGGGTGGGGGTGTTTTCAATGGATTGTAGTTGATTGTGCTGTTTTAAGAAACCCCACAAATTGAATTTTGCTAATTCAGATCTATCACTCATTGGTTGGAGATATCCTAAAGGACAATCTGAATTCTCCCATTTTGCATTTTAAGCACAATGTGATTTTTTTTGGAAGTAATCGGATGGCTAGGATTGTCTGATAGGTGATATTAGAGAAAGATGCAGCTCAAGATGGTTGATGGGTCTATCAGATGTTTTGCTTAGTTTTGCAGAAGTTCTCTCCATCTATATGGATGCTGTCTGAACAAAAAAAAAAGGAAGATTCTTTCTCTCAATTTAGTTTGTCCATCTCTAGTGAGGATTTTATTTCGTTTGATAAGTGTGGTTCAATGCTTGTGAGATAAAAGTTTGCCAACAAGGGCTATAGGCTTTGTGTATTTAATAGTGGGTTTTTTTTTTTTTTTTTTTTTTTGTGCTCATTTATTTATTGAGGGCTTTATTTGATTCATCTGATGGATTTGCATGTTTATGAGTTAAAAGCTTTGATATAAGAGGGTGATAGGTATGCGAGTTTTAATAGTGGGAGAAACTTAATTAGGTTTTCTTGGATACCTGGGATTACATTTATCAGGAAAATATTATTTCATTCATCTCATTTGGCTGAGGATATGGTTATCAGAAGGTTATACATTTCATTGGTGTATCTGTTCCAATTTGTGAATGAGAACCAAGCTTAAAATGACTCCATTGGTTTGTTCCTGGGGCCGACGTGGATATGCATTGGGATCATCTTGGTACTATTTCTTGCACCTTCTCCAGCCTGATGGTTATAGCTTTAATAAGCAAATGTCAGCAATTCTAGTTGGTTATGGGAAGATTTTTCAATTGGGGGCTGTTAATCCAGTGGTAAAGGGTGATTCCAAATTATTTATTGTTGAGTGAGGTCTATTATCTTTAGACTATTTATCTGATGGGTCCCAACATTTTGGCCAAATCTATGATCCCATAAATGCCACGGATAGAACAGGCACTTATGTATTTAGACCATCTGACATACGGGCCTACCTTGGGTTTCTTATGATTTTTTTTTTTTGGTTGGAGGGTTTCTTATGATTAAAGAAGGCACTTTGGTTAGACAGGCCATCTAATCTATGGTCAGGAAGATTCAATCTTGCATTCTTGCTCAAAGTTTTTTCAATGCATATTTTTCTGGTGCAATCAGAGAGGATCTAGAAACTTTCTATTTGTAATTTAGTGCCTGTATCATAAAATCTCTTTTTTGTGTCCAAACAAGCTAAAATTCAAGTACATATTTGTTTTGGTTATTTTTGAACTTTTGGTGACCACTCCACTTTGTTGGATCTCTCCTATGCCAAGGTTTTTGACAGGATTTTGTCGTTTGCAACCAAGAATCAGGGAATTAAAGACTTTTAAGTTGCTTACCAGAAATGATACTCAGTCATTGAATACAATCTTTGAAAGACATGATATGATTTTTATTTGTTTGATCCCAGATTAAATCTAAAACCATGGCAAACAGGCCCTTAAATTATCTGCAAGAGAAATGCAGTCTTAGTTAATGCGGTTTAGTTTTAGTTCAACTGGAGAGGACAGCTCTGAACTTCTTCCTTTATTTTCAGTTCTAGATTTCTAACACCTTCCTCATGTTACCTGCATAAACTAGAACCAGTTGTAATGATGGTCATGCGGAAATGCTATAAACCCAACCACTATCAGATTGCATTTGCATTCATCCTGCACACGCGGTCGTGCATGCATGCAGCTTCAAGAATGTCCCTAGTTATTGTTGCTGGTTGACGAGTCATCTGGGTAGTGAAACTTTTGACTTCTTGAGATGATGCAGGTTTAAGAAACTGTTCGCTCTGTTCATACATTACCTAGGGAGGGTTTTATTATGTAATTAGGGTTGGGTGGGGTACAATGCTCTTGTATCCTTTAGTTTGATTTTCTTTTCTCTTTCTTTTCCTGTGTTCTTGCCTCATTGTTGTTTGTCTTTTTCTATTCTCTCCTTCTCTTAATGAAAGTTTCAGTTACCGATAAAATAAAAAAAATACATTACCTAGGAGGAATCATATTCCAACAAAAAAGGACTTAATATGTTTTGAACATAAAGATATGCACAGTAATCTTGGGCCTTGAGTTTCTGAATGTAGGCTCATGTTTTTGTAACCATTGATTTTACGGGCACCTCCGTGAATGGCCATTTCCCAAGGTAATTCCAGGTAAGACTATTAAGGCTGTCCTATTGGGCAGATTTTTTGTTTTATGATCTGCCTTTTGTGGGGCACATACATTTCAACATTCTGGATGGCCAGAGCATGCACCGTGCCTTTTCTTTTCATGGCTTGAGGACACTATGCATAAAGGGGTTAAGTATCATGGAATTCTTTGTATCTTTTACGTAACAATTACAGGCAACAATTGAATTTTTATCTGGTAATCATAGCCAGTAATGGCTGACGGAGGAATGGCATCTTGAGTTGGACTCTTGTTCTAGCTTCTACTCTGGATTCTTATTTATCCTGCATCAGATTTTGATTAGTCCAAGGGCAGGACTAAAGAATTGGAAAACTACCATGCGCATGAGAACCACCAATCTGGACAGTTGCAGAGGTGGGGCCCACCTCTGAAATTCACATTTTACGGGTGTGGGTGGTGGTTCTCATGTGCACTGTGTGCAGGAGAATATTTTCCAGTTACGTTAAAAATAGATTACTTTTCTTGCGGGACCAAGAATTTCTGACAAGCATGATTTCCCTACCCATAGTTGCAAAGAAACAGATTTACAGTCTCTTCTTTTGCAGGTAACATCACCATATGGAAGCGTTCTTCATCGCACACAAAATGTGACCGGGGGACAATTTTCATTTACAACTACTCAGGCAGGCAGCTACATGGCATGTTTCTGGCTGGACAACCATGATCCTCATCAACCTGGAGCTAGTGTTAACGTCGACTGGAAAATTGGAATTGCAGCGAAGGACTGGGATTCCATTGCAAGAAAGGAAAGGATCCAGGCAAGTAGTTAAAACTTTCTGTTTTTCTTTATTCCAAAACTGGTCATTCCCTCTAACCTGGGCTTGTGGTTTTGTCCTGTTTAGGGCATTGAGCTTGAACTGCGGAAACTAGAAGGGGCAGTGGATACTATCCATGAGAACTTACTATATCTGAAAAACAGGTAATAAATGTGCCTGTGATTTGAAAGCTACGGAGATATGCATGCATCCATTTTTTCTTCTTTTTCTTCTTCTTCTTGCTACATGGAGGACTCGAACTCATTCATTCTCACACTCATGCCTGTCCCTAACCAGCTGAGCTCCAGCTGGGGACTATGCATGTGTCCATTTATACTCTTAATTAAGTTGAAGATGTAATTCCTGAAAACAGGGAAGCAGAGATGAGGGAAGTCAATGAAATAACAAATACTAGAGTCGCACGATGCAGCATCATGTCTCTTGGAATCTGCACAGGGGTATCAGTCTTTCAGTTGTGGTACTTGCGGCGCTTCTTCCAAAAGAAAAAGCTTATTTAAGTTATCTTTTATGTACATGAATTTTTCTAGTTGCTCATTTCTTTTAAATTCCATTGAACTTCTTGTATTAGAGTTATTGTAAAAAAAAGATTTAAAAAAAAATCGAGCAGGATGTAGTCTCCGAATGTCATTTGGGAAAATGGGTCTATCTATGCGGTCGTGCATGTGTGGCTTCTAACCACACCCCTCCAAAATATTTTCAGGAACATGGTGGTTTTCTTTTATGGTTTGCCATTCATTTTGAAGTTTGATTATAATGCCCATTCTTTCCTTGTGTATTACAGGTTGAGCTCCAAAAAGGCATTGACTGATTTATTTAGTTATTTAATGTATTTGTTGAGTCAATGGTGATCCATTGGTTCATTACCTCCCAAAAAAGTGGTATAACATCAAAATAATAGCAAGTGTGCTGGAACTGAGCTGGGAACTTCATATATTTTGATTGGTGGTGATACAATGACCAGTTCCTTTTGAAGCCATGTTTTATCTACCAATTCCACTTTTCTTTAGCCTACCCAAGTGGAGAAATCTAGCTAAAGTGGGGAATAAGAGAAAAGTTGCTTTGCTTGTTTGGCTTTCATTTAAAGGAAGTGGGAAGAAAGTTTACTTTTTTACTCAAGATCTGAAAATTGGTGTTAATTTCACACTCAAAACAAGGGAAAGAGTGTTTTCTCCCAGGACAATGGATCAAATTTTCTCATTGAACGGTCCCTCTTCCCTCCTTTCACCTAATCCAACCATCACTTTCGAGAAAAAAAAAATGAAGAAGTGGCATCTCCAAAGTCAGTAGTAAGATTTAAGATGTAAATGACCTGAGCCCCCAGCTTAAATAGACGTCTTTTGCGACCCAAATTAAAGCACTATACTGCAGAAGGTGCACACTATCAAATTGATCATCTTCCAAATGTACCAATTACAGTGGAATGTTTCATCTGATTCTCCGATCTTGATTCAGTGGTGTATGAATTTTTTTTTTTCATGGGTTGTTTCACATGGACTTTTAGTGCCATGTTTGTTTGACTCTGAAGATTCTGCAATGCTAGAGAAAACATGTCTCATTTCTGCATTCCCAAAGTTTTCAATGCTTGGCTGTCGTGCTTTCTGCCAAAAGAGGAGAATCTTAGAATTATTTTTCCCAGGGTGGGTGACCAATTAACAAAATATTCAAGAGGCACCCTATGATCAATCCAATAGCTTCCATATAAACTTGTGGGGACGGCTTAAGATGTCCTTTCATTAGTGGGGTGGGGGCACGTGGAAAGGTCTCCTTGCAGATAAGGGGGCTAATAGAAAAGTCAGCCTTGTAAGATAATCCTCGCCCCTGATTTGAAAGCCATAAACTTAAGTTATCTTTTAACCATGGATTTCTTTGAGATTCAGTCCAACAATGGACAAAGATTTGATGATAGTGAATCTGGGCCTGGTACCAGATCATGAGGGGATAAGAGTGTGAAAAGGCCTGCACTGATCCTAGGTGGGCCCACAGAGCTGGACTGCATATGCAGTAGCTCATAAGAGAGCATTTCTCCTTCATGTATTTGGTTCTACATAACTAATAATGTGGTCCCAATTTGATTTTGTTCGACCATCATCTTCCATTGTATTTTATCACAAAAGAAGGTTGTACTAAAGAACCAATTAAACTTTTAAGACCTGAAATTAGGCAAAGGATGATTTGATTATATACTGATATTAGGCCAAATCTATATTGCCCATTAGCAGTAACAGATTCAACAGCAGAATTAAGAAAGTTGAGGCCCCATAGTACATGAATTTTTAATGGAAGCACAGGGCAGACTTGGTAATGGCAATTGAATGAAACTAATTTGAACAAGAAAGGAAACTAGTCAAGTAAAGAATGGTCAATTCTCAATTGAGTTGCAGAACTTGCAGTTACAAATGAATTGGCAACAATGGCAATCCCGAAAGCAGTCTCCTCAACACCATACATCTAAGTCAGCAATACAATGCAATTCACTCAGTAGCAGCAGCTCAGAAGGCAATGACATGAACCTAATCAAATGCCTAATTATTCAACGCGAACAATCTTTAAATTCTTGTATTTAAAATCGAGTACTTCTTCGAAGAATTCATCTGCAATGGTATGACAATTCTTCATTTGCGAGGCCCTGATCACCATTTTCTTTAGCTTCTTACTGTGCTTAACCAAAGACTCAAGAGTGCTTAACTTCTGTTCTGGATTCAGCGGCGACCTCACTGTGATTAGGACTTCTTCCAAGCAAGGAATCGAAAATTTTGAGTCCAACTGCAGAAAGAAAGATTACCCGCATTAACTCTTTTATCGCAACTCAGAATAAAATTGATGTAACTGATTTGTCAAATGTTCAATTTACTTACACTTCTTAAGCTCTTCTTTTGGCACAACGCCGCGAACATTGCCCCATGGATTTCAAACTTGCACAACTTTGGATGGTTGTTGAAGAACTCAACAAAATCAATCTCTGGAAAAGGTTGGAGCTCATTGTCTCCGGTGAATTCAATCTTCATGACCAGCTGTTTTACCTCATTTGCACATTGAAGAACATGGCTTACTGCACTCCAACACCATTGCACCCCTCGAATAGTTAAGGACTCAAGAGCTGGGAGCCTGCCCCCCAACTCTACCTTGCACACTTTACCTGAAAATCAATCCAAGAAAAATCAGCCAGAATTCAGAAGCTGCTACAAGCAGAAGTTAAACTTCAATTATTAACTACCCCAGAAACTCTTAGCACCTTTTGTGCCTAGTGTTTCTGATAACTTCTAACAAGGTCCTTTTACCCAAAAAAAAAAAAAAAAAGAACCTTCTAACAAAGTCCTGGTCCTGTTTGGATGTGCCCCCCAAATCAAACCATAAGTTCTATATTGAGACAAGGGCCTTCCAGTTTTGTCCCACCCATACACCAAATCAATATTCAAATCTGAGCCTGATTTGAAATTTCTCCAACATCTAAAGCATTCCACCCAGCCAAGTTTAAATGCATCCAAACAGACCCAAGTGGACTAAACTGCTCAGTTATTAGTCATGTACTTTGCAGGTAGTTCCATTCCAACTTCCAATTCTTTTCTGCTTGTTAATGTTTCTATGGTATTCTCTAAAAGACTCCAAAACGAGGGGATATTGTAATGTAAAAACAAAGAATTTGAAGTAGTTACCGGAATTGTTGGCAATGGAGAGGCTCCTCAACAAATGACTCTTTTCTACATAAATCCAACTGCAACCTTGGATTTCAAGTTGCTGAAGCTTTGGGGAGCGAAGAGCGATTGCACAATCACCCAGGCCATAAAAATCCAATCTGCATTGCTCCAGTTGTTGCAGTTCAATGGAAACTGATCTAAATCCATCGCACCCAAGCAATGTGAGGTTGGTCAGATTTGGGCATGCTCTAATGGTCTCCGACAATACACTGTCCTTCAACCTTGCCCCAACTATTTCCAGACTATGGAGCCTCTGGAATCCACTCCATTTGGGAGTCTGTGTCATCAGAACACCCCAAAGCTTCAGTGTCTCCAGTCCCTTTGCAGCATCAATGGAATCCAGTTGTGCAGAGCTTTCAGTTGAAGCTTTGTTTTCTGTTATGCTGTTCATGCGGAGCTCAAGATGCTTGAGGGATTGGCTCTTGGTTGAAAGCCAGGAAGCGAGGCTTGTGGGCGAAAAGGGGCAATACATGATGAGTTCTTCTAAGCAAAGGGCCGACGAAATCATTCGCCCAATGACCTCGTCGCCGTCCACCATCTTGTCATCAAAAATACCTCGAGGGAAGTAGAGACTTCTGATGAAAGGAATAGATTCTTTCCACCGCTTGGAGACGCAATTGCAGGTGGAAACATCTTTAGCATTACTGATGTGGGAAAGAATGAATTGAACTATGGCATCTGGTAAGGCATCCATGGGTGTTATATTGACACTAAAAATATCAAAGGGGTTTCAAAAGATAGAACCCAAATTGGCAATGTAAGGAAGGGGGAAAAGAACTCAGGAAGGGAGAGAGAGAGAGATCTACAACAAGGGAGAGAATGAGCTAACCCAGAAAGAAAATATGGAGATTCTCTTATTACAGGTAGAGATCAACTAAGAAGGAAATGAGATTTGCATGCCCATCAAACCCCAAACAAGAGTCATGTAAAATGAACATCCATCATTCATTTCAGGTAAAAAAACCCAATAGCAGGAAGAAAGTTTAAAAGAAAGAGAGCAAGGCCCAACTTCTATTTGTTGCAGAAATACAACAGAAAATGAAAGATTCTCTAAGTAATAAATGCAGAAGTAAAAGACAAGGAACCAGAATTTGTAAACCCCCAAAACCAGAAACTAAAATAGAATGTATACCCACTCTTCACTTAAGATAAAACCCCAATAGAAAGAAGAAACTATGAGAGAGAGAGAGAGAGAGGGAACAAGACCCAACTGCTATTTGTTGCACAAATCCAATAGAAAAGGAAACATTCTCTAATTCCAGGTAGAAATCAAAGAGAGGGAACTGGAAACTCCACACCCCAAAACAAGAAACTCAAATAAAATGTAAACCCACTCTTCTTTTCAGGTAAAAACCCAATTTCTAGAAGAAAGCATGAAAGAAACAGATGAAGTCCCAACTTTTATTTGTTGGCACAAACCCAATAGATTGCAAAGAAAACAAGATCTAATCAAGAGGGTTTTGAGGTGGGAGAGCTCAAGGGTATGGGACCTCTGTAGTTGGTGTTATCTAAGCCTACTTTTGGTGATTTGGGTAGGTGGGTAATGGAAGGAAAGGGGAAGAAGAGAAGGATTCTCGTTGATTCCTGAAAGAGAATGTATGTGAGAGGCCTTTGTGTGTATATGTATATACAAACAAGGTGAAGGTGGGGGGTGCCTGTATTCAAATTTTAAAAAAGGAGGTGAAGGACGTGCTTTGAGGTTAACGGGAGAGAGTGGAGATGGCCCGCTTGTTTTTGAATTTTCAAAATTTAGACCGTTTAGGAAGCTTGTTTCAAGTTTTGAAGATTCAAAATGGGGACAGATTTCAAACCAGTCCCAATGTTTTGAGTACATATTTATATCAACGTTCGATTGTGTTGTGTGGATTGCTTAACTATAGCATGCATCTGAACTCTGTTTAAAGAAAGTGATATCAAATGGTCAGATTGAAGAAAAAAAAATGGGTTGTTAAAATTGAGCAAAACTGATTTTTTTGATATCTTTTCTCCTCACAAGACCATCTTTTGGAAATCTAGAATTATACTCATACTTTGTTTGTGCAGTCTAGGTCATGGGGGCCCCTACTTGGATGCATTCTTATTAATGGAGGAAAGATAGATGGAAATCTATGAGATAAGGGTGACGCTAAAAATCAACCACATCAGATTATTCTAACTCTTGATTTAGCAGCTTTAAAAGGTAAGATTCGGCATGATGTGAAATCATTTTGGGGTGGGGGGTAGGTGGGGTATAAGAGTGCGAAAGGATGAGATCTGAGTTGTGTATTAATGCACAAAGTTAAAATTGTAATATAATGTTGGCCTCGGTGTCTGAAATGTTTGATTAATATGTGATTGAACCATATTTTCTGAATTTTGCCCTAATCAAATGGTGACTGCACGCTGAAGTGAGTCGTGAACTTGCATTGGTAAACATGGATTTGTTCATATTTTGAATGATTTAGATTTTCACATAGTAGAGCATACATGTAATGGTTTGGTTTAATCTTTACTCTGAACACATGATGTGATCTCTCTTGGTAAAAATGGGACTTAATGAATTAATAATGTTAGGGTCTCTAAAAAATTATCAAAAAGTGATGTTGCAGTTAACTTAACTTGTTGCTAATTTCAAATGGTGTTATCATGGAGAAGCTAAATGACTTAAATTACTCTCATCTTCCCATGAATTTTCAAATCAAAACTCAAAATAATTAGGGGTTTCTGGTTCATATATACTAGAGTTAACCAGAATGGGCTTAACTAAAAGAAATTAAGAGAGGCTCACAAAAAACTGGCTGCATGAGTTTATTGCCATAGTTAGCAGAAACTCAGTTGAGTAAGTATTTCTGTGTGACTCAATCGGCGAGTAGGACTTTGATATTTTTATTGAATTATAAGGGGTCTGGTATGGGAACTTAGTAAGAAAATCTATTTTGTGGTGTCAGCTCTAAAAGGGAAAGTAAAACTCACATAAATTTAAAATGGCTAGGAGAAAAAATTGACAAACTCATTCTCCCTTCCACTTTCTTCCTCTTCAAATTGATTTCATTTTGGTGACAATATTCACTTGTTGTATTTGTTAATGTAATAAAATGATCCGGCCTATTACTGATATGGGAGATCAGCTATTGTTAGCAATGATAATCTCAAAGATCAAACACTTTGAGAAAATCTTGATTGAGAAATTTGTTCTTAATGAATTGAGATTTTTTGTCCTGATGATTATAGAAACTGCCACAAACAGGGGCGGAACCAAAAAAATTTTGTTGGGGGGACCAAAGTACCGAGATTTTTACTACACTATAGGCTTTGTAGGACCGTCTTCTAAACCGTATTCAAATGCAAGACCCTTTCCCTAAAATTTCGTGGGTCCCACCGTGACAAATCATAGTTTGTATAGAATCTCAAAATGATATTTGGAGTTTTTTTGGGACACATAAGTATGCTCATTGATAAATATTAGTGAAATAGACTCATAGTTAAATCTTAATTTGTTCAGAAACATAGTCCCACTAGTTTTTATCATCTAAAAAGGCTTTGCTCCAATCATATTTATTATGACATAGGTATAATTATAACTAAAACATAAGAAAGTAACTATTATTTTTTTAATTCAAAGTGGATATAACTCCATTTGGATTAGAGATTTATGTAATAAAAGAACACAAGGTGAAAATAATTTTGAGTGGTTTAGATTTTATATGTGAGCTTTAATGATTGAAAAAGACTAATACTATACTGCACACGATTATATTTACCAGGTGAAAATAACTAAAGTAAGAAAATTGTAAGATGGCTCCGTTTTTCTTCAACAAACATTTTACCACTCAGTATCGAACTTTCAATTTTTATTAAAAACTACGATGAGGGTATCTCAATCTGCTACTCGGAGACGGCATGTGGACAACTCTTAGCTAATCTAGCATAGTAGAACACATTAGATTCACATTTATGGTTTATTGAATAAATGGTTTGTGCAATGAGTTCCTATTTATGTAATAAATCACTTGGTAACATTAGCATACTCTTTCTCCTTTAACTCCTCCCTTTCCAGACTCTTTCTCCTTTAACTCCTCCCTTTCCTTTCCCTTCATTTATTTTTCTTCACTTTATTTTTTTCTCACAAATCAATTAAGATTGTGTAGCACTATTTTTGGGATTAACTAATCAGACACTTAGATATGACACTTGATGTTTTTGATGTCCGGGGTCCCATCTACCACAAAATGGAGGTGTAACATGATCTAAAGAAAGGAGATTTAAAAAACTCGGGGGAGCCATGGCCCTTACCAGCCCCCTTCTAGTTCCGCCACCGGCCACAAATGCATTATTTTCTTTTCTGGGTTGTGTTTATTCAACTAGGCAATTGTGATCCATAGATTTTCAATTTTTGCATGAGAGAGAGGTACTTCATTTCTGCCTCTCCAATAGAAAATTGAAAATCTGCTCTATTAAGAGATATTGGTCTTTTTTTATTTGCTGCAAGGAAACATTGTCGTGCCAAATGATGAGAGAGTGGACGGAATAGAAAATCCGAATAATTTTCCTCTCTAAATAAGCCCACTTAATGTACCGGTAAGACACTTTCTTATCGTCTTCCAATGAAGTCACCATTGCAAAAAATAAAAGTAAAAGAAAAGAAAAAGTTCTCAAAATGTGACTCAATTGATATGTTTCAAATGCTTCAACTAACAACCCATTACTTGCCCAAAATTTCATAAGCACTTGACACAAACAAGTTCACATGATTATTGAAATTACAACTAAAACTTCCACACTGCCCTTCAAAATCTACCCTTGATAGATAAGAACAGCCACAAAGCCTTTTGTTCAACATGGGGGTTGAACTACTTCTGTAGCATGGATTCATTGGTAGGAATCTCTACCTTCACAACATCAGCTGGAAGGATATCATTGGAAGTCGCTTTACTGATATCAGTCATTGGCAACTCAGGTGTCCCTTTCATCTTCTTGGGCGATGAGGGCGTCTGGACAATTGGATCCTTGCTTTTGCCCCATACAACAGAATAAAGACCGGCGACAATGATAATTGCTCCAATCACCCTGAAACAAGAAATTGTGCAATTATATTATGGGCTCATGTTCACAATTATGGTATTGAAACTAGGCCAAAGCATTAGATGTACAGGTTTAGTTTGGACTAGAGATGACAATGGGTCTAGTAAAAAAAGGTAACCACTCACCAGGCTGAGTACTCATCTCTATTAGGTGCGGGTTTGATAGTAGTTTATAGATATATAGTTTTACAGATTTTGGTCCAAGTTAGGTTTGAGGTGGCAATTGGGATTCTGAGTACCCCAACTCTCTCCACACCTTTTAAGGTATGAGATAGGTTAGGTTTGGTATCTTATAACCCTAAAACTATCCCAATATAATTTGCTTGATTCAACCTCTAATCGATGTACTGCGATAATCAGAAAAGCAATTTGGTGATCTTACATTCACTCTCATTTCCACATGAAATTGCAGAAAAAAATAAAAAAGAAAAAAAAAAGAAAAAGAAAGAGAGAGAGTGGTACCTTCCAAGGTTGATTTCCTCATTAAGAATGATAGTACCAAGGACAGCAACAATAACCATGCATAAGGGGTTGAAAGCTGTGACAAAAACAGGGCCTCTCTCCTTCATCACTACACCTTGAACACAGTAAGCAATCCCAGAGTTCACTATACCCTGCATAATAATATATACAATCATCACTTAATGAAGTTTTGGTTATGATTGCTTTGAATCAAGTATAAATTGGGCTTTGAAATTTAACCCCGCGCGTTGGCATGTTCACACCATTGATTAAAACCTGGGAAATCCAACTACTCGACTCGACTAAGAAGCTTATCGAATTAAGTAACTCAGTTGAGTCTTATTGAGTCCTGGTTTTACCTGATCAGATAGGCTTGGCTAGCCCGACTCTGTCACTAGTCGAGTCGAGCAGACTAGCCCTGATTTGCACAAGTCAAATCCATATTTAGAACTATGGTGCCAACCACTAGAGAAACCTGAACTTTGAATACACCGGACCTATTTAGTTTGAAATTTCGGCCCAGTACATGACTTCTTGGAGGTATGATTATGAATGATATGGATAGTTTCATCAGACTCAACTCAGTTATTGAGGTGATTGGTCTACATTCTACACCAGCCACAGACGAGCATATCTGTTTTATTCCATTCAGTTATTTAGGTGAATGGTCAGACCAGTCAAAGCACATTAGTTTCCTACATTTCATTAAAATCATATATAATCACATCATCCCATTTAGTGGGTTGGTGAAATGCTACTTCTCTCAGAGCAAAGCTTTTTTTTCTTTATGATTTAACAAGGTTTTATAGCTGACTGTGAGTCTGACACTACTCTCCTTTATCCAGGTTAGTGACCTACACATATTAAAGAAAGACACATGGCTGACAAAACTTTAAATGAATCATCAATAGATCACCCACTATGGGAGTGCTCTTGAGGAAGCCAAATGATTAGACCATGCTATCAAAAATTCAAAATGGGACCATTTAAGGGACATGGAGCGTGAAAGGTTCCATTCATGCACATCACTAATTAGATGATAAACTACTAAGCTAGCATAAAGAGTTAATAGCGCAAATTAATTTACTTACCGCATATACTGGAGCTAGTAGCCTTGTATCCCATCCGATCGACCAGGCATTGGCAACGTTGCGATTCATCACCAGTGATGCAGCTGCCCCTTCGATCATTCCCATCGTGCAGATCATGCTCGTCAGGGACAACTCTGCTGGGTATTCCTTTAGTGTGAAAGACTGCAACACCAAAACCACACCATCTGTTACATGATCTAACACAATTTTATTCAAGAGATGATGATGATGATGGATGATTTCAGAACAGCAGAAACTCACTTGTAGTATGAAGAAACAAGACCAACCAGTACAGCTGCAGATGAGCATTAGAGTCCCCTTGGCCCAGTTATGGCGGGATCCACTTTGGGTTGTTTCATGGTGGGCACCGTTTAAGATTGGGCCTTGGTACAATGTCATCACCAATGCTCCCGTTACTGTTAACAGGGTTCCCACCAGCTTAGCTTGGCTGGATAGCTTCTTGATCTTTATTTTCTCAATCCTGAACAACCCATCAACCTTGGATCATTAACAGTGTCAAGAAACCACATAGTAACTAAATGGCATGCATTATATGTATTCAGAGTTAGGACAACAGTGAACTGGTATCAGGCTTCTGAGCCAGCCTCATCTGGTCTTGATAAGCCTATCAAGGCTTGAATGTGAGTCCAAGTCCGAAATAGATCAGAGCCCAATAGATAAGTGTTATGGTTGTCCTGATCAGCCCACTGAGAGCCCAAGTCTCATAAGGGTTAAACTTGGGAAATGGATATGGCCCAGGAAGTGTCATGGATATCTAGTTATCTGATAACCTGAAGAACCCAGTATGAAATCAGGCCCATCTGATAATCATAAAGGATATGGCCCAGGAAGTGTCACGGATCTCTAGTTATCTGATAACCTGAAGAAACCCAGTGTTATCGGGTTTGGGCTCAGGTGAATCCAGGCAGTACCCAACTCCATTGATCGCCCTGCTAAAATTTTTCTTTGTGGGCCATTAACTCCTCCCTATCTGAGAGTTTGTGTGTGTGTTGTGTGTGTGTTGAATGATCATATATAAATTGGCATTGATTCATTGCGATTCACGACGACACCACCATGGATCCAGACCATCCCTTTGGTGGGCTATGGATGGTTAGGTCCATGATAGAATCCCTTGGCCTTGATACAAGTAATGGGGAGCTTACCTAACGAGTATTGCCAAAACAAAAGTAATGGCAGGAAGGATATTGTATAGTGCTGATGCAAATGTCGCTGACGTGTAGGTCAGGCCCACGTAGTAAAGATTTTGATCAATCACCGGCCTGGATATATATAAGAAAACACTTGTCTTGTTAAGAAGATATGCTAATTGCTATAAAGAAAGTTTGAAAGAATAAGGGGTTTAGAGCATTACTCCAAAAGTCCAAGCACCATTATCTTCAAGAAGGTAGATAATCTCAATTTGGGTCTTACTTTCCTGTAAAGAGAGAGAATGAATAATATGGTTCAGTTAAAAAAAAAAAAAAAAAACTACATGTCTACAACAAAGAAGAAATACTGATGTTACTTGTGGAATATAATATAGTTCAGTTAAAAAGCTACATGTCTACAGCAAAGTATAGGGTATGTAGACATAAGAAATGATCACTTCTAGACTAAGGGCTTGCACTGACCTATGTGGGATTTACATTCATAAATTTCTGCAATCTCTCATACCACTTCAACTTCAAATCCAATCAGTGTAACATGGTTGAAATGAAAACCATATTTTTCCAATACTTCTTTTATTGATGATCTTTAAGGCCTTAAAATCGCACCTACTTAAACATCCATTCAAGTTGATTCCCAATGTTTCTCATCCAGCCTGAGTTTCCATCTCCTGGTAGGCCTCAAATATTGGTGCTCATATAAGATGTGAAGAGCACACCATGTATTGTATGAAGAGCACACCATGTATTGTATACATAACACATAAATATATGATACAAAAATATGAACTTGTGGAGATTACAGGGTGGTTGCTGTGGAGAGCACACCTGCTCTTGCAGTTTCACTTAGGGATCAATCCCTAAGTTGGTAGGTTTCCCAAGTCTCCAATAGGCAAGAAATTAACTAATTAAGAATAAAAAATAAAAAATATGAACTTGTTTTGGGTAGGACTCAAGTTCAAGCTTGGTATGCATGGTCAAGCCAGACTCAATAAGCCTGGGTTAGCTCAACTTGATTCCTAAATAAGACTGAACTTGTCTGTGGGTCTTGCTCAGTTCAACTCTTTCAAGCTGCTCAAGGTGGCTTGTCAAATGTTCTAAAACAAGCTCAATCCACACTAACTTGAATGTGTAATTGAGAGAGAGAGAGAGAGAGAGACCTTTCGAGCACCAGCGCGAATGGCCCAATAACCAATACGGCAACGGCATGCCGGTAGACGGTGAGTACATAATGATTCAAGCCTCCCTTGAGACTCAGAGAAGTAACAATGTGCAAACCCGCATAGCCAAATTGCAATGACACCATTGCAATATAGGGCTTCAACCTCTTAAGCACACCCAAAAAAGACACACATGAACCCTGGCTTTCCATCTCTTCCTCTCAAAGTCTCAACCTCAGACGCTTCTACAAACTCAATAACTATATAATCCTCTGAAACAAGGGAAAGGAGATGAATTAGTTGTCCTTTCACCTTACTTCTCCACAACCCCATATCAACCCATATATATATAGGCCCAAGGGAGGTAGGTACCCATTCCTCTACAGTTCTTGCACGTATAAGTGACAGTCCCTAGATTCCTTATCCATTAACAAAAACACCCCATTTTGCAGACATCATAAAAAGAAATGACAAACCAGAGAGTCCTGGCCACTTTCTTTTGTATGGCCACAACTTAAAGTTGCTCACTCATGCAAAACACATGGTACGTCCATCACACCATGCTTTTATTTCTTTTCTTTTCATATTTAAACCAAAGTAGCCTGCTGGCTGCCTCAGTCAATTAAGCCTGAGGCCACTCCCGTCCATCTAGCATGCACACAACCCCCTCTAATCTACCATCTCAATCGTACACGTGGCCGGCACACCACCCCACCAATGATGAATCCATCTCCACCCATTGATCATATATGTGTTTTTCACCACTTGATGAAGGATGTTCTCAATCTCTTGGCCAGTTTTCTTCCGTTTTTTAACTACCCCATCTGAATGGATGGATGGTAATGATCCTGTGACTGAGATTTTCGGGCTGTGGGTCATCTATGATGTGTCTTGTGAGATGAACAGTGAAGATTGGCTTTTGAGTCATGGAATGAAGGGTGAGATGGAGGTGGTTGGTGGGGTTGTTTCATGGCCGAATGAATTGAAAACTGGGGTATGAAATTATTAGGGTTTAGTGCATTGCTGAGGTATTGGAGTTTTGGTGCAGTTTGGCAGATTGGGGTGGTGGAGAAGTTGAGAGATCAAAGCAATGTTGGTGCGCTCATCATAGGATTGCAATGTCCATTGTAATTAACTGCCTTCGATCCTGTTCTTAACCAACAAAAGGAAGCTCTAAGTACATAACATTTGTAATTATATATTGAGGAGGAATAATCTCTTGCACTTATGTACTTGTTAAGTAGAAGTTATACACTGATCATAACCGTCCAAATCATAGTCCCATCACAAGGTATGCTACCTAGGATTAGAATTATCAAAGACTTCACCAACGAGTAGAATGCAAACCATGCACATATAGTCCAGCTCATGGGGACCACTTGGATGCATTCCTTCTTTTGGATATAGGATGGGTGAAAAGGTCGCTTTACAAATAAGCGTCATGCAAGAAATGAGCCCCGCCATAATATCTTAGCCCTCCATTTAATAGCTTTAGAATTTAATGATCTTTTAACAATGGACAATTTTTTGAGATTCAAACCCAATGACGAGTAAATGTTCTATGAGTATAAAATTAGGCATGTAGCCAGATCGTGGGAGGATAAGAGATTGGAAGGAGTTGTAGGAGTTGTATTGATCAATGGTGGGCCCAAGTAGGTCTTAAGAGGCTGGCTACACATGCAGTTTGCTTATAGGAGAGAATTTTTAGAATTATCAATATGTAATGATACAATGACTCCATTATCGTCTGCTTGGGATATATTCAGACAATCCCAAATGGGTCTCTCTTAATTTATCTCCTATTGATGCTACCTTCAAAATGCTATTAAAAGCGCTAATTTTTTATTATATCTTTTCTAATTTTATTGCATATCTATTTCGATATTTTTATCTCTACCATACTCATTTTGTGTATTTTTGGCTTCTTGATTTGCCAACATTTTGGTCCATGGTCATAATTGTTCTAATCATTATTTTATAAGAATTTTACTTCCATCTTTTTAGCTTGCGGACCAAAAACTCCAGTAGCAAGTCTTCATTTCAATGATCCCGCTCTTATTGTAGATTACATCCTCCTCAATCTCTCTATTTTTATAAATTATCAAGACAAGGTATTATAATGAATCTCTTTGCAATATCCCTTGAACTTTAATCCTCATAGGAGTTTCAGCTCCTTACAAATCTATATCTTAAGGTTGTTATTCATGTATTTTATCTTTATGTGAATTGTTTTAAAGCACGGAACTCTAAAGCCTCCCGCCATTTCTAAAGTCTTGCATTCACTAATTCACATCATCTATCAATTCATGTCGATGGAGCATATTCCAACTTTAAAAATGAAAATCCCTCGACTCACAAAGTAGAGTCTAACTTTAAAACTAGATGGGCAGCACTTCGATAATGATGGTGATAAAAATCCCACTTAGAGTACCGGATTAGAAAAAAAAAACGAAAAAGAAAAAGAAAAGAATAATTTCTCATTTTTTTAAGCCCTAAACCCTAATCATGAGAAACCCATATGAAGGTAAGAGGATAAACATGTATGCCACGCAGTCGGTGGGTAAGTAACATGAGAAGTATCAAATAGGATAAGTTATATTAAAACCTCCATTAAAAGTCACACAGGAGTTTTCCCTGCCAACTCCAACTCATTTCATAGGTCAAAAATGGGTGGGTGAGTTTCCTTGGCAGCCAGATGCAACCTTACTACAATGGGAGTACACACAGGGGAACACTCAAAGGCTAACGTGTGTGTCCAATAACTCTAATAAAAAGGCAAGGTAGACACTTTGATTGGTGAGTGGGAGTTGTCACTGTAGGTCCTTTTCTTGCTGCATGTTGTAATGCAAAAGGCAGAGCTAATGGCTCACATGATGCATGAATTGACTTATTAAACATGAGGCAGGAACCTGTGGCACCTGGTTTACATCACTTAGTATGGTTTCCACATCACATTAGCTGAGAACAACTTATGAGTGTATGTCCACCCAAAATTTTTTTCCTAATAGTTCATCCCCCTTTGTGCAAAGGATAGAGGGCTTTGTAATAGGTATAGATATTGGAGTGAGTTTCTGTGTGGTGGGTGATCTTTGACAAATTTGATCTTGGCATATCATCTTATGTAAGGACCTGTTTGTTTTATGTAATTGAATTTCAAGGTATTTATGACTTTTTTTTGTCTGAAAGTGTTAAATAATGAAGAATAAAATCCGAATATCCAAAACTGACCATCAAATAATTTCTCCTTTATAATGAGCCTATGGAGGTTGTGGTTTTAAGTCACTTTACCTATAAAAAAAAACAAAATCATCCCCTAGTAAATGAGTTAAGAAGATTGAATATGAGAAGATAGAAAATGAATTTCCAACCAGCACCCTATTTGGTACAATCCTAAGAAAGTCAAGATCTCACTTATAGTACTTCCTTATATCCTTTACATCTTACCTCTTTAATAATCTTTCTATAGAGTTCATTTGATTATGAATTTATATGCATTTTATATAGACGAACGGGCCTGAGAAAATTTTATTTTTTTTGATGATTTGATAAAATCTAACAAGGTCGATGGCATGGTGCTTTCGAAGAATCTTAGGGTTTTCATGATAAGCTTGATGGGTGATTATAAGCTTTGATGAGTCTTCAAAATTGCACATTTTTCATCATTAATTTTTAATAATTAAGGACTTAATCATCAAATCATGGTTGATTTCATTGAGAAATGATGATTTTATGTTTTTAAGTCAACATCCTTTGGAAAACCACATTTTCACTTAAAACCATGAAAATTCTATCTTTAGCATGAAAAGCCAAAAATCTCTCATGACTTTTGATTTACACATAAAATAATTTTTCTTGATTATTTTTATAGGGTATCTTCGTGTTTTTGGAACCCGCCTTAAGAGAGAAACAAAGGAAAAAGAAAAGTCCACACAAGCTATATGTGGGACCCACACCAGTACACGAGAGCACCACCCATAGGTGTGAACGCAGATGGATTGTCATAGCTGCAATAATGAAGACATGTCCCCAAGATTTGAGATCGATCAGCACAGTAACTCCTTGGGTCGAGCGAACTATAAGGTGGGTCGAGCGATCAATATTCTGTGAAGGGTTCGCTATAGCGGACATTGGGGTCGCTCGAGCGAACTGTATTTTGTCTTCAGTATTGCGATCCAGAGGCTTGAAGGCTAGCTCAAGTGGACAGATGAATGGGTCGAGCGAAGAATCCTCTGTGTAGGTTCGCTCGAGCGAATGTGAGATCGCTCGAGCGACCTCTGACAGTTCTGAATTTTGAGAACTTCTACTTTAAACGAATTTCTTCTTTAAAGATTTGCAGTCCTTTTCTAAGAAAAACACAAGATTAAAGAATCCCGATTTTGTCCAATTTCCAATGAATTAGCCAACCTAAAATAAAAATCTTACAATCTCCCCCTTTGGCAATTCATGGACAAAACACCTAATACATGAAAAATCTACCCATATCCTTCAAGACAAAAAGACTTAATTTAAACAAAAAATTTGTGCAAAACAAGAAGTAGAATCCTTTTTAACACCTGCAAGATTTTTCACAAAAGATCAAGTGAAGAATCACAGAAAAAGCTAAAAGATGCAATCTAATGATTTCAATCTAATAATTTCTCCCCCTTTTTGGACATAAAATTGACAAAGAAAGAAGAGTAAAAGAGCGAGAAATAACATAGCGAAACATCACAGAAGTATGACATGAGAAAGTCAGCAAAATAACAATAGTTCAAAAGAGACAGTAATATAACCAAAACAGACCACAGCAGAAATAGTAATAAAGAGTAGCAAGCATAAGAAATTTTCAAAACAACGGTGAAGTCAACACAGTTTAGAGTTCAGAGGAGTATCACTGATGTCCTTGGCCCAATCTAGCAAGAATCTCAGAAAGGGCTTGATCTACTGAATTGAACCGGCCATGTACTGCAACCAAACCTTCATCAATTTGCACTGCCAACCCCTGCACTTGTGCTTCTAACAGAGCAATTCTGTCAGGATGTTGCTGTTGCTCCCCCTGACCCTGTGCAGGCATGTCTTTTGCATCACTTGGAACCTCCTCACCAAACTGACCGATGGGGATATGAGTTGTGGATCTCTTCGGAACCTCCTTGAAAGTGAGGAAATCAGCGATAAGAACTCCAAAAGGAAGAAGAGAATTCTTCTTGGCATTGAGTGATTTGATGAAGACATTTAATATGACATGTGGGATGTTGCCTGTTTACCAGTTCCAATACAGTATAACAGATATCCATTTCTTTTGGTCACATCAGAGGTGTGTTCATGAGGTTCCAATTGTGACACACAAATCGGTTGAGAAACCAATATTCCTCAGTTAAATTGCCATGAAGTATTTGTCCCCCAGGCCAGCGAGTTTGAACTCCACAAATAGTAGTTGCAACAGCGTCGTAATCAATGGGTTCAGGGAGTTCAGCAGGAATAGGATAAGCCGGATTTGTAGATTCTGGTATAGAAAGGAACTCAGCAAGGTCACCAACACCAATTTCCAGCCATTTTCCTCTAACATAAGTCTTGATGGAGCCCGAATCCAAAACCTCTAAGTTACAGTATAATTCTCTCACCCAATCAACATGAATTTTGTTAGAGTTGAACTTGATCAAAGAAAACCAGTTACGGTTGGCAAGGCTACAGAATACTCATTTGCATTGCAACTCTTCAGCTACTTCTCTTTCAGATTCAACATTCCTTGTCTGAAACAATTCATAAAACTGATTTGATTTTCCCAAAGAAGGAAACCGAGTATGGTCATAAGTGGAGGAAGACGATGAAGAAGCCACATGAGGTCTCTTTTGATGAGCCATCAAAAAGGAAACTGGAATGAATCCAGTGACAGATATTCCAAGTCAGTAAACAATTTGAATCAACAACTAGACCTACAAAAAAAAAAGGGTATCTCCACCCATCTCCACCGACCAAAATATACATCCATCCAAACCTTTTCCTCAATGCAAAAGGAAAATGCAACTTCCATCCAGTCACAATTTTATCTCCAACTTTCATTCATTCACGATGATCCACCAATGCTCAAGTCAGAAATCAACCAAGAATAAGAAATAGAGCCGTGAACAAAAGAATGCAAATCAATTTCCAAACAATCCAATGCAATGAAGAAAGAAAAATGAGGAAGATGAGATGGAAATGATGGAGAATAATAAAAATAAAATAAAATGGGATTCATGAAAGAGGTGAATCATAGTGCACAAAATGAGAAAAACGCACAAGAAGAAGATGGTGAAGAAAAGAAATAGGGTAAAAAGAGAATAGCCAAGGAAAGATAAAGAAGATGATAATGAAAAGAATGGGGAAAGAGAAAAAAAATACCTGAAAGGGGGAAGAAAACCCAGTCACACAGCAGCAAGAAGGGGGGAAAGAAGGAAACTAGGGCACCAGAGAAAAAACGGAATGAAGAAGAAGAAAAGGAAACACGCGCTGATTATAAGTTCGTCAGGTTCGCTCGAGCGAAAGTTAATGTTCGCTCGAGCGAACGGCCTAGGGTTCAAAACTTCAAATGCAGCGCGGCAAGAGTTCTCTAACGGTTATTGTTCGGTTAAATTGGTCCATGAATAGTGAAAATATATCACTATAAAAAAATTTATAAACTTAAGTACACAGTGAAAAAGTGAACAAAGTATGACCAAAACAAAAATAAAATTGTGTAAACCACTCCCTCTGAATCTCCCTGAGAAGAACAAAATTGTTGCATAGGGAGCACACCCATCAACAAAAAAAGTTGTGCAAAATAGTTTTTTTTTTTTTTAAAGATACACATTGGCTTTCTTCGCCTCCTCCCTTTTTTTTTTTTGAATAACATCCAAGGACGGGTTAAAACATCATGGGTGACTTTCACACTATTGAACATGGTAGCCTTTTCCAAAAGAAAATTACCAATCAAGTGGAAGCTTTCACACATATTCATAGGTAGCCATCTTCCTCCGATTTAACCTTATTACTACGACATCTCACGAAGATAAAAATGGAGATAGCAGTGAGAGAATCAAAGACGATCCGTGCAGTGCAAAAAAAAATGGTCAGGTGAAAAAGTGATTGTGCACTTAAATAAATAAAAACTTATGGGGTGTAGGGAATTAGAGAGATCCCTAGAGATTTCCGTAAAGATTCAAACCGCGTTGCATCTAAGGGTTTCGTGAAAATATCAGCAAGTTGAGACTCGGTTGGAATATGATGCAAAGCAATTGTTCCCTCTTCCACGAGATCACGAATGAAATGATGCCTAATGTCTATATGCTTAGTACGTGAATGTTGGACAGGATTTTTAGAAATATCAATTGCACTCTGATTGTCACAGAAAACCGTCATTGTAGTATGCTCAATTCCGTAATCCTGCAACATCTGTTTCATCCAAAGGAGTTGTGTGCAACAACTTCCAGCAGCAATATATTCAGCCTCAGCAGTCGAAAGAGAAGTCGAAGTCTGTTTTTTACTATGCCATGCAACCAAATTGTTTCCAACAAAAAAACATCCACTAGAAGTACTTTTTCTATCATCCACACAACCAGCCCAATCGGCATCAGAATAGCCAACAATGGTTGTGTTGGTGTCTTTTGACATCCAAATTCCATACTCAACAGTCCTGCAGATGTATTTTAGAATTCTTTTCATAGCATGAACATGAGACAACTTGGGTTTTGCCTGATATCTTGCACAGACTCCGACACTATAAGCTATATCAGGACGACTAGCAGTGAGGTAAAGAAGACTACCTATCATGCTTCTGTACATTTTTTCTTCAGTATCCGTTCCATCAGTATCAAGACTGATTTTGACTGTGGTGCTCATCGGAGTCCTAGCATGTTTCGAGGATTGCATTCCAAATTTTTTCAGCAGCTCTCTGGCATATTTTGGTTGAGATATGAAAACACCAGATGGGGTTTGCTTGATCTGTAAACCCAGGAAGAAGGATAACTCTCCAACCATGCTCATTTTAAATTCTCTTGACATACATTCAACAAACTTTTCAGACAAAAATTCAGACGTTGAACCAAAAATGATGTCATCGACATAGACCTGAGCAATAACAATGTTGTTGTTTTCTCTTTTAATGAACAGTGTCTTGTCAACACTATCTCTTTGAAAATCATTGTCAATCAAAAATTCTGTTAACCTCTCATACCAAGCTCTTGGTGCTTGCTTCAATCCGTAAAGAGCTTTTCGCAATTTGTAAACATGAGTTAGAAAATGAGGATCTTCAAATCCTTTTGGTTATTCAACATATACTTCCTCATTTAAGAAACCATTCAGAAAAGCACTTTTGACATCCATTTGAAACAACTTAATATTCAAAAAGCAAGCAATAGCAAGCAACAAACGCACTGATTCAAGTCTAGCAACAGGGGCAAAAGTCTCATCAAAATCAATTCCTTCAATTTGTGTATACCCCTGAGCTACTAGTCGAGCTTTATTCCTAATCACTTGACCCGACTCATCAGTTTTGTTTTTGAAGATCCATTTAGTTCCAATGACATTTGTATGAGTGAGTCTAGGAACAAGCTCCCAGACTTGATTTCTTTCAAATTCAGCAAGTTCATCATGCATAGCATTTATCCACGAATCATCCACAAGAGCATCTTTAACATTTTTTGTTTCTAAAGTGGAAACATAACATATATGACTTACCTCATCACGTACTTGTTTCCGAGTTTTCATGGGAGCAGAAATCTCACCAATAACTTTGTCCAGAGGATGATCATTGATAACTTGTCCTTTTTGAGATCGAGGATGAACAGCTGATGGAGAGGCACTTATCTCTACAAATTGTCGAATAATATCAGGTACATTGAGATCAGAAGAGGAATTCTTTGGACTAACAGGTTCAGCAATTGAAGTTATTTCCTTATGCTTTTTCGAAATAGGTGTGGCTTGACTTTCAGATTTGTTGTCAACCTGTTCAGAGGAAGGAGAAAATATTAGTCCTTCTTCATCATCAGAAAAATAATCAACAGTTCCTGCATCATCTACAACCACATTAATAGACTCCATGACAACAGAATTTTTAAGATGAAACACTCTGTATGCTTTGCTTGTCAATGAGTAACCAAGAAAGACTCCTTCGTCACTTCGAGAGTCAAATTTTGACAAGTGTTCTCTATCCCGGAGAATGTAACACTTGCTGCCAAAGGTTCAGAAGTATTTAATGTTTGGCTTGACTCCTCTCCATATCTCATATGCGGTGGTTTTTGTTCCTGGACGAAAATAGACACGATTAATAACATAGACAACTGTATTTACAGCTTTAGCCCAAAATCGTTGTGAAATATTTTTGCTATGTAACATCACTCGTGCCATCTCTTGTACCACTCGATTTTTTCTTTCAACTACCCCATTTTGTTGAGGTGTTTTAGGTGCAGAAAACTCATAATTGATTCCATGTTTAGTGCAAAAAGAGGAGAAATCAGAATTTTGAAATTCTGTTTCATGATCGGAATGAATCCTTGAGACGCCACCAAAATCTTGTCCTTTATCTGCAATAAGCAATGACCACAAATCATTAAACACATCAAAAGTTTTTGATTTATCACGTAAAAAATGCACCCAAGTTAATCTGGAAAAATCATCAACTGTTAAAAATATGTTTTTCTTACCACCAATACTTTCAATTTTGGTTGGTCCCATAAGATCCATGTGCAACAGTTCTAAAGGTCTTTTAGTGGTAAGTGAATCGACCTTTTTGTGTGGTGCTTTAATCTGTTTACCAATTTGACAGGGACCACAGACAGTATTCGGGGCTCTTTTGAGTTTGGGTAGCCCACGAACCAGTTCATGAGTTGACAATTTTTCCAGGTCTTTGTAATTCACATGGCCCAAACGTTAGTGCCATAATTCAATGTCACTCATGATAGCAGAATTACAAGACAGTTCTTTGTCTGAAGAGACAACATAACAGTTGTCTGGATTTCTTATTCCATGCAGCAGTGTTTTTCCCTTTTTATCTATAATTGTGCAATCTTTTGTTGAAAAATGTACCTCATTTTTGTCATCACACAACTGACTTATGCTTAAAAGATTGGTTCGCAGTCCATCAACCAAATAGACATTATTAACTGGAGACATACCTGGAATAGTTACAATTCCTTTTCCAATAACTTTTGCCTTACCTCCATCACCGAAACGAACACTTCCACCACTGTAATCTTCAAGGGAGGTAAACAAAGCTTTGTTTCCTGTCATATGTCTGGAACAACCATTATCCAAGTACCACACATCTGAATTTGTAGCACTAAGTGCTGTAAGGACCACATTACAGCGTAAATCAGATTTACGGACCCATACAGGTTTGGTCCTAATCTGTTGAGTAGTAGATTTTTGCCTTCTACGCTGATTTCTATTATAGTTTCTCAACTTATTGCAGTGTGGTCGTATGTGTCCCTTAATTCCACAAAAATGACAAATTGGAATAAATTTTGGTTTGAAAAAATTCTTTGGATATGCAGTATTTGGATAGACAATAGGCGGTGCATTCATTGTAGGTCCTTGAACAAACACAGTTTTACCTTTGTCTTTCGAAGTAGAAGCACTTTGGACATAACCAAGTCCAGCTTTTGAGGACGGAGGCAATTGACTTCCCAGAATTTCATTTAACTTTATTGATCCAGTATTCATCCAGTTAATTGATGCTTTTGCAGATTCCAACTCAACTAGAGCCATCTTCAACTTTCCAGCGAGATTTTCTTTTTCAGATTTGCAAGAGTTCAACTCGTTTTGCAACTCGATTAATTCAGTTTCAGCCTTCTGAGATTTTTGTTGCAAATAATCGTTTTCTTGACCTGCAAGAATCAATTTGTCAGACAAAGTCGCTCGTTGATCCTCTAATTGTCTTACCTTAGACTGAGAATCAGTCAATGAAGTTTGCAAAGATGAGTGCTTTTCTTCCATGGCCTTCAATTTCAAAGCTTTCTTCTCACTGATTTTTGACATTCTCATGGATTCAAGAAGTAACTTTTGATAATCTTCATCACCTTCCTGTTCTTCATCAGAAATTTGATTAATATCTAAATCATCTTCAGACTTAGATTCCTACACAGAAGGGATGTTAGAAAGAGCCATGAAAGCAACGAATTTTCCAGATTCACTCGAAGGTAAATCAGGTTCAGATACATCCTCATCAGAATCCTCATCCCAAGCAACATTTAATGCCTTGCTTTTATTCTTTTCTCTGCGATTTGCACGCTTCGAAGCAATGTGTCCATATCCTTGACATTCAAAACACTTTATTGGCTTTGTTGCACCCTTTGAATGATTTTGTTCATTTTTTGGTACAAATTTTCCTTTGTAAGATGGCTTGGAATTTGATGAGTAAGGTGGTTTGGAATTTGATGAGTCCTTCTTATTAAAATTCTTCCTGTTTATCCAAATCTTTTTCAATTTCCTTACAAGATATGCCTCAAAATGTTCATCATCTGTATCACTATCCGGATTACAAGTTTCATGATCATCCACTAAAATGGAAGATACTAGGGCAATGTCCATTCCCTTTTTTACTTGACAGTGAATAGCCTCGAAAGTCTGTAAATTTCCAACAAGTTCTTCAACTAATAAAGAATTCAGATCCTTATTTTCCTCAATGGCAACTACTTTTGGACGAAAACGTTTTGGGAGAGACCTCAAGATTTTCTTAACGACTTTTATGTTGAGGAATAGGTTCTCCCAGATTAAAAGATAAACTAACAGTTTTAAACAATTTTGTATTGAAGTCGTCGAAAGTTTCAGATTCTTTCATACGTATCGTCTCAAAGGCAGTTGTCAAGTTCTGAAGTTTAGTTTGCCTGACAATTTCTGTTCCTTCATGAACAGTTTGAAGAAGATCCCAGGCAGCCTTTACAGTAGGGCAAGCAGACACCCTATGGAACTCAGATACTTTGATTCCATTATAAATAGCATGTATGGCCTTATTATTGAAGTTTGACTTGTTTTTCTCATCAAGAGTCCATTCAGCCCTGGGTTTGGTCTCGTTTGCCCATCAACAACTACGGTGGGTTTAGTAAATCCATTCACCACAACTTCCCAGACTTGGTCATCAATAGCCTTTAAAAAAACAATCATCCTTACTTTCCAATAAGAATAATTGGATCCATCCAGAAGAGGGGGCTTGCTGGTAGATGTTCCTTCTCTATTGATATCCATTAGAGATCGGTAAAGTGATTACACAATAGATTAGTGTAACCTGCTCTGATACCAATTGAAAAACCTGGGTATCTACCTTAACACAGGCAGAGGTCCCAATAATCTGATCTTTATTGAATATCAATCCACTGATTATTAAACTAGTAATTAACCCTAATCCAAATCAAAAGCAATCAACCACAAAGAGAAAGAGACGCAAGATTTTTACGTGGAAAACCCTGTTCGGGAAAAAACCACGGACCTTATCGTCTAGGCCAACAGACAACCAAGCACTATTAGAATAACAGTTACAAAATATACTCACAACCCTTCCCAGTTGTTGACTCAACTTAAGGACTGCGCGATCTTGCCGACTACACGCCGTTTACCTTCACCGTGCTTGCAACAACCAACTTGAAAGCCTCTTCAAGATGTCTCTATGTAAGAAAAATGGAACGAAACATTAATCCAAAGCTTGAAAACCTCAGCACATCAGATGATAGCTTTGGAGGGGAATGGATCTCTCAAGTTCTCTCTAAGGATTGCTTAATGGGAGAGATGGCTTTGAGTGGAGAGATAAAGGATATTTATAGCCTTTGATTCGTGCCTCATTACTTGGGAAACAAGTAGGATTGTAAGTAGTAACTTGGAGGCTATTAGAAGACTGTGCTGGGCAAGTTTCCAATATGGCGATCAGGTAGTTCGCTCGAGCAAATTGCTCTCTGTTTGAAATCGATCAGCACAGTAACTCCTTGGGTCGAGGGAACTATAAGGTGGGTCGAGCAATCAATGTTCTGTGAAGGGTTCGCTCGAGCGAACATTGGGGTCGCTCGAGCGAACTGTATTCTGTCTTCAGTATTGCGATCCTGAGGCTTGAAAGCTCGAGCGGACAGATGAATGGGTCGAGCGAAGAATCCTCTGTGTGGGTTCGCTCGAGCGAATGTGAGATCGCTTGAGCGGACTCTGACAGTTCTGAATTTTGAGAACTTCTTCTTTAAACGGATTTCTTCTTCAAAGATTTGCAGTCATTTTCTAAGAAAAACACAAGATTAAAGAATCCCGGTTTTATCCAATTCCCAATGAATTAGCCAATCTAAAATAAAAACCTTACAGGCCTAGACTCACCATATTCATGAGTAAGCCCATGAGACGAAACCAACAAGATATATTATAAAGAATTCAATTTGTTGTAATTTGGTCATTATTTTAATCTTACATGTGCGAATTTGAATTTTATAATATTTGTTGGGCAAGTATTTTACTGAAATGGACCGTGCATACCGATCTTTACTGAAGCTCCGGTAAGACCACCTTCTGTTTTGATCTCTCCATATAAACTTAGGACATCGATCAAGTTCTGATCGCATCACATTGGCACGGTTTTTTTAAATGAGTCGGTTGTTTCAAAGAAGTTACACAGAGTAAGTGCTATGCTAAAGTGAAAAACAAAAGATTCAAAATACCATTATCCAGGGAGAGAAAAGTTGTCCATCACTAAGAGCAACGTCTATAGGGGAGAGGATAATAGCTTTACTATATCGAATTGGAAAGAAGATCATATATGATGATAAAAGAGTGAACAATATATTACAATATATGGTTTCACCATCTCAAGAGGAGAAGAAGATACAATGGAAAAATTAGAGAAATTCTATTACAATCACTTCAAGTGAGATAAAATAAAATACAAATCTATAATAAAAGTTTCATAAAGTGTCATATGCCCTCAAAAGAGACCAACATCTTACTTTATTTTAACAAATACTCACATATAAGAATCTTCTTTTTCATATAGAGACATTCATTTCTTAGAATAAGATGCTCTCATATAATATATAGAAGAGGTTGTCAGCTTATTCTCAGTGGAATTACAAATATTCACATATAAGAATCTTCTTTTGCATATAGAGACATCACTAATTCAATGAAGTCGAGCTTGCTAAGGTGTTTTTATTTATATATGAGATACTCTTCAGTGGTTCAAAAATCTGGGTGAAGAATGATACTTTCATCACTGATATGTTTGATATGAGAATAGGTTCATTTGTTGGACTCTAAGCATGATTTCAAGTTTCAACCCATAATAATCATGTGATGTCAGCCGATATATAATAATTGAATGTTGGTAGAATAATAATAATAATAATGTCATTTGATGTGCCGAAGGGCCTTGCTTCCATAAAATGAAATTTGACAAGAAGCCACACAAAAAGACTTTTAAGCTAAGCAGTTAAGATTTAAATAAGGAGTAGTGCTACTTGGACAAACTATTTGGACAGAATTTTGGACAAACACTATGGTATGCCTTGAATATCGTATATTTAAGGCATACCATAGTGTTTGTCCAAAATTCTATTCAAATAGTTTGTCCAAATAAACTTCTTGTTTAATAAGTGAATCCCACTAAATTCTAAGAGTCAGCTTAACAGGATTCAGACTTGGAAAAAAAATTAAAATGCAATCTCAAATTAATCTTTCTCCATTATGCTTCTTAAGCATTAAATTAACTTTGTGATAATAAATTGAGATTTGATATAATTGGTTTGATCAAGCCAGACATTAGTATGAGGCTTAAGATCATCATGAGTCTGGATCCTCTATGGCTAAATAAATCCAGAGTTAAAGGAGTGGAACTTCATAGTGAGGCCTACCAATTAAAAAGTATTTGAGCTGCTCAAAACAAATGACCTTTTAGTTTATGGGGTATTACCAGATTTTATTTCAATGGGAGTTGGTCGCATCAAAAGACTGATCTTTTGGTTAAAAACATAATTGACACAATCTTATGCATATTTTTTTTATTACGTTTTTCATCAAATAGCTAAGGTAAAACTTAGGGATACACAACACAATGGGAGAGCGTTTATTTTAAATAACTTGAGTTTTCAATAGGTGGGCCCCATTCCTCTCCTTGACTCAGAATTTCTTTAAGGGATTATTTGTCTTTTACGCATTTAATGTGAGAATTTCATGTGCATATATACATATGAAAAAAAATGCTGCATATGTAAAATTAAGCACATGTAAATGTTACATATATAAAATTTACACGAAGACAGGGTTTGAAGCCACAACCTCTCTTAGGCAGGGTCTATACTAGCACCTCTTGACACCATAACTAAATTTCATAAGAAAATAACCTCATTTATCCACCGGTTTTCCACGTCATTTATGAAAATAAAATATTAAAAAAATAATGAGATAATGCTTAACAGTTATGCTTGTGCATCATTTGGATATGTAAATGAGGAAAGATGCTCTTTTCCGAGTAGCTGTGAGTAGTCCATCTCTATGGGGCCCATTTGGGTCCACTTTGATCAATGCAGCTCGTTTGATACTCTTGTTGTCCTACGATCTAGCGTTCTCCCAATTTTACAATCATTGAACTTTCACTCACCGTTGGATTGAATTAAATCAATAATTAAGATGCTATTAAACTTTAAGTACATTGATTTCAGGGCTACGTTCGCCTAATGGGGCTGAGGTTTTATTGTTTTTTTTTTTTTTTTTGCTCCCCCTTATTCATAAGAAAACTTTATCATCGGTCCTTCTTCCATTGAGTAATATGCATACGAGTAACATGCATGCAATGTGCTCCAAAGAGAACAGTATTTATACTGATAATGAGTGCAAACAAATGACCCCAGCATTAAAAGCGAACCAACAAGATATCCTCCAAATGTCGTAAATCTGGTGGTTAGAATTACCCATTAAGAGATACACCTATATATTGGACCCAAGTGGCCACACATTTTTCTTTTGGCAGACCAACATGACGATCAGACTCTTCAACAGCCTAAAAGTTGATATAAAATGAAGGGACAGGACAGATAATGCAGCGTCCACTCACTGTTGTTCTTGGGCTATGACGTCTGTCTTTGGGGCCCACCAAAATTGGACGACCTCGATCATTCTAATCGTCTAGATTCTGCTCCCTATATTGGTCGTTATTGATCATTGCCAGCAAATGACAAAAATAGGCAAGACTGATTTGGTACTTGTTTTGGTCAATCCTGCTGGAGGGAATTTCAGGTGAACTTCAGAAGAGGTGAAGCTTTCTTTTTCTGATCATGGCAATCAATTCACATGTGGGACCCACTATTCAGTGATTGGGGTCAGCTGATGGTGGATGGGATGGGAAAATGTGAAGTGTCTTTATAGTGGGGGTGCTTTGACTGTGCCAGAAAATAGGCTGGCAATAGAGAACCAGAAGGACACCCCCTTCAAAGGCTTTTTAGGAGATTTGACATTTTAATACTCCTTAAATACTCAATTCTCAATTTCATATGATTAAAATCCTATAAATATCATCAAAGTCGTTAAGTTACAGAGTCCAAAACGACCCTGAGCCGAGGTTGAGCTTGACAGTTTTGTGTGTGTGAGCCAAAGCTCAATTAAGGCAAAGCTAGCTCGACTTACTAACAACCCTACTTGCTATGAGACTGTGTCATTAATTGGCTTAAAAGATCATCAATCACTTTTAGTATTTCTCTCTCTACACAAGTGGGGCCATCCAAAGAAAATAATTATGGGTCCATGCACCTGAATAGTGACCTAACAATAGACCTAACAATAGACTCACTTAAATGATGCAATGATGGGTAACCCACTCCAATGCCACTCACCCACCAATCCATATGGTTCCTCACTCCTCAGTCCTCACATGTGACCCACTAGATCCAACAAGCCCCATCAATTGTGTGGGACCCTATGTATGAAAGGTCTCTAATCATCCACTAAATTACCCATGATGTCCATTTACAAAAGATTTAACAGATCCAATCAAACAACTATCTTACTCATTTAATTGGGCATGCAAGAATGGCTAGAACAGGCTGGATCTAGGTTCCATGTAGATAGCTAGGTTAGAATGACTAGAACTTCATCTGGTGGGACCACATAGATGGATGGATGGGTTGGATCTAGTGGATCCCATGGCAATGGTGTGATGGGAAGCATGCATGGTTGGGCATTTTATCCAATGGGCTCCACATAGATGGTTAGTTGTTGTTTTTTTTTTTTTGGTGCTGAAGATGGTTAGTTTAGTTTAGTCTGGTGAACCTTACGCAAGTCTCATGAAGATAAGATAGGTGGATCTTTCACTCAGTGGGTCCTATATAGATATATAAATAGATGAGTAGGATCCTTCATCTTGTGGTTTCATGTAGATAGGATGGATGGTGGGCATCATGTGGTTACATGTAGATAAGATGGCTGGGGTTTTTCATCTGAGTGGCGCACCTAGGATTTTTATTTAGGTGTGGCAGACAATGGTCAATTAAATATTAAAAATGTCAAAATCAACGCCAACTATCAATAGTATCCACTTATTGCATGCATGGTTTAAAGACTTTTTTTAATTTTTTTTATTTTTTTTGGCAAAGTAAATATAAAGAACTCATATATATCCCGCTACTAATCAACATATTGCTTCCCCACAAATTATGTAAAGGTATGGTGAGAGGGTGCACATTTATGCAATGCTATTTTATAGTGACCAAACTGTATGAACTTAAAGAAAAAGGAGAACGATTGAGCAAAGAGTTTCTAGGTTTTTTATTTGGGAGATATCTGAGACCGAAAGCGACGGGTTTTTCGATACATGAGGTGGGACGATTACTTTACTGAAATTGCGCATAGCCATATAGCCCATGCAAATTTTAATATATTTTTGGATCATCAGGCCCCAGGTCCGAATCATCTAGGTCCGCCACTAAATGGGTCCCACATAAACAGGTGAATGGGTGCACAGGTGAATGGGTGGATGGATTAAACACTATCATCCCAAAGTGTCTTTTTTTTCTTTTTTTTCAATTTCTCTCTCTTTCTATTCTTTTATGGTTTTTACTTTATTTGGGGGTAACATCAACTTTCTACTCCCAACATAAACCTGGAATGTAAGTGGCTACAGTGGGCTCAGAAAGATAATTGGATTCCCATTTGTATTCCAATTAGAGTGAAACATGCATAATCCTAGAAAATGATCATGATGGTATTTTATCAAGTTTTTTTTTTAATAATTCGATGACGGCTGCTTCCATTTAACACTAATCATCATGTTGTTTTCGAACAACAGAAGAATTATGATGCCCTAATATATATATATATATTGGAAACATATCAACATGGAGGTGTGTCTTTTTTCCCCCATTCACTTGTATTATCTTCATCCTAATATATCCATAAATATTTTCGTGGGTCCTTTGCTATTGGGGGATTTTGTATAACACCACCTTTAACCTTTCTAGAAAGAGGAGGTTTTTTTTTTTTTTTTTTTTTTTTCTTTTGGTCAACACCCCCTCCCCCACCACCTTCTCCTCTCACTCTTTGTACATGTTCTCTTTCCCCATGTGTGAGTACTCACTCTCCATTCTTACGAATTCTCTCTCCTCGCAGGTGCAAGTCTCTCTCCTTGCGTGTCGGTACTCTCATGGTTCCTTCCCCCACCTCTTCTCTTCATTTTTAAAAGGCCCCATTCCACCTCATTTTTTTTAGGGCTTGAGGTCCACTTTCATCAATTCCAATCCTTTCAGATATTGACACAAGCTCAAAATTCACATTTTTCTAGATATTGTTCACAGTTAGATTTCATCACGAGATAATTGCATAGTACATAATTGTTAGACTTTAATGACTAAAAACTAAGGGCTATCATCATCTAATTGTGTTAATATCTTCTTCTTTTTCCTTTCCCACGTCTACACCCAAAACTATTTTTTATAAATCCAGGGTATCTCCCGCCCATCCTAACCCTAGAGCCTTTGGACACTCGATTCTTAACAGCCGAGAACTAATCCCTAAGGACACATGTGAACCCTTCTATCCACATGCACCAATCAAATAAAACTACAAAAGGTTGCCAACATCTACATCCAAATTTTTTTGTCCTTCTAGTTCGATTTTCTAGCCCCTTTGCTAGTTATTGGCAAAGGCATTTTTGAATTTTGAGGACTTTCTTGCAATCCAGGTCATTTGATTTTATGGGTGCAGAAAGGTGAGTTGATATCACACAAGGTGCCAAGTGACTGAATCCAATCAAGTCCATGTATCCTTATTGGTAACCTTCCACACACCATAAGGATCCTGCAGGTATTTGAGTTTAATGGGTCATGACAAGGATCCTAGAAGAAAGAGGGAGGGATGATGGTGTTTGTTGGTTGAAAATGACTTTGAATATAATTTTTTTTTTTTTTTTAATGTTCACACTAGGGCATGGAAGTGGACATGTACCCATCAACTATCATTGATGCTGATGACAAAATGTCTATTTTATATTCTACAATATTATCCATTTAATCCAGATTTAGTGTTGCAAATATCGCGATATTTTTCCTTCATTTGTTTTTATCGCGATATTATCTGAAAGATAGAATTTAGCAATTTTGCAAACTAGTTTGAATATATTGCAATAACGTCACAAGAAATTAATATCGTGATAAAATGAGATTTGTTTTTATCATGATATTACAATGTCATCAACTAGCAGAAGATTGACAATGATCTTACTAGAGTAATATGTGAAAGTAATGAAAATAACTTAATTTAACATTAACTGGAAAATGGATCACCATATATAGTCATCATCATTTTAAGGTTTTAAAACCTCATTTATTATTTCATAATAAATGTATTCAAAACTATTTCATTGTATTATATCATTTTTCTACTTTTTTTAGAATCTTTATATAGATTTATAATATCAATGGGAATTTTAATCATGGTCCTTTAGCTTCTTTTTTCTGCTCTATATGCAAACCATTTAAACAATATTTTTTTTATATTTTTATTTTTTAACTTAAAACTCGCATTCTTTGTTCCAAAGACATTTTCTAGATAATGTCCCAAGAAAATACAAAATTTGAATTTACCCCAATATTCTCTCCCACTTATATTATCTCGATAATGATATCTTTGCATTGTCCTACACATGAGAACTTATAGTTGCTCGGCTAATTAGTAACCATGTTTCTCATCTCGATGTCTAGGGTTTGGATCCTTGGTATACCGCCTCTTCCCCGTGTATGCCCTTTTCACTTGTATGAGCTTTCTTCCCATGTGTATAGGCTCCTTTCCCACATGAGTGGACTACCTTCCCATATATGCGGGGCTCTCTTCTGGGTCCCAACCCCCTTATGTGGGTACAAAAAAGGAAAAAAAAACATTGTCCCACAAATTGATATTTTAAAATTAAGAGGCTAAAAGAAAATACAATCTTCTATATTTCAAATTATTTGGTGGCAGTATATATTGTCATAAACAAATATGCTAATGCACCCTCTGGTTTTGTGATAGGCTTAAGGTTTTTTTTTTTTTTTTTTTTTTTTTTTTTTTTTTTTTTTTTTTTTTTTTTGGTACCAAGCTTTGGGGTCCCCCAAGTCCTCTAGTGAAGGAAGTAGACCTCGGGTGAGGAAATGTGATAAAGCTTAAGTTGAGAACCAGTTTTGCAGGGGTGATTTAAATACATGCAATCAAGCATTAGGATCGGATTGGAAGGCCTTCACATAGGCTAGACAAGGGGACATAAATTAGCATGATTCCTTTATCTTAAATATTAGTTCCAAAGCCTCAAAACTTTATGACACTATATGGGAAATAAATTACTATATTTTTATTTTTAGCTTACACATGTCCCCAACCAATTAAGCAACGACTGAAAATAATAAATATAATAAATAGCCAAAGTTCGTTTGATCAAGGTAGCCTTTCATTCATTCATAAATTATAAGACATTCCAATCCCATCTTCATACCCATGTAACTGGCATGCATACAAACGGGTGCCCAACCCGATTGTAGCCCACCTAAATGGGCCCCAAAGTAACACACAGCTCAGCTGAGAGGGATATGATTGTGGTAATTGGGGTTCTATTTAAAACCCTAATGGAGGTGTAATATAATTGTTTGAATGGTCCAATCATTCACACATATGATAGGAAATCATTACATAACATTTAAATAAGAAATAAGTAAAAAGTAAAAAGTAAATTGAGGCAGTTGGAAGTCATGGAATTTATCTCTTTGAGCTGAAAAACCAACACAAAAATCTATGAGGAATGACCTTTGTATTAAATTTTCTCTACTAATCATTCTTACCGAAACCTCGAAGTGTTAGCAGAGGCAACATGAATACTTTTCAATACTCCTCATTAGGTGGAGCCCACTCCTCAACACTCCCCCTAATAAGGTGGAAGTCAATCGGCACACTTTTGGAGACGCGCACATTTTTACGCCGAATCGTTCCTCTTGGGACTCAAACTTGTGGTCGGTTGGCTCTGATATGATATAAAGTTTTATTAGTTAACCATTTCTGAGGTTTTGGTAGGAATGGTTAGCATAGGAAATTTAACATGGTATTAGAGTGGCGTATTGAGTGTTTGAATCTACGGGACTGTTGTGCATATTATTCTCTGACGGATAATGTGATTTCTATTTGGAGCCTCCTGTATCCTCCAATTGAGGGTGTAATTTCCGTGACGGAACCCACATGTGTTGTGGAGAGGCGTGTAATCTAAATATACATTGTTATATCGTTCTCTATCAGCATAAGTTTTTAAAGTAAGTTGTTGTTAATGCCTTGCATATGGATGATCCACATATGGACTAACACCTGTCGCCAAAAGAATTTTATAAGAGCAATTAATTATTTAGCTTGTTTAAAATTCAATAGTTGGATCCCACATAACCCCTCCTTCTACCAAGAAGTCAAGAGAGAGGAGGAGTGTACAAATAAGATAATTGATTTAAGTTGCATGTCCTCACTCTCCACTGCTTTAATTCCTTGTCGTGGAATGGAATTCAAGGAAAGTTGTTTGTACCATATCTCTTTTGTTTATCTGCTTCCTTTTGAAAATGGGAATTTTCTGAAAGATGCATAGTTTTCTGAAAGATAACAGGTCTCTTTCAAACATATATGTTGCCCCATTTTTTGAAAAGTAAAAGTTGATGTTCTAATTAGATAGTAGAGGCTTAAAGGCAAACACTTCTCAACTAAGCAGCCATTTACCATAATTAAATACTTGCTACTTTCTCATGTGGTTTCAGGAGTCAGGAGTTTGGCCATTGTTTTATCAGTGAGGAGTCACCAAACACTACAGATGAGACTAATATGTTGGGCCCCATGTCTAATCACCTTCATATGCAAGTTGGTAGCAGTGTGGGGGTGACACATATTGATAGTTATGTGTAATCGGATATAGGTAATTCTTGTTTGAAATATTAGGAAAAGTTGGGGAGGATGAGGTACTAGGAATCTTTATATAGTATCAAAGTTTAGATGAGAGCTAGGCCTGGTAGTGGTCTCATGATCAAGCTGATCATAGTCCTCCTTTTTATGTTTTCACAGTAATCTCACCCTCAAATTTTCCCTCCTCGATAAAAATTAAACATTCGCTGTTATTCCTATATTTATCCTTGATCTTGTCATTTTCGTCAAATTATACGATTGAAAGCTTCTGGAAGAGATCATATCAAATTTGATCCAATAGGCCACTAGCACCAACAAACTCAAAAAAGAGTAGGACGCAATATTGATGGACTTCACAAACAAACGATGATCACCAACAAAGAAGCATGATAATTGTTTCTGACGGGTCAGGCCCAAATGGCTCAATCCACAATGACGGGTCAGGCCCAAACCGTCAGGTCCAAGAGATTCAGTTCGACATGTCGGGTCAGGTCTGAGTGACCCGAGTCCATGTTGAGCCCAGGTCCAGATCCACTCCTCATGAGTCGGGTCCGGATCCAGATCCACGAAGTACAAAGTCAGAGCGTCGTTATCTTTAACCTGCTTTTACCAAGTCTTGCGGAGGAGATCCTACCTGCCTCGTCTGTTGAGGGTGGTTCGGAGACTCCGCCTAAAGGAAGCGTCCGCTGCTGAAGAGTCGTCCCCATCTGTTAGGGGACGACTATAAAACACAGAGCCCCTCCACACTGAGGGGCAAGCTATTTGCAATCAATCTTTACCACCATCTTTCCATCTGTAATCGCTACATATTTGAGAAGTAAAATCACCATTTCAAAGTGGACGTAGGTCACACTGACCGAACCACTATAAACCCTCTCTCTCTCATTCTCTCTCTCTATTTTTCACATTAATTATCTTATACTTGACCGGTGGTGCCCGAAATCCATTTTTGGCATCATCAGTTTCTATTAAATATTTGTCAATTATTTGTTAGAGGTAAGAGGTTTTATTGTGTCGTTTTTTTATTTTTCCCACACGATCAAGATCATACAATTGGAGGAGGATACTAGAATAAGATTAAAGATCAGGATAAGGTTTATGTTGTTCGTGATTTCCTTATCTCATTTTATGTATAAATTGAGATGGCATTTTCTAATAAAATGTCCTTTGAAAACTTATAATTCTAGATGTGATTTCAATTTGCAGCATGAATTCTTAAGTGCCAAACCCACATGGGGAACAAAAGGAGAATAGCAATAATAAAGGTCATTTGTCTGTATGGAATTGAATTCTCCTTCTTAAATATAATCAATCTTACTTTTTTTTTTATTTCCTAGAATTTTAAGAAATAGAGATGAACATCCGTAAATGACTATCAAATAATCCATACTTCGGTAGAAAATGAATCAAGGGAAGATGGAAAGCGAATATTCGGTACCCTCCTAAATCATTCTTCAACTCCTCTCATTTCATTTTCGATAATGGGTAGATTATTCAATAGTCATTTACGAATATTAACCTTGATTTCTTCGATGTTAGCCACTTGAATATATTTCTTAGAATTCCTAAAATAATTTAATTTATGTAAACAAGTGAGCCCTAAGTATAATAGTGCCAGAGATATAATATTGAATTGTCACAAAATCAATATTAGGTGAGACCCAATTCACATGTGTCATTAATATGCCAGTATAGCTCAACTTGGAGCCAAAACTGATAAGATATAGGAGGTGAAATCTCTCAACACTCTAGGAAGCAAATCAAGCTATCAACATCACTAAGCAAATTTACCAAACTTCTACAAAGGGGTGGCTTTAGAAATGTTAGGCCCAATAAGGTGGGCTGGTGTTGCATGGACCCCTTTGTGTGGGTCAATCCTATGGCTTGGATCCATTACCTGCATCAGCAATGTAGACTGGTAAGGGCCATAGAATTCGAAATAATGGGCTTATTATCTTAAGTTTTACGGAGAATAAAATCGGGCCATATTGGTGAGTTTGTGGTCTTGGGCTGGTCCATGATTCATATAAAGGGTCCCATACTGGTACCTGAACCCTGATGATTGATCCTATTGTCATTTTCTGTCAATTGCTGGCCTTATGTACTTCCGGTATGAAAAGCCCATTTGCTTTCTTTGGCTCGTTTGGTAATTTACTTTTAAAATAAAGTGGAGTGAAGTGAAATAAAAAGAATGAATAAAATATAAGTGAGTTATGATGGTATTTTGTTTTTAGTTGTTTGGGATGGAATATTTTTGACTTTTTGTATAGGGAAATGAAGTTTTTTTGTCTTTTAGTGAGTATATGTAGTTGCTTTTTGACTTTTTTTTTAAAAGATAGAGGGAATTTTGGTAAAAAGTGCTTTTGATGGGATGTTTAACTTGACTTCACTTCACTTGACTATATTAGTAAAATTACTAAACAGGCGAGGGTCCATAAAAATAGTGGTCTACTTTTCTGAAGTACATCCTAATCCGTATCAGGGCCTAAAAAGAGTAAGATGTCGGCCTTAAGCGTTAATCGTATCATTCTAACTCTTGATTTTAGGGAGTCGCAATTTAAAAAATCAAAGGTAATTTTTTGATCGGAGGATCAGAAGACCGATGGTATGTCAATTAGATGGGTTTAATAAGGTTGGTGGGCGAAATAAAACCGACCGGGCAAACCTTTCTAAATCACTTAATTGAACCCGAGCAGGTTTTCAGTTTTTATCACTTAATCCAAGTTCAGTCCAAATTTTAAACAGGCTCAAGATTTTGATCCAGGCTCAACCCGAACACTAAAAATCAAGGCCCTAACCTGGTCCAAAGTGGGATGGGCCCCGATGGACCAGGCCCTAGGCCACCAAAATTTTTAACACTTTCAAAATTCTGATCCCCACATGGATTCCAAGAATATCCAGGGAAAAGAGATTCCATTCCACACAACAGAATCTATAATTTCTCAAATTTTGAGAGAGAGAGAGGGAAAATCAAGAAGCTTTTAGGGTTTCTAAAATTAAGATCGAGAATCCTTTGGTTTTCTGCAGAAGAAGAAGCTAGGGTTTCTGAAATCTCGATCGATCGATTCCTTAGAAGCTAGGGTTTTTGAGATCTCTAAAATCTCGATCGATCGATCGATCGGGAGAGGGAGAGGGAGAGATGGTGGGGCATGGGCATGGCATTGGGCATTCGTTGGAGGTGGTGGAGACGGTGTTGGAGGTGGCCGACGCGGCATGGACCGCCATAGACCACCACCGCCATCACCGTGCCGACGACGGCCGCGGCCTCTCATCGGAGGGAGAGATCTCTTCTCTGGAAGCGGATAACCAACGCCTCCGAACCCAATTGCAGAAGAATCTCAACCTCCTCCAAACCCTAGCCCAATCCTCCGCTCTGTCCAAAGATTGCCCTCCTGATGTATGTTCGTTCGTTCTCAATACCACATTGTATCTATTGAATTCTCCCATCATGACATGACTTGGGTTTCTTCTGCCCTTTTCCCCTTTCTGTGATTTTTGCTGTGATTTGGTTTCTATCCTTCTGAAATTGTTTGGTAGATTTGGATTGAAGTGAAGAATGGGGGTTTGAATTGGCATGTGGGCCCACAAGGTCCAGTTTATGATCAATGTTGTTTAGGTCCTCAGATTGATCATCTAAATTTGGTAACTTTTTTAAGGATTTGGACAAATTTGGGATACTCTTGAATACCTTAGGATTGTATTTCTAGGAAGTGGTTAAAAATGAATAGCCAAAGGTGAATGTCTACAAATGACAATTAAATAAGCTTTGGTTTAATGGAAATTGAATGAGGGAAGATAGGGAAATGAATTCCTACCCATAGCCACCCTAGTCATTCAATAGTTAGGAAAGTCGAGGTCCCATCTACATCTCTACCTTATATACTTCCCCCTCTCACCTCTTTTATATAGAGCTCATGTCACCATGAATTCCTGTGAATTCAATTCCTATGTATTTTATGCAAACAGACACGCCCTAAAGCATTGAGAATTCTTTTACTTTATTATTAGAGTAAGATTCCTACGTTATCTTTTATTCTTCATTTTTTTTATTTTGCGTAATACTTTTATTTGAAAATAAACAAATGTTTACATTCATTTGAATATTATGCCAAATTCACAAATCCTGTTGTTTGGGATCCGAATTTCGAAGTTTTTTCTTTCTTTCTTTCTTTTAGAGACTACAGTCTATTAGCAGTAGGGTCTCATTGTGGCTTGTGTTCTTAACTATCAGTCAAAAGAATGAATATGTTTGGCTATGGCTATAGTTTCTTATTACCAACAGACACATTTGATCTTGTTCTCAAGAATTTTTTTCCCCCCTTCTTGTTACAAATTTGTGCATTATAGTCATTGTCACACTTTTTCTTATTAAGAAAAAGGTTTTGAGCCTCATCCAATTCAACTATTGTTATTGTGCAGCTATACCAGCGTCTTATAGCTACTGCGGATTCTTCAAGCTTCTTGACTCAACTTGAATCTATAAATCAGCCATCAACTGTCACACCAAACAGCAATTTTCCTTTCAAAGAAGCCACAGGTTGTTCATTTCTTCTAAAGAAACTCCAGATCACTATACTGCAATGCTGACTAATCCATACTTTGTTAATTTCCCTCGTTTGCATTTGGCTTCTCACGTTTTGGATGCTGAGAAGACTCTTTACTGAGTTTTGGAAACTTGGTAATCCTAAGGGCCTGTTTGGATAAATGAGGAGTGGAGTGAAATGAAGTGGATTTCACATGTGGAGTGGAGTGAAGAGAAGTAGGTTGAAGTTAAAATAGTGTACTTCACTTCACTCCATTTGGATGCTTATTTTGATGATAATGTTTGAAGTAGAATCTACTTTTACTCAAGGAAATGGAAGTATTTAGAGTTGAAGTGAAATGAAGTATATGTGGTTCACAACATTACTTCATCTATTGGACCAGACTCATCCAAACGGGGTAGAGTTGAAATTTTAAACTGTTATGGCCCATTTAACTTCACTCTACTCTATTTTTTACGTATCCAAACAGGCCCTAAAAGAGTAGAATTTCCAAAATTCTGAATTTTTTGGCTGTTAGAATTTTGAGGTTTGTTTTGGTTGTTGGTGTAGGGCCTGACTTGCATTTGGTTGAATAAATGGTCAATGTGGATCCTGAGGAACCTAGTTGGTGGGTGTGGGTCACGGAAGAAATGGTTCCAAGCAACAAGGAAGAATGGAGTGGAATTGATAGTGAAAGTTATGTGATTGTTAGTGAGGATCACGTAGTGGAGGGTGTTGCCAATTTTCTGGCCAGATGCATTCTCTCCAATCCAGGGTCTAAGGTATGGGTATTCTAAGCATGGGTTCAAAAGTCTGCATCAACAAATAGGTATCAGTTTTTTGTTTGTGGCTAAGTCCTGTCATTGATAACGCGCATTGCATGCTCATGGTCCAATACACCAATAGTATCTTGGATACGACCAATACATATTGGTCAAAAGAAGGGAGACATACGTGCTCTATAAGTGCTAGTCTATAATGTTGTTGGTAGCTACAAATGCTTGGAAATTATCCAAAACACCCTTTTTACTGGCACTCTTTCTTTTGCACATATTGGCATATTACCCAACTTTGTACAATTCCATCCCTTCACAACACTTATCCCCTTCAAACTGAAACTTGTCCTAGTTTTAGACTAATATTAACATGTCACCGGTGAATTTTACCAGAGTCAATTTGCAGCATATATGACCTTTAAACTTTGAGGAGCTAAACTTATGGGCTCGGTTCAGTTGGTTAGACTGATATTCAGGCCACCCCTAATTCATGTGCTAACCAATCCTTGCTCGTGATTCCTTTAGTTCTCATGCATCCTGGTTGGCCCCGAACGAAATGATGAAGGTATATACCACATTCTTTGGAGTTGGACATGTGAGATCTCTTCATTGATTTACCACATTAAACACTATTGATTCCACATTACAATGCTATATCTATTTGAAAATTCTATTATTCTAATTTACAACCTCAAAGAATAAAAAATAAAATAATGGTGCACTTTATCGGAACCCACTTATAATAGAACACTCTACCTACAAAATAATGCACCTAACTACATATTAACTCAAACAAAATGGATCAGATAATTTTAGAAAAACACAAATTCTATTTTTCCATTTTTCTCAGTTTTACAGATATTTTTCTTATTTTTTATCCTTATTTTTCAAAATCATGCCAATGCAGCATTGATACTGATATGTATTATTGATACGGCCGACGCCTATTGTTTTTTCTCCGACCAATACAGATACTTGAACCCATAGTTTTAAGACTTATTACTTATAGCATTCATTTGTTTCAACTTCCGAGTTCGTGATAACTGACTTCAATTGATATTTTGAAATTGCAGAACATGAAACCAGAAGAACTGCAAAAGAGTAAGTTACATCTTCTTTTGTCGATTGCTTATATGCTTTTTGCTGTAGATCTCAGAAGTTCCATTGTTACTCATAGAACTGGATAGGCTATGCCGTATATTTCTCATTACTTAGGTGTTAATATTATAAATCTGTTTGTTGTAGTCAGAAGGCATTTTGTTAGACATCCTTTCAATCCTGCATACATTTTAAATTTGGAAAGCTTTACCTTCTGTGTAGGCTGGATTGATGAGCTTTTGATTTTTAACATCAACATTTAACATGGGTATATGCATATCCCACTGTGTGAACTATAAAGTTGACAAATTAACTTGTAGAATCTTACACATTATAATAAATGATATACTTTGACCATGAATTGGGGGGTGAGAGCGATCCATTCATCTTACCAATTTCACCACATGTTGATTCGCATCTCAAGCTGCAATTCCAGAGGCTGAACCTACGAAACTTTACTCTCTTTTTTTTTATCGATAAACAAAGATTTCATTGAAAGAGAGACTAAAGATGCAAGGTAACAACTCAAGACGGCCAGCCTAAAACATAAGGCAACAATGGCATAAATACCTAGATACTTGTACACGCCCAACATATCCATGTTGGACCAATATGATACTTGGTACCTAATACTGTCAATACTTCTAGGGTACAAGTTTAGCATATCCTACTTACCAAGTCCATTATTTATTTAATTATTGTAATTTTCTTTATTCTCAACATAAAAAATGTTAGCAAGGAATGTAAACAATTTTAATTTCATTATTTGAAAAGTGTTCTTAAAAAAATTAGGACAGCCGCTCCGTTTATTCCATATCAATGTCCTAGATTTTGAAAAATGGAGAGTTCTATCTCTGATCCCCATATCCATGTCTGTACCTGTATCTCAGCATCATAGCTCAGCAAACATTGCAAAGAGCTATAACTACAAAAGGAGACTATCCACTCCTTGCTTTTCCAAGGAGACTGCGAACATGTTGGTTGACTGCCCGACATGCTTGAATTCCACTTTAATTTGAGAAGACAAAGACTTCATTTCATTACGAATGCCAGAGAAAACCCAGTAGATTATATCCACCGAATCACTCTCCACAACCAACTTTTCATGAAAATGAGGCACAAAAACGCAAAGCACTTAAAATGGCCAGTACCTCCAACTTGTTGAACTCCAAGATGCCGACATTCTTAGAGAACTTCACCAAAACAATTATTTCACTATTACTAAGCACCCTCCTTTCCCTTCTTGCATTGGCTTTTATAATCAACTGTTGGTCACTCAGTTGGAAGATAATTTGTGGATAAATTTTCTTGTGGTATCCTTGGTTAAACCAAAGTTAGCAGTTCTTGCTCATTTTGGATGTTATAATTGAAACTAGCACTCCTTTCCAGAAGTTTGCAAGCTTAGACTTACATGTTTTACTTTTTTATATTTCAGCTGTAGCAAAAGCCTTAGGCGGCATGAACAGCTGGAATAAGATGAAAAAAGTTTGGGAGGCTGGGAAACTCATCTATGCCTTGTCGACATGGGGAATTGCTCTGGCAGCGTAAGTCATATGTTTTCCCTTCTCTCTACAAGATTTACCAACTCTCCTTCTATCTCCAACACGCAAGATATGGAAATTGTCCTACATCATTGCTACAAAGTACCTTACTGATTAGGTCAGCTTTGTCTAACACAATACAGTTCAAACCTTGTATTATCAGCAATGCAATTTTTAAACTATTCAATCAATGTGTGCTCCATTGGATCAATGAATCTACGATTTCAAAGATAACAATACCGTACACAATTCATTGTTTGGATGGACAATCTTCTACCATGGGCAATGGTATCAGCCCAGGTGATCTGGTGTGGCCTTTTGCTTGTGACTCGTCCTAAAGGAGACTATCAAAGGGGAGATTGTTGGATCCTTGTTTCTTTTGGCTGTGTTCCACAGTACCAGATCAATGAATTTTATTGTCAGTGACCACGTAATGCATTATACGTGTATGCACATTGAAGCATTACTTGATCTTGCTAGAATTAGCCACGCTGATAAATTTGTCGTAAATGTCATATTGGTGGCTTTCAAATTTACAAGACCCAGAAAAGAGGCTGTTGCATAAGCTGAGTCAACTGTAAATACAATTGGCGATCATTCAAAAATCAACAACAACAACTAGGGAGTATTTATGTTTTGCTTTGCTAAAAAAAAAAAACAACTGTTGAGATAATAAAGAGTTCTGTCATGGTTGTGATGTTGAAACTAGTTTTCTGTGTCACATTTGCAGGTTATACAGGCATCGAGCCATAGTAAAAGTTGCAGCAAAGGGGATTGGAGCAACTGGCAAAATTATAATGAAGGCACTTTGATTGTTATGCCTGTAAATATCTCTGCTTGTTTCATGATAATTGTAACTCAAAACCAACATTCACTTAATTCTTTCTTATAAACTTAAGATTTCATTCCATCACTGGTTAGTCTCAGTAATTCTATTATTTTCTAAGCTCTATTTCCCCCGGTTTGGTGTGAAATCCCCAATGTCATAGTACAGTATCGTTTAACCTCATCAGTCAGATCAGAAGTAAATCTATTTTACAATACATTTGGCTTTGGCCTCCAAAAACAGAGACCGTTGGCAATCATATATTTGGGACTGTCAGGGTAGGTGTCAATAGGTCCCAAACCAGCTGATAAAATTCGTGTAATGTGCCAAAGTCTGGGCCTATGCGTGTGTGTACTTGGTCATATGTATCTTTAATAAAAACTTTAAAAGTTGTCATAATGAAAAAGTGAAAAATACAGCAAGGGTGGGTTTCAGACGTTTAGGTTTAATCCAGCACTCATGGCAAGGTTGGGAGCCAGTATGAATACTTAAATTTGGGTTCTGGTGCACCATGGACCTGACCCAGATATATTGGTGGTCGTAGATCAGATGCAAGGGCCCACTTGGCTGGATTTGGGCTGAGATTTTAGTAAGAGAACTGGGCTGAGTTTAGATTTTGTGCCTGTTCAATATTTGAGTCGGGCTTGGGTTCAGTGATGGAAAGTCCAATTCCTAATTTGGGCTGAAAAGGTATTTCATGGGTCGGACCAGCCTGGGCTAAATATTTAATCTGGTCCCTTTTATATAAGGTCTGGGCTTGGATTAACTGAAGGAAACCCAAAGCGCAGTTAGCCCATCCTGAATAAGGCGTGTTTTTAATTTAGTTATAATTTGTCAAAACAATTGCCAGAAAGCCCATAGCCCATACCATTTATAACTGTGTTTTTAAAGTTGGGCTGGGCTAGTATGACTTAACCCGGACCGCCCAATAATAGAAAGATAAAAAAACCTCTAACCTCTTCACTAAATAGGCAGGCTCGGTCCTGACATTATCAAGGCGAAACAGTGTTGGAACAGGAACTTTTGGCCCGGCCCACAAACACCCACCCCCTAGCCAATTCTATATCCTGTTGCGAAACAACGCTGCCGCCGCCGCCGCCTTCTGTCCTTGTTTGGTAAACATTCACTTAACAAAGTACGGTGAAGGGTCATTTTCGAAGACAATAGAAGAAAGAATCAAATAAAAACTACTTTTTTTACAACAACAACAACAAAAGAAGAAGCTACATTCTCACTTTACTAAATGACAAAAGGCAAAGCCATCACCATTTTATTTGACCCCTCTTCTATTTTTGTCTCTTAATTGGGCTCTTCTCGCCCACTTCACTTTATTAGTCAAGTTACCAAACTGAATGTGCGTTCCCTGCCAAAAGGGATTACGATAGTTACCCTATAATTAACAAGGAGCATTTCAAATCAGACCTTAGCAATCAGTTACATGTGACTAATCCCATCAAAGCACAAAATCTTTCAGTCTTTGATGCCCTAGTTTTCAATCACTAATAAAGCGTGTCGAAGGCGACAAAAACAGTAAAAATGAAACAGTGGGCAGAGCCCTGCGAAGGAAAGAGATCACACACTATTCATTCATTCAAAAGCAATTTCTCATTAATTAATTATTATATTAGAAAACATGAGAAATAACACTGTCCAATGATAGACACAACTCAAATCAAAGGGGAATTTCCCAAATAAAAATGAACACATTGGGAATAAACTCCCCTTTTTCTCCACAGCTTTCTTCATTGTACTACTTACTACTTTGAACCAAGTGCGAATGATAGCTTGGGGCGTGATTTGTTCTTACCCAAAAGCTTCATTTGATTTGCTCGCTCTTGCTCCTCTTCCATTTTCTTGCGTAGCATTGCCTCTTCTTTTTGCCTCTGGATTCTCTCCAACTCCCGGTATCTTTCCTCCTCTTTCTGAAGCTGTTCTAAAGCTTCCCTCCTCTCAGCTTCTTCTACTCTTTGCCTGTTCTCCTCGAGCATTCTATCAAGCTCCTCCCTCTCCTTCCGCGCTTGCTCCTGTGAAGAAACCAGATCAAACTCCCATCACTAAAACCCACCAGGTCCAATGTCAGGAAAGGGTACTTGGTGGCATAAACCTAACTTCTAAGCTTTCTTGAGTTTGAACAACTTACAACATATAGACGATAGAGACAATTTCATTAACACAAAAACGATGAAGGCAATTTCATTTAAAAAAGGAAGCGTTGCTCAGATCTTAACTGGACAGTTAGTCCAAAAATGGTTCATGTGTCGTAAGGTTCCAACTGGAACTTATTAAATATAAAATACATGATAACATTAAAAAGGAAAAGACACCAAAAACAGTAAAAAATTGGAGCTGCTGCCGATATGTACAGGTTCCAATGGTTTTGAAGAGGTTTTTTACAGATTGAAAGTTTGGTTTGAAAGTTTGGTTTGTCATAGATTATCATCTGAGGCTTTCATTCCAAGCAAACAGTCATACAGGTGGTCCAGTCAAGTTTCTAGAAATTTGATAAATAGGCTTGTGCACCTATGATACCCTGATACTTCAAACTAGGAAACATACCATGTCCAGTCCAGCTACCTGGATTAAATCCAAATAAAATGAAGACATGATAAGTCCAATATACCACCATCAGTGTTCTGTATGAGTTTGTTTGAGTATGTCCCTGGAACGGGGATTCTAGACATGCCAAATCAGAATTTTTCTTGGGAGGGAGGACGACTCCTTCCAACCCCTCCTCTCTCATAAAGTCAAATTCCACGGGGATTCTAGGCATGCCACATCAGAATTTTTCCTGGAGGGAGGACTACTCCTTCCAAGCCCTCCTTTCTCAGAAAGTCAAATTCCACTCAACTGACTGCACCACCATCACTTAGACTCCTCTTCGTCTTTCACTCCCTGCAAAGCTCCATACGGCAGAGCAGAAAAAATCCCGATTTTCCATTTCCATGTTATGCACAAAGGAGCCGTATGTCATTCTTAAAAAAACATACCTCACATAATACTATTACAAGGCATAAATGTGAAGCCACATGCACCATGTGCACCCGCCAACCGTCTCAAGGCAAATGTTGCAACTAGAGACAAATGGGAAAAGGCAAGTGTTCTCGATGCAAGTTCAAGGTTTTTGGACGAGTAAGCATTTTGCTCCGACTGGGACAATCTCAGGAGAAAGAAGGTAGTCTAGCTTTGTTGGGAAGTCCCACATCCCACATTGCCGAAGTCCTGAGTTGGACGTGGCTTCATATACCTGTTTGGGCCTTCCACCTATCAGCTTAAGCTTTTGGGTTGGTACATGGTTTATTACAAGGTATCAGAGCGGGTTTCGATCCCGTTGTTCTTGTGTAACCCACGTGGCAAGCCCGTCCATGAAATCCGTTGGGCCTGAACGTGAGGGGGAGTGTTGGGAAGTCCCACATCCCACATCGCCTAAGTCCTGAGTTGGACATGGCTTCATATACGTGTTTGGGCCTTCCACCTATCCAGCTTAAGCATTTAGGTTGGTACATGGTTTATTACACGCTTGCGGGCTGCCTAGTTGAATTACAAAAGGATCCACCATAGAACTGCATAAGCACCTAGCTGCTTACTGGTGGGTGATCCCATCATTTATCAAAATTATTTCTTAGGCCAAGGACCACATAATAAACCTCCATAAATCCAAAAAAGACTAACCATTTCAGAGAACTTTGGAAGAGAAAAAAGGGGGGAAATTATAATTGGACAGTAATTTTTCATCATCCAAGATCATACCTCTTTCTGCCTAGCTTCAATAAGTGCAGCTTCCTTTTCTTTTTCAAGTTGAGTTGCAACTTCATCAGCTAGTCTTTTCCGACCTTCGTCTAATCGGCGCTGTATCTCCAACTTAATGTCCTCAGAGTTCAAGCTCTCCTCAACCATCTTTTGAATAGCTTCTTCAACCCTCCGTGCAGTTTCTTCTTCCAGTAGTTTTAACTCTGCCTCTTGCTGACGCCTGATAAGACAAAGGAAGAAGTTAGGCAAGTAAATGACCTCCACAGCAAAAAACACTTCATTTTCAGATGCATCATTGAAGCCAGAAACTAGCATAATTGACCCAGCATGCAATGCAACAAGCTTCATCAATTCATCACATATGACTAGGATCTTCCTTCTCATCCATCAAGATACTAAATACAAGCTTATGCTTATAAGGCATACCTCTAACAGATTTCCTGATCCAAACAAATCAGTTTTCAAAGTGATGAACAGTAGATAAACGAGGCACCAATTGGATCATCAAATATAACAAGTTGAACTATAGCAGTAGCTTCCTTCAGAAAATCCTGTGGATCTCATGCAACCTGTTGCAGGTTTAAACTAATCACGAAAACACTTCCTTGCATTAGAATGTACTTCTGACACACATGAAACATTCTAACTTTATTCAATTAGGGGTAAAAAAATACCGACATAGCAATCCTTGGGTACAAAAACAAGACAACAAAACTAGTATAAGCTTTCTGGAAAACGTCTTTTTTTAATAAGCATGATAAAACAAATCATGTGAAAACTAACATTTAAACAAGTCATGTAAGGCACATAAATTATGAAAATTTAGAATTAAGCCCATCCATTATATATTTATTATTTTTGCATGAAACCAAAACCCGGAGATTCACACTCCCACTCTTATGCGTACGGGGTAGGCTACTTTCTTGGAACTCACTTTTTCATTTCATAGAAAGAAAAAAGAAAGTGCCCTTATCTTCCAAAGCCCAACCCCCACCAACCACCAAAATGAGAAAAAAAAAAAGGTACCCATCTAATCACCACAAACTATGAAAGGCTATTGCCTCTCACCAGCTGAAATGACAAGAAACACTTGGGTAGTTAAGTATAACTTCAGAATTAAATTGTGAAAATGTTGAAACTTGGGTCAGCATCTGCACTTAAGCAAGACAGAGAGAACTTTTGGTTCTTGAGAGGCACAGAGAGAAATATGCTCTGCTTACAATAAAGGTTCAAACAACCAGATAAACCCTTTCTAATTGTACACAGTGGTGGCCAAACTAGGTGATTTTTCCAGTCTCATAGTAAAATTTAAAATGTTCCTAATTTTTTCACTTAGTTTTCCTTTGATTGCACCATCATTGGACAAACTGCCGATACAGTCAAGCAGTTCAAATATCCTCTTCAGTTTTTAAAATATTGGTTATGAGACACAAGTATCTGTTTCCACAAGTGGGAATAAAGAACTTAGAAATTGGATTCTCCAGGAAACTTTCGAGCAAAGGCATTTTTTCCTCTTCTGCATCATCAAAAACCATCTTTCCCTATATAACTGCTTGGAAATCCCTTCATACCCCTGTCTGTCGGATGACAATACTAATAAATTCCTCACTCTAGATCACCTCAAATCTTGCAATATCACTTTACCAAATGATTGTTTCCTTCGAAGATAGGAGTGTGGACCATCATTCATTCATTATAAATTTGCTCACCTTGTGAGATTTTTCTTCAACTTATACTCAAATCACTTGGTCATATCCTCCCTCATGGATGGCTAGATCGCAGATCCATTGATAAACATTTGGAAGAGAGCAAAATAACCATTGAAATAAAATAAATTCCAGTCATCGAATGTCTCTTGCCTCAAAGCTCATAAAATTTACGCTGATAGAATGGGGAATACAAAAGCTAAATAATATGGTGATATATCCTTCTAACTTCTAAGAAGATCCCAGCACCTGTCCTCGAGAAGCAGTTAGGCCATTTAAGAAGTTGGTCGCCACCTTCAGAAAGATGTTATAAACTATAGGTTGACAGTAACTAGAGATTATGTTCGGAATTGATCCTAGCATTCCCTAGGTTCAGTTGGAATAGGTGTAGGTGAGTAGCAGGGTTTAAACTCTTGCCTTGAAAATAAACTTAAGGTCTTAAAGTCCAAGTTTTGGGGTCGAGCATATGTGGAAAGGGCCCTTGGAAACACAAATACGCAAGTGGAAGGAGATCCAAGGGGCCACAGATTTTATTATGAGTTCAATGAAGTCATATCCACAGCTACGATTCCAAAAAAAAAAAAAAAATCGACAGCTTGGAAATCAATTCTCCTTTCTGTCACATGCATTGGGAGGAAAATGAGTTAGCCTTTTTGACCAAAACCAAGATAATCAACACCCACTTTATGTGGGAAATGGCTTGCCAACAGTGAATATGTAAATTTTAGTTTTAGATCTTACCCCCAAAGTGCATCCATCAACTTGAGAGAAAAATATCTATCTATTTATCTATCTTATATTATATATCAGCTTCTTTCTTATTAAAAAAATCATTAACTCTCTTTAATATAGTTTTTGAATGGTAAAACTCACTAACAACACCACCAAAACAAATGCACGTCATGCTAGCACCACTTAACCATGATTTGTCCACTAAAGGCGACCATTTATGCAATAAATATATTTCAATAACCTACATTCAATTTGGAGTGTAACCAGTTTCCAAAGAACCATTAAACACTAATAAAACATAATATAGCACAAATTTGGAAAAGCAATCTATATAGCTATAAAAGAAAGTGATTTATATATACCTTTTCTTCTCTTCCTCCTCCTTTCTCAATCTCTCAATTGCATTTTTGTTATCTGTTGACAGGCTTGGGCTTTGAGACTTGTGTATAGGAGATTTTGTGGAACTCCGACTTCTTTGTCTCCTGTATCGCCTTGGTGTAGAAGAACGACTTCTCCGCCGCCTAGGAGTTCGTGAACGACTTTTGCCATGTCGCGGAGAAAGAGGGCTCTTTCGCCTTCATGACAAACGAGGTTTAAGGCAACAACTCATAATATTTCAAATAAATCAAAGCATAACAGTAAGTTTATGTTACCCCGCTTGCTGGAATACTAGTTTCACAATATAGCATGCACGGCTACCTCATATATGGTTGAGCTTTGTGTGCTCCATCTTTACCATATAAACTCTCGTACGTTGGAATTGAACAACCAAAGGACAATGATCAGCAACCACCTGCTTATTTCCCATTGGATGGGGAACACCTACAGTCTTTAATTAATTTTTAAAGGAAAAGTTTTCTACCTCATTGTTAAATGTGCTTTCACATTTCACCTGAACTTATCCTTCAAGAAAATGTTTCACTTTATATACATCTGTTCCATCTCAAATGCTGAAATGCATATGTTAATTTTCTCCCAATTGAAAATTCACACTGAAACATGAATGATTACCCAATAAGGACACATACTTACAAGTACTTACAAGCACCAGTCCTCCAACCTTCTCTATATAAATCAATATATCACGGTAAAAAAAGGAGAAGTGGGAAAAATTTTAAAAAAAAAAGGTATTGCCACCAACCAAAAAAAAAAGTAACGAAAAAAGAACCAATTGACTCATCAATGCAGATATTTCAGCTACCATGGATATAAGTTAGCAGTTAGACACGAAAAGTAGTTATTAGGTGACAACTTAAGTATCCTCAAATATACGTAATCATCTATCTGCAATGATGCATTGATTCACTGAAATGAGCAACGTACCCATGTTAAGCACATCTCAGACACGATACCTTGTCGAATTATTCTTGGATGCTTTGATATTAATTTAAATTTTAGACATTTTTCCATTGATAAAATTTCATTGTATGTTTTCTTTTCGAATCTAACTAAATTGTTGAAATTTACTTCATTACTTCAAAGCAACATTTCCACATAACTTTTCAATGGTACTCTTTTGCACATTATTTTTATTAAAAAAATAAAACATTTACTTAAATTAATAAATGTTTAGAGTTCGGCGTAACAGACACCTCATACCAGTGTCTGATTCCCTCATGCAGGCAAACCTCCTGCAACTTAACCTATCCATCATTATTCATAAATCTCTCAAATAAAAAAAAAATCCAATAACAAACATAAAAACTCTTAATGAACTTTCCAAGTTACACCATATCATTAAACACCTGCCATGTTTGTGGGATGGGACACCAAACTCATAGAACACAATGGGTGATTGTAGATTGGCAATCTGCCAAAAACCCAAATATCGAACAAACAAATGAGCGGAATGCACAAAATACAAAAGGGGGTGATTGTAAACTAGCCATACGGCAATGATTGCTAGCAATTAATTGATTTCCGCACTCATAAACATTGCTCCTAATCATTCCTCAACAAAAAGTCATACCTTTTTTTTGCAAGACAAAGATCTAATGCTCTTTACTATAGACAAAACCTTCCTGATTGATTAAAAGAAAGAAACTTTACAATCGCAAACACAAACAAGATCAATAACATCAATTCCTATCTACTACACACATAACATCAACGTTTATATTCAACCTAAAACTAAAAACTGAAACAAAAGATTGCGATTTTAGGTTAGAAAAAGAAGGCGTTTTTTTAAGATCACCTGCTATAAGAATTCGAATACGGAGATCGACTACGATCTCTTCTGCTTCTTCTGCTATACCTATGCCCGACCGGAGACGGCGAATACCGGCGCCGGTAAGGCGGCGATTTCGACCTCGACAACGACCGAGGCATCTCCGCAGGTCCGATTCGCAACCAAATTGAAACGCCGATCGCAGATTCTCAAACCTGAAATCGAACTTCAAGATCATGGAATTGCAGATGAATCAAAGCGTGAGAGAGAGAGAAAGAGAGAGAGAGAGAATACTGAGAAGGAGAAGGAAACCCTAGAAAAAGAGTACCTTGCAAGATCGAGATGAGAGAGAGAGAGAGAGAGATTCAGAGATTCTCTGCGGCGCAGCTCGGTCTGCGTAAGGCGAATGGGGTTTGGTATATGAAGGCGCGGGGAGAAAGGAGAAGGAAAAAGCGATCGTCTCACGGGAGAGGATTGGAGATATGAGGAGCAATCCACACCGTTTATTTCCCTGCAGGAGATGGATCCTGATCCTCTGAATCCAATTGTGCACATTTCACCTAAGTGGGTCCCTCTGGGTGGGGGGGCCCACCCCTCCAATCCCCAATTTTTTGCATCCGGATTGGATCCTCTAAGGGTTTAACTTTAACCTAGTCAAATCCTGAGTAGAACCCTGCACTAGGGTTCCCTGTTCACCTATTGTAATATGAACAGTTTAAAATAAACACCTTATGATTATACGGGGTGTCCTCGTATTTTATATCAATCAGAGTTTTATATGCAGTTCAATTAGCCGTTTGATGAAATGTGATCAACACAATCGTGTGATCATTATCACGTTGTTCATCAAATAGTCAATCTATCGGTAGAGAAAAGTAAGATTGGGGTAAAATTTTAGGAGATACGGTATAAATGTAGAGTGTTTATTTTGAACGGTTGGAGTTACAATAGGTGAACCCCACTCTGGAGTTCTACTCCTTTTTTAGTTAGGGTTTCTCTAGGTTAAAGCCTTCTAGTGATCCAGACTCCCTTATTGGGCAGTATCTCAAATTTCATTTCGAGTGATACAGAATGGGTCACAAAGCTTTTAGAATGAAAATTGTCGCAGTACCAATTGAAGAGAGCAGTGGGCCGTGTTAGTAGGGATTTTTTTTTACATACCCCAGCCTACGGGACTTAGACCCAAGAGAGCTCATACAAGAAGTTCACAAAATCGAGAAAAAAGCCCACACAAGTGAAAAGAGGAGCGCACAAAGTGGGAAGGAAGCCAACCCAAAGGGAAAAAGTGGCATACCCAAGGGCCAAAGTGGCGAATTTGGAATTAAAGGCTTCCAATACGAGGACTTGTATTCCCTGTCAATAGGAATTGAAGGTGTGATTGATATAGGTGGTCAAACTCAGCGTTTTTTGGCCCACTTTGATTCAAAGACCACCAACCGTTGATTAGAATAACTGATATTACCTAAGTGAGATCACTAGTGGGGGCCACCTATAGGAAGGGAAGAAGTGAAAATTTTTGGATGAGTGAAATTCCAGCCTGATAACAATTCAGGAGGAATCATCATTGAAAGGGAGAGATAGGACAGTAGGTGGCCCCACTGCTCTCTCTCTCACAACCATATGGCCCATATGCTATCTTCACAACCATATGGCCTATATGCTATCTTCATAAACAAATAGTAGGGTGCATGGGCCAATATCATTAAAATTTATGTAGCTGAGCTGGTTAGGTATACGGTTTTGAGACTAGGTTTCATGGTTCGAATCCTATGTATCAAAACAGGTAATTTGAATGAGCCTCCTCTATTTGGTTCAATATAGAGGTATTATTGTTCTTATTTTCATAATTGGTGAAATGAAATAAAATAAAATGGTCAAATCAATAGAAAAAGAATGTAGTTTACAAACATTATTACCAAAGTCGGATATAGAGCAAGAGGTTGAGGCCGGCATCGATATCAAATGTTATGAACCTTACCAATACGACAAAAGCCGCAGGAATTGAATAAACCACAAAAACAACTGGGACATGTTTGTTCCCCCTTGTATAAACCCATTCAAAAAATAAAATATTTCAAAAAACCACATTTATGTTTACTTTGGAAATTGCTTGAATATCTCCAAGCAGATCAAGTATAGGATTTGCATAGCCATTAGATACTTAAAACACTTACTGCCATGAGTCAAACTCAATTATCATTGGTGTCATTCTAACTTTTAGACAAGCAAAAACTCTGTGCAATATGGGTAAAAATAATAAATGAAATAAAAAAGAAAAGGTTAAATAATCAAAACTAAGTGAGCAATCAAATATGTATTAACTACAAAGATAAAAAGACAAATAGCAGTGCAATTTTTTCTTTTTATAACAACAGCAGTCCAAATTTGTCGGGAACTTTTACTTTTCTTTCTAGAGGATTTTAACGGAAAAAACCCCATAAGACTTTGTGAAGACCTAAAACACCCTCAAATTTTAATATAGATGATAAAGGTCCCCTCACCACACTTACACCAATGAGCCTAAATAAGAGCCCAATGTAGTCCAGGTTAGGCTCGGGCTAGATCAGACCATGAGAAACCTTTTCTTCCTACCCTAAAACACTCCTAACACCAATCTAATGATCAAACAACAATAAAATTGTTGTACCAAGTTTTTGTTGTTGACTACAAGCACCCCTTACCATCATTTTCAATAACATGAAAGGAAAGCATCAAGGTGTGAAGCATTTCTCTTTGTTTTCTGTAACATGAAAAGAAAGAATCAAGGTGTGAAGAATTTATTTTTGTTCTTTTTCCTCTTTTTCAATTTTTTGATTGGCAGCATATATTATTGGACAAGCACAAGAAAAGCTCTTTCTGTGACTCTCAAGCTCAAGATATTGACGCCGGCATTGATACCAAATGTTATAGACCTAACCAATAAGCCCTAGGACTGCTGGAACACATCAAATCAAGTCTCATACCTCTTTGGACCATAAGAAAACAACATATAGATGTGTACATGCACAGAAAAGCTCTTTCAGTGACTCGAGCTCGAGACGCCGGTATTGATACCAAATATTATGGACCTAACCAATAATCCCTAGGAATGATCATACGCATCAAATCAAGCCCCATAACTATTCGGGACCGCAACACACAAAAAAAAAAAAAAAACACTTAGATGTGTACGTAAATAGAAAAGTTGTGATGGGTAGACAACTAGGGAATGTCTGCGAGCATAGGTTTTTTTCTTTTTCTTTTTCTTTCTTTTTTTTTATTTAAATCAAGGTTTTGCTAATTTCATGTATATTATCAATCCTAGATATCAGGATCTCTAGTTTCTGATGGTAACAATTTTTCACCTGTATAAACTCGTCCAAGAATCAAATATTTCATAGAGCCAAAGAGATGTTTAGCTTGGCTCAGGATCTGCATAGCCATGAAACACTTAAACACATACTAAATTATCATGGAATTCATTCTCACTTTTAGACTAGCCAAGAGTCCGTGCAATGTATAGGCTAAAATAATAAATACAATAAGAAAGAAAAGGTTAAACAATCACAACTAAATGGGCAATCAAATATATGTTAACTGCAAAGATAATAGATAAATAGTAGTCAAGAGTTGTCTAAGGATTTTTCTTTTTTCTTTCTAGAGGATTTTAACGGGAAAATCTCCATAAACTTCATGAAGACCAAAAAGGCTCGACAAAAATTAGGCTCAACTAGATCAAACCCTGGGAAGTGGTCTAGTTAGGACTAGGTCAATGAACGAGGTTAACCCATACTCAGCCTAAATTGAGGTAAGCATGCCCATACTGGATCAGTTTTTTTGTGTGAGTACGTCCTATACTTGGTTTGAGAGAGCATGTTCCGCCCCTACCTTTTCCATAAAGAAACTCACTTTTCATCTGTAAGGATCCGATCCAAATCACCCAAATGATATTGATTTTTTACACCACCGTATTTTTTCACTTCTCACTCACTAACTGCTTCATCTTTCGTGAACTTATCTTACCAGTGAAGTAAAATGAATTGTTAATTCAAGAGAAAAAAAAAAACCGAGAGTGGTTAGGTCAAAAAATAATAAAATTTGAAAATAGCCTCTTCCTTTTAACAAGATAAATGTTAAAAAGATAATTTCTCATGCCACGTAATGAGTACGTCCTGTACTTGGTTTGAGAGAGCATGTTCCGCCCCTACCTTTTCCATAAAGAAACTCACTTTTCATCTGTAAGGATCCGATCCAAATCACCCAAATGATATTGATTTTTTACACCACCGTATTTTTTCACTTCTCACTCACTAACTGCTTCATCTTTCATGAACTTATCTTACCAGTGAAGTAAAGTGAATTGCTAATTCAAGAGAAAAAAAAAACCGAGAGTGGTTAGGTCAAAAAATAATAAAATTTGAAAATAGCCTCTTCCTTTTAACAAGATAAATGTTAAAAAGATAATTTCTCATGCCACGTAATGACAAGAAAAACTTGGGCTGTTCATGGACCAGGCAGGGCAAGGTCGAGAAATGTCTGAAACGGCTCGACATCTAAACTAGAAGCCTGAGCCTAGCCCAAGCTTGAGTTCGGCCTGAAGTTGCTGGCCTGAGCCTAGCCTGCATGGAATGATGAAGCCCTAGCCCAACCCATGTTAGACTTAGAAGAGAAAGGAGTTTCTGTCCATTCCCTAGGCCAATTCAAGTTGTTTAGTCATATCACCTTCTGTGAGAAGTCATCGGACTGAGTCCCCCCATTACTACTCCCTCCCTTATAATTATATATGTATATTTGGGCCGGGCGGGGATTCTGGCTCTCAACCACTAAGTCCAAATAAAAAAATCTGAGCACGGCCATTCTATTATAAGCTAAACCCCATGCCCAACCCAAAGCAAGCCAAGCCCGGCCCAATCCATGAGGATCCTTAAAAAAAAAAAAAAAAAAAAAAAAAAAAAAAAAAAAAAAAAAAAAAAAAACTCCATTCTTTTTTTATTTAAAAAAAATAAAAAATCTACTCTCTCACCTTTTTATTTGACCAAACATTTACTTTTGTTCTCTCTTTGTATTAACAATTCACTTCACTTCACCAGTACACTAAATCTACCAAACAAGTGATTTACAATGTATTCGTCTTGATTTGGTATTATTGCGTTAAAACATTAATCATACATGCCCAATTCATCATTCTGTGGACCAAAGGCCCAAACTGTGGCCCGTCCAAGATGTAAGAAAAATGGGGGAAGAAAAAGAAGAATCGGCTTGTAAGAGCAGCCTGCATATGCAAGTTTTCCTCCCCTTGGACGGGAGGAAATCTTGCAAATGTGGTATACGCACAAATGCAAGTTTTCCTCCACTCAGACAGGAGGAAAACTTGCAAATGCGATTTCACTGCCTATACAAGAAGCGGTAAAGCTGGATGAGTGCCCAAATTGTTTGGATCCCTTCATATTTATCCTCTTCTATAAATCTCGAACTTGATTTCATGATATCCTCTAAATAAGGAAATTTTGACATACATTGTTTCCTCCCTAAAATCTCTCACTGTATTTCTAGATAATCCCATTCACTTTCTATCCTATAATATTGTGATACTTATCCTATTCAAAAGTCCTACAAAGAAACATAGTGAATCAAATTTCTTCTCCCATCTTCTCATATCTTATAATCTTGTGATCCCTATCCCCATGAAAAAAAATCCTTCGAAAACATATATAGAGACCCAACTACACCTCATCTCAAAAAAAAAAAAAAACCTTCTCTCTCTCTCTCTCTCTCTCTCTCTCTCTCTCTCTCTCTCTCTCTCTCCATTTTCTTAAAGTGAGAGCAGGCAAAGAAGTTCCCATAACATTACAGGCCAAAGGAGTTCTCAACAATTCCATTATACTATCTGGTGGAACCCCATCCCATACTTGCTTCATATCAGGCTTCTCTGACCAAACAATCTGGAGACTTCTTTGATTCCTGACAATAGTTCTGGAGATCAGATGTAGATTTCCAACTAAAGTTAACAATATTACCAATCATCTGCTATAAGAAATGGGGCTGACATCTGAAACTTAAAATGCAGCTCTCCCTGTATGTATATCCTGAAAAATGCTTTTAATCCGACAACATATATTTATGTAAGAAACCACCAACCATACTTTCCATGTCAATCCAAGTAGCCCCCACCCTGACACTATCTTAGCAGTTCCACCTTTTCAAAAGAAACAAGCAGTACCTTCTCAACAGAATTCATATATGACGCTTATCTGCCTCAATTCTTGCAGTTCCTGCTGATAGTTTCAAGTGATTCCCTCACCTTCAGATGTTAGAGAAATGCTCCAACCAAGCTACTCATCAGCCTCATTCCCTACTAAGAATAAAGCACTCCAAACAGCACCATCTCCTTCCCCACACCTCGCATGGACATCCTTAATTTTCTCCACTGATTTGCAGATGCCACTACAACTCCAGTCAAAGGATGCAATGCATGCATTCCCTGTCTCTGCCTTCTGCTCACAGTCTGGAAAAAAAAAAAGGGTAGCAACCAATGCTTAATTTCGCCAAGAAAATGGCATTTTTCAAAGTGGAAATTCACTAGTACCGTTTGCTTAGCCTTACAAGCTGTACTGCAGGGGCCAACCTTTGGATGATTCCAAATGAAGGTCTTTATTGTGGACCGAAGATATCTCAAGCTTTCCAGACAGTAGTAGTTTAATTCCAACAAAGTTAAATGTGGACCAGTGGCTCATAGTACTACATTTGGAAGCCACCAATTAGATGACTGGGATCACATAATAGGGGACATGAGAACATCTTCCATCCCGTATAAGACACATTAGATGAGTGGATTAGATCACCAAATTCCATTAATCAATCATCTTCTACAACGTTTTCACAGTATCTATATGAGTCTCTTCTTACCTGGGGGCGTCCCACAGCACATGTTGCCTTCATTGATGTGTTCAACTTCAAGTCCAATAAACCAAGCACCAAGCGACACATCTTCGTTTGCATACTCGTGCAAAATTGGCCTGCACTCCGCAATCAACATAATTTCAGTGCTAGATTGGCGCCAGAGTAGTGCGATCTTTCAATTTGTATTTTAAAAAAACAATTCATTGTTTCTTACTGGTTGACTGAAATATATGTGGCCAGTTCCCTAGAGATGGCATAAATCTGCCCAGTTGCATGAAGGAAGTATCGATTACCCTCCTCTCCAAATTTCCAATATTCAGGCTCATGATACTTCACATTCCTACAACAACAACAAAAAGAAAAAAGAAAAAAAACATATTTACAGATCAGATCAGCAAATGTGGGAAAAAGATTATTAAAGAGAACAGCTCTGGTGTAAGAGTTCCAAGAGGATTACTTATGTGCCAAAACTGGTCCTGACTTCATACAACCTATATAGACTCTAGGCTTTAATCTGTGCCGAGCAAGAGTTACCACTAGCATGCCTGCATATATAAAAGATGTAAACAACAGTTACAAAACATGCATGAGAGGTACAAATCACAATTCATAAGGATCCCAAAGAGACTCATGATAACCTGCTACATCAAAATAATAAATACCGGCATTCATTTTCATTTTCTTTTCGTTTCTTTGGCTGGGAATCTTATTTGATACTTCAGTTTTAACTGTAAGCCTTATGGACAGAATATCCTTGCATACTTACCTAGATTGACATGAACATCATCATCCACCTTCACATAGAACTCTGCATCCCATTTGGCAACAGCGGTAGAAAAAAATATCTTTGTTTTTGCAGATAGTTCATGATATCCTTCAATATGCTCCTGCAAGACAGGAAACAGTTGCATTGAATGTAATTTGGACCTTGAGTTTGACAAGCAGTAATGGCTTTTGCCTCAGCACAAAGGTTATGGGCCTGACCAGCCTCAAAAAGTCGTTATGATGAGATTCCTCTGAGTCGATGGCTCGATCTAAAATGCTATTGGAAGTACCACTGCAGCAAAGAATCCAATTTATGATTCAGTTCTCACTTTCATGCACCATCTCCAGGAGTAAGATTATAACCAGATCACAGGATTCAGGAGAGAAGCATGTGAGAGTGATGTTGGATGTGAATTGTGATCACCATCAGGCATTAGATGGAAAGAATGTTATGAAGTATAGGGATGTGTTGCTAAACAACAGTAGATAGAGAGGAAAGCAGTAAAGTAAGGTAATACTAGGTAGCATATCTGTAAGACCAAGAAGCTTCCCTCATCTGAAGATCAGCTAAATCATAAAATCATATGCCACAAGAGATAACTCTTGCAAAACCCCCATTCTTTTCAGGTGGAAAATGGATGACAATAAATTCTCACCACCCCCTCTCCCCCCCACCCACACACACACACACACAGTGGAATGGGAAGGACCATCTCCTAGCAACTTGGTCTAATTCATATCAAACTTGAGAACTTATTTCTCTATCACATTAAAATTTCCATCAACTTGAATTGTTTATAATCAATGAACTTTATTTTCTTAAGTATATGTGACAACTAAAGTTACTCTTGAGTTTTGATTAGGATAAACCGGCCCAGCCCTTTTTATTTTAATCACTCACGGATTGGGGATACATGTGCCCAACTAAGAAACCAGTCCCATATTTGCCCGGTGTGCATTTGGGTCGGTTTAGCAGGCGCCTCCTAGTGGATTAGTCATGTTGGGTCAAAGACCTTAGTGAAACCCACATTATTAAATTTAAAAAAAAAAAAAAGAATAATGCCCCCGAGCCAAGCAAATCCACCCTCTTTTTTCTGTTTGGCCTGACCCTGTATCAGACCATAGATTAAAGAACTTTTCCAATATGATACAATTGCTAGTGTAGAACAAGCTTTATATAGATGATAAAAAAGAATGACATCAAAAATAAAGCTGGTCTTCTAAGATGGATTTGGTTGTTGGGAAAGAATATGGACCTAGGACAACAGGACAAAAATAGAAAAGGTGAAATAATAAACATATAAGATTGCAAGGTTGCTCGAAATTAGCAATGCACCTGTGGCCAATCATGAACCGAATGACAATCCCGTTCTCTCGTTCTAGTTGTTGTAGACTTTCTCCTAAGTGAACATGAAAAGGAAGTGGCACCAAACGTCAATAAGTGAAACCTCAAGATGTCAATATGGAAGAAGTTTAGTAATCATTGCAAAGAAAAATAAATGTTCTTACCAACCAAGATAATTTTGATAATAAACCAAAATAATTGCACATTACCCACCACCACCAGCACCACCATGGTAAATAGCTTATAATACAACTATATTGAGACTTTATAAATAATATAGTCATGACTTTGATTTCATAATATTCATTGGGAATATTCATAAAAATATTTCATTCCTACTATGAGCTCAAAGAACACTAATGAAGGTTTTGTCCCATGGTATTCTCAAATCCATGATAATTTTTTCCCTTTTCTTTTGCTAGTTTAAGCTTCATAGACCTTATTCTAGTGAAATAATTTGGAAAACATCAAGGAAAGTCTTTTAAATCCTTTATGATGTGTGTTGATGGCTCTTGCGCTTTATATTGAGAGTATCACCATTTGGATTGACTTTTGAGGAAGCTTAAGTTATAATTGTGTTGGATGGAAATCCCACACAGCCGAAGGAACAGCCAAACAGGTGTAGGGTTCGACGATCCTTTTAGCTAATACTGCAGCTCAAATAAATTAAGGGCAGGAAGATAGGCTATTTTGGCATTAGATGATCCCTTTGACCATCCTTTTAGCTAATACTGCTGCTAAAACTATTGGTTAATATCTACACTTAGAAACGAATATCGGTGATTTCCCCATAGCATCAAGATGAGTAGCCCCCATGGTGTTGATTAAATATTAATTTTAGCTGAAAAGAAATTCAATTTCATTTCTGACCCTTACCAATCACTAAGAAAGAACGGAGACTTGTTCCAGCCATAGTTAAGACATACCAATCTTTACTGTCCTAAACCAATAATGACAGAAGACACTACAGTTTAAACTTGTTACAAACTTCAGAGGACAACAAATCTATCTCAGTAATGGGTTTTGCCTGTCATTAAAAGAAGGCTCAACTAAAAATGGGGTATGTTAATAGTCCTTAAGGACTATAGCTTCAACTGAATACACAAAGATTCAGCAAAAGCAAATGAGTTCCTGGGTTTATACAAATTCCACAAAGGATTCAATCAGTATAAGAGCCAAAGCTTGCCAAATCACCTGCTTCAGGATATCAGTAGATATAAATCGCGAAGACAAATTAACTGCACCGTATGATCTATAGGAAAGATTATGAGAATAACCTTGAGGCATCCAAGTCTCTCTAACAGAATCCCGCCTCTTCCTGCTGCTAAATGCAGTGTTAATTCCAATTACAACAAATGCTTTCTTCCTTGTCAGGCCCTTGTGAGAGGCAGACGATGAAATGTAAGGAGAACTGCCAAGGCCTGCAATCTCCTGAGCACTCTGAGTCGCATTTTGTTCCATCTGGAGTGTGGAAATCGCCTTATCCAAAGGCCTGGTAACCAATGCTGGCATGAATTAATCCCAAAATCACACTTTCAATCACACCCTATGAAATAAAATAAAATAAAATAAAAATCATGCTCACTGAATTGCTTCATGGGTATTGTAAAGCCCCCCTTCTAAATCCATATCTTGCACAGGCTTCTAATTATACAATCCAAAACACAGCAAAAATTAAGGTACAGAATCCAAATTAAGCTAGAACTGTAAAAAAATTCGACAATGAGCTGACCTGTTTTAGAGTGTGTTCCTCGGAAATGAGTTTTAGCTCTTGTAGGCGTTGGCGCAAGATGATCTGATTACTCAATTCAGGGGAAGACCATATCCTGCAGAACAATTGATTAAATAATGCCATATGTGTGTGCAAGTATGCAATTTTTGAATCCAAATCACCTCTATTTCTTATTTCATCTTTCATCTTTCATCCTCTTCTTCTTCTTCTTCTTTTTTTTTTTTTTTTTTTGAAAGCCATTGGATTGATTGGTTTTAATCCAACAGTTACTAGTGCTTGTACCCTTTTAGAAAACTCTAATAGGAAAAGTTTGCAAGTGGGGTTTCTCATGTTCATGCCTAAACATTAAAGAGGCAAAAGGAAGCTTTCTAACAAGCTTTGCCCCTGTGATCTTAATCTAAATAGTAAGGAAAACTATATATTATTTGCAAATTGTGACCGAACCATGCAAGTATTATGTTATGATCGTTTATGATGTCGTTAAATCTTATGTTTTGATGGTTTATGGTGCAGTTATAGTTTGCTTTCACGTTGGTTTCGCTCTCTGCGAACTTTAATGCCTATAACAAGCACTTCATCAACACTTTGTGATTAGAAGTAATATTCTTCATCAAACATTCACAGAAACTCACCAATAAAACATATAACAATACATGACCCAATAAAACATATAATTATGAATGACCCATCAAAAGAAGACTAGGAAAAATCGAATCTTTGATCTTGCAAACACATAGAAAGGGACAATACTGCAATCTGCATGGACAAAAGAAAAAAACCCATCTTTTAGAGTGAGAAAGAGGGAGATACATATTTATGAAAAGCATTCCAAGAACGAAATTGGAGATGCAGAGCACCAGAATCCATCTCAGTGACACCTTCTCTCTGTTTCGAACCATCTCTCTCTCTCTCTCTCTCTCTCTCTCTCTCTCTCTCTCTCTCCATTTATAAGGCTTACATTGCATTGAAAGAAGATAGAAGATAGAAGATAGGAGAAAGAAGAGTCGAAGTCAATGAAGTGACCGTTGACCCTGCATAATGCAAGCTGACGAGTAACGACCGTAACGGTTACTCTACTACGATCATGCCATAAAAAGTAGTTGTCTGTCATAGGACCTAGGTCCGGCCTGAATTCACCCCGGCCCAATTCAACAGGCCCAATGGTACATCAGTACATGGATACGGTCTGGATTCCTCTTTGGGCCGGACTAAAGCCTTGCTATCGAGCCCATTGGACTTTAGCAATACATGTGCCATGAACTCGTCGGGGCCCACTACTCCGATGAGCTTACCCCTCTCACATCATGTATCGCACGCGAATTTTCACAAATCCAAATTTGATAGTCATCCAGCCACAGTAAAGGGCTGTCAAAATGGCACACGACCAGTTAACACGACACGAACCCATACTATATTAACGGGTTCGGGCGAGCTCTTAATGGGTTCGGGTCGTTAACTGGTCAAACCCGTTCATACGTTAAGTTAACGGGTCGTGCACGAATTAAACCAGTAACTTGTTAACAACCCGCTTAACCCGTTAAATTTTTTTTTTGTCCCTGAGTGTAGCTAGAATTAATTTATATTCATAAAGAAGAAATTAAGATTTATTATTTTATAGTGGGATTTTTGGTGGGATCCACTCAAGATCTTCACAGTTTCGAATGGCTTATATAATTTTCTCCTTATATATATTTTTATATGGATTTTCTTTTAATTTTCTAAATGACTTAATTACTTAACGGGTTCACAGGTTAGGTCGGGAAACCTATTGAATCAACGGGTCGTGTTCGGGTTGGATTTTTTGACCCGTTAAGTTAACGGGTCATGTACGAATTGAGGTGATTTTAACATGAATTCGTTAATCTGCAACCCGAATTCGTTAATACAACACGATTGACAGCCATGAGCCACTACTTACCATCGAATTGAAATCTAAAAAATGATATCCCTTAAAACCAATAAATTTAAGCGCTTTAGGTCAAGGGGTTAGGAGGATCTAATGAAATCCATATTTTGCAGGCCATAGGTCTCTTTGAGACCATTCCTTCCACCTTCTCCATGGCCATCGTTGCCCTAAGTGGGCTCAAGTGAGTTCATCGCACCACATCAACTCTCTATATGTAGTATGTAATTTGTATATGTAAGGTATATGCAGACCACATGTATTTATAAACATATAGTTTTCAAGTAATTATTGGAAAGGTATAAAATGAGCTTCTATGCTTCTTATTGGGCTGATTATGTTATGATTGATTGAGTGGAACCCAAATTACCAACCATTTAAGTCTAATCATCCAAGTCAATCCCTTCCTAATCATGCTTTTCATATAGAAAACAAAGCTCATCTCTTTTTGAAAAAGCATTCAAAGTCAATCCCTTGATGAGGATGTTCCTCACATAGGAAGCAATTATAGTTAAGATGGCCCCATTAATCACATCATCATCAGCATCAATTTGATAGGAATGATTTGGAACCCAAGCCACACACAGCTGCAGTTGAGCCTAAAACGGTGTTTTGGTTTGCATGAATTGAATTCATTAGAGGTCTAAGAAATGTATTCCCACATTTTTTTAGTATGTCTATATGGAGAACTGGTTCCGCGTAATTTTTTCTCCTCTACGGGAAAAAAAAAAAAGAATTCAAGCCTCTTAGGAAAGGCTTTTCCGAGGAATAGCAGAAAGAACTTAGCTGATTTTTGCGCTTTACCCCCATGGAAAAGCTGCCACCAAATGTGGAAGAATTTTATTGCAGAAAGGCAAATAATTTTCCATGACCTTTTTTTTTTTTTTTTTGTAGAAACGTGGCCACACTAACGTGCCCTAAAGGTGGTCAATATTGAATAAACAATGGTGAAGAGGCATAAATAGCAATCAAATAGTCTTTACTCTTGTGGAAAATGAATTAAAGTGGGATGGAAAATAAATTCCCAGCCTGCCAGCCATCACTATGGGAAATTGAGGCTTACCTCTCACACACTATTCTCTGATGATTATATAAACTTCTCTAAAGTGTAGGCTTAGATCCCAAGATACTTCTCTGGTGATTAGACAAAACCCATTTGGCCAATGGTGCATATGGAACTTACTGACCATAAATGTGCATCCTCATTTACACAAACCATTCACTCGTGGTCCGCAAAGATAGGACTACAGAAAATCAGAAACACTTGCCCAAGGAACAGTCACAAGTACAGTTATCAATATATGCCATAAAAACATGTTCACAAGTGCAGCTAATAATAGGCCACATATTAAATGGTCTCCTGCAACAGTGACTTTCAGCACCAGGGGTTTGAGCCGGTTTGGTCACATAGAAGATGATGTGAATAAATTGCCATCATCAACATCAAAGCTCTGTCCCACTACATGAATTCCGTCTCTACTCCAAACTTAACGATCTATCCTCAACCGAATCTTCAAATATGTTGCACTTTTTCAAATCTAATTTTATTAGATATATCCATGTCATCTTTGGCCTACCCATTCCCCTCAGTAGGGCCATCAATTTGCAAAGCCAAACTGTTCCTTACCGACGCCATTACCAGCCTACATTGAACCCATCCATCCGTACCAAAACATGAATTCTGAGATGATATAAATAAATAAAAGAAAACCCACATTCTCTAATGAAGAAAAGAAATACTGAATAGAGACATGATGAGATCATAGGATTACAAGAAGTGGCAGATCATTATGAAATCCAAGACGGTTACAATTGTTAGGCGGTGACTTTGACTACGGAATTCGTGATGGAATGATACAGATTATTACTTCCTTCTAACATATACCCAGCTGGGCAACCTTCCATTGCTGCAGCATGAGAGCCTTGCCATGAACTACTACTAGCTGATCAAAGTTCAGATCCTTACCCGCTCTTGCAAGCCTTTCACAGGCTTGAGTAGAACTCAAATCTTTTTGTTTGGCTATCTTTCGAACAAGGAAAGCTTGAGTGGATTGCTTGAAATAGGATTGTGCAAAAGAACTAACAAAGCTGACCCAAGGTAAGATGGTGTAAGGCTTCCATGATGATGAATTTTAGATGATTTGGGCACACAAGAGAAGGTAGAAAACAGCTTAACTCATAAAGCCGAACAAAAATAGATGAGATACAATGTAACTTGAACTAGGTAACAGATGGAGAGTTGGCTGCAAGTAACAATCCTCTGCTGTCCTTAAACATAGGAAATTTCATATGGTCAACCTAAAAGGAACCATGAAGCATGTCAGTCTAATAATCAGCTTAGCCGAAAAGGTAATTCAGCCCCTTCTGCTTATGTTTTGCAAGGTAAATGCAATGCAATAGATAGTTGAACTTGTCTCAGTGACCAAATGAAACCCTGAGCATGGTGGAGAACAACATAAGTCCATTTAAATACACATCAACATCTCACTTGCAATTCACCCCATATCCAAACTGGCCCTGAATTACCATTCCAATATTCCAATAAACAAGCCAAGTGACTAACCTCCAAAAGAATTGATGCCACTTCCCAACACCACTTTCATGCACTTTGAAAGTTTATTCACTTTTAAGTTCCAAATCACGTTGGATGGGCTCTTCTAACCATCCGTTCAGTTCCCAATTCCACAATTCACCCACACCAAAGAAGCATTTTCCAACTAGAACCGAATGGAACTCAGCAACCAACACTTAGGCGCCAGCTCATCCTTAACTAAAAATTGCAGCATAAAAATAAACAGAAGAGAGCACTAACATGAACCATTCCCAAGCATATACACAACTTCTATCGAGACTTTTTAGCCAAGATGAAATATAACCATGCATGGCCATATTAAGTGAAGATCACACAGCCATTCACATATAAACACTATTCTTCATAAAAACATGTTAAATGATCGAATAATTTTTAGCACTGCCCACTAGGTCCAGTCAAAGTAGGTGATAAAAATACTTTTCAGTTCAAATCCCATTCAAATGCATACACAGAAGGACTATCTGATAGTGTGCTGATAGCATCTTGCCCCCTGAACCAGAAATTTCACTTGCTCTAGGGACTACTAAAGACAGACACTAGTGGAAAAATAAGAAGACAAGAAATTCAGTTCCATATAGAACACAATTTTTTTGTTAATGCACACCAACAAATATCTGGTCAATAAAGAATCCAATATAAAACATCATACCTTCTAGAATACAACAGACAGTTAATGCCCCCACATCTTGATTAGAAACAACCAATAACCAAAATGCAATATACCGGATATGACTAAAAATAGACTGCACGTAGTTCTGCTAAAACTTGAAAATTCCTTACAAAATCATTGCTTCAAGCAATACTCCGACTGCAGCTGTTTTGTGAAATGCATTAACTGCCAGATACCATAGAATGTTCAAGGTATGCATTTTGTGTAAACATGCAGTATTCCATGCTTATACTGTGTAGTTCTTTGTTCTTTTTGTACATTTTCCTATAAATTTTTGTTACAAACAAAGGAAAGGGATTTCAGACATCCAGTGAAGTGAACTTGCATGGTTGGAAAACATGAAGATGGCACAAGTACCAAACCTTGCCACAAAAGCCCATCATGCAACCCTTCTGCAAAGATAACTATGAAGCTCAGCATAAGTAAATCAAGCTCATGCAGAGAGGCATATTAGTGAAAGAGCAACAATGATGTAATAAAATGAGAGAAAGCATCAGCTTACCACCAGCAATGAAATTAATCATAATAAGGCAAAAGATACACATGTTGACAACCAGCCAACGCATCTGGATGCCACAACAGGAAACAGGAAAAATACACATCACAACCAAGGATTCTGTACAGTTGACTGCTTTCAGTTTTCAAGATCAATCTAGGGACTCCCACCATTGGATGCGTTGTGCTATGCGGTGCTGTGAATTACTCCTATCTGAAAAGCTGTGAATCAATCCAGTCAGAAGAACACCTTATAGATGTTAGCTTGCACTCACTGTCATATATATACTAATATCATACCAAAATAAAACAAAAATATAGCCAATAGTCAGTGTTTAATTGCAAAGAAATCAACCAACCAAATGTATAGATTGTTCAGCAGAGGAGATTAATATTCAGTTCCTACTCATGATGGCCCCCAACAAAAACACAGATGTATCACGGGAAGGCGAGTACTTGTACAAGAAATGGTTGGGTTATGGAAAGACGCTGTAATTTGGACAAGTATTCCAGCCAAAGTTGGCATGTCCTAAACAAATATAGAAGCCAACACCGACGACCCTAAAAAAGGTAATGTCCCTGGGACCCATACATATCAATTACCCTGTTAAACCTTTTTTTAATGGAATTACCCTGTAAAACTTCCATCTGGATAGGAGAAAAAAGAGTCCTTCGTATAAGAAATGCTTGGCATTATCGAAAGTACTGCAAGTTAGGACAAGCATTCTATTGGTCAGAGACAGCTGGAGTATCATATACGATATAATGAACACAATCCAATACTGAGGACTCTCAGGTGCAGCACCGACCCTGTACATATCGGTTGTTACCTTGTAAAACTTGACCATAACCTCAAACTGAACATGACAAAAAGAAAACTAGGCATATCAGCGATGGGTTGAGCCAAATGGCAAGTAATTGAGGAAGCAAAGGTAAGAATGTACAGAATAATTTTACATAACCTGCAAATATACACAGTTACAGGGGAAGAAGCAAGCTTCCGTTTTACCCTTCTACTAAAGCAGGCAAGCAAGCCCACATCATACTTCTATGGAAACTAAACCCCTACCCTTTGTCTGTACAGTTGCTCTCAGAATGCATATACAAAGCTGACGTCAAAAAAATTCTGAATTGTGACATCATTTTTGCATGGATACATCATACAGAAACCTACCTTTAAATCTCTTTCATTCTCATTTGCACTTTACATTCACGCATACAAGTGTCAAACCTCCCACCAGGAAAAATAAATAAATAATTGTCTGGGAGAACGCTTGGCCCCAGAAATTTAATCAAAGAAACCGAGGATTTCCCCATTCTACCCATCAGGCTCTTGCGACTCATGAGACCCTGCATCACAGCTAGCTGGCTTCTCTTTTGGAAGAGAACAAATAGGAACATATACATAGCCTTTAGGTAACCGCTGATTCTGCACCGATGCTTGGTCAGATGTCATTACAACCTCTTTCTGAAAGGTCTCTGTGTACTGCAAAACCAATAACCATGTGTAACTCATTCTCCTTAAATTTATTGCAAAACAACCTTTTCTTTAGAAGAGAAGAGAAGAATGGATGATTAACCTTTTTTGACTTCGACCTCTTGTCCCTGTTATTTGCTATGTTCTGCGAGGCAATGGGTGCAGGTCTGTGGGGAAGTTGTTTCCCTGACAAATGCAACCTGTATGTTGGCTTTCGTGTACAGGGACGCTTTGATGTAGAGCTATCATCGGGCTTTCCGTCGATACCCATATGCATAGGAAGAGTTAGTCGGCACGTACCAGAAACTGTGCTATCCTCCGTTATGTCATCAGATCTTTGCATTGTTTCACTGCAGGATTTGTTATCATCTGTATGCCCTTTAAGAGAGGTAGTGACAGACTCTGAACTTACATCAGGTGGAAGGAAGGAACTGCGGACTAACACTGAGAAAGCAACACTGTCTCTTCTTGAAGCAAGTATGTCATGAGAGCAAAGAACCAACTCTCGCTGCAAATATTTATCAATTTGGAAAAGCAAGACTCGTGAGCTAACGCATCAAAGCAAGACTCGTGAGCTAACGCATCAAGAACCATGAAAATGGAAAGTCAAAACCACAATGCTGAAAGTGAAACTAGCACATAGAAAACTGTAAATGAAAGCACAAAATAATTTTATCTCAGAAGAAAAATTCCACTCAGAAACTCGAGACAACTTCTGGCTGGGTAAATGGAACTCAACAGGGAAATATAATTTGTATGTGATATGCCGTCTGCAATGTATTGTTCACATTAAGCCAGAGGCCAAGTAATTTGTTTTTCTTTCTAGCATAACATGATCCAGTTTAGCAGGAAAAAAAGGGAACCTTTTCACAAAATTTTGCTGGTCTAGTTAATATGCAAGTTGTATATGATCATAAGAGGATTTCACAAAATTGTTTCGAAAAATGGTTAAAATTGAACATAAGAGAATTTCCAAAAATGACCAGATTATCTTCCCTCTAATGGAAAATGAATCAATGGGAGGGGGAAATGAATGCTTAGCCATGAGCAACCACACTAGTGATTTAAACCCTAGGAAAGTCAGGGTTGCATCTACATCACCACGTTGTATCCTTCACGGCACCCTCACCTCTTTAATAATCATTCAGTGGAACTCATTCAACCATGAATTCCAATGTACTCTATGCAAACAAACAGGCCCTAAATAAAACCAAAGGCAGGTTCTGCCATGAACTTGGATAGACAGTTTTCATGGCCTAGTCAACCAGCATGTAACAAGGGTCTATTATTAGAGCTAGCACTTATCCAGCATATGATACTTTCTTGCAAAAGTTTCTGGAAAAAAAGGGTGGACTCTCACATTCAATGCATGACCTCTTTAATAATGTTGAATTCCTGCCTTTATCCATATGGAATCGCATTTGCTTCTCCACATAAGTTTTTGAAATCTACACCTCCTGGACGAAGGACCCTTGCAGCCTTACTCTTAAAAGGAAAGATATTTTGACAAACACTCGCAATTTTATGACGTTTATAGTCTGAAAACGATGAAAGGATCTCTAGTGATAAGTATGAAGAGATCACATCCTATATACAACTGAGTGACTTGAATCATTTTAGATGCATTGGACAGTGTGAACAATAAATTACCAGGGCCATCTCCAAGCAACGGACTGGAACTGTAGTGACCACCAGGCCCGCCACTCTACGACTTATGGAGACCTTTCAAGCCCTAGGCCCCCGTGATTATTGTATGCTTCCAGGTGGGCCCCAGAGGCCCAGAGACTGAGCCATTCCAAGCTTAGGAATGCATAGGCCTAGCCATTCCGATAATGACTCTAAATTGAACAGGCAATTTAATGGAATGCTCAGTGAATGGCATTGCATGTAATTGATCATAAATAATTTCTTTCATGCAAGATATTGTATAAGCTTCCTTGGCCAATCCAAGATTTTAAACTCGGGAGTTGAGAGTGACTCAGTCCCCCTCAAGTCAAGTAAACTCAGCTGAGTCACATGGGACTCAACACACGGTAGAGCCCCAAGAAGCCTCAAAATTTGTGAAAAGAAATGATTAAAAAATCTTCAAAATTTTTTAAAATGGTGTACTTTCAACTTTGAATCTAGAATTTTAATATACAAGCATTTTAACTATTAAAAATGTATCTTAGTAAGGAGAATCTTCTCCGACGAGTGGACTGCATGTGCAGTTCAGCTCCCTTTGATAAATGCAGCTCGTTTCTGACTCTTCTTTTTTTTTTCTCTTACTCTTCTTATCCCTCCATACTCGGGCACCATGCCCAGCTTTATGCTCATAAAGCCTTTACTCACCATTGGATTGAATCTCAACAAAAAAAAAAAGAAAAAAAAAAACTCATGGTCTAAAGGCCATTAAACTTTAAGACTGTTAAATCAAAGGCTAGGATGATCTGATGGGGCTGATTTTCTATATGATTGTTATCTACAAACAGTCAAACAGATCTTTCCATCTATCTTATCGCCAGTGATAGGAAAGCATTCAAGTGGGCCACACAAGCTCTGCTCATAGGTGAAAATTTTCCTTTTAGCAATAGGTGGCCACACTTGATCTTACTAATTGTCGAATGCCTTTTTTTTTTTAAAGGACCTGAGTGCTAAAAAAGGTGCAAAAGGACCCTAGAAGCCTCCCACACTGAAGCCAAGATATGGCATGGACACTGCAAGGATGCGCCATGGATACGCCAAGGACACAGATTTTACAAATAAAAAGCAAAGTATCAGATATAATACGTTGCATATTTCAAACATGTAATCTTCAAAAAATAAATAAATAATCATTTTCTGCCCTTTTCCTGTAAACATTGGTCAGGGTGACTCAATATTTAAAACCACGAGGCAAAATCAGTTTCGCGGCTCTTGTTTTTGTGCCCTTAAATAAATGTGCTAAACAAAAAGCTAAAATATCCCCTTTGCATTAATAAATGAACAAAATTCACCTTAAGCTTCTCTCTTTTGATAATTCGCTCACAAAGAAGGCGCACCTTCTCTAGTTCAACCTGCAGAAAAGAATTCCAAGGTGGAATGCAACTAGTAAGCCACTGATTTTGATATTAAAGTACCGCATGACAAATATTTATATTATGAAATAAGTGATGTGCTGCACAGAATTGGAAAAGGTAATCGGTGTGACATGTTAGATGGTGAAGTTAGCAAGATCATAGCCCCACATAAGGATAAATGGAGAAGTAGAACAATGAAAGCTGACCTAGTAATGAGATATGTTAATAACTAGTAACACCAAAAACTCGAGCTGTTAGTAAACAACATAACAATTTATATCGACACCCCCATCTAACGGAAAGCTATTCGAATTCGAAACCGAACAGACAGACGGTATAGACAAACCAAATAGATAGATGGAGGTAACATGCCTCCCAAGGGTGTCGAACTCCTAACATTTGGTTTTAATACCATGTTAATAACCAGTAATACCAAAAGCTCAAGCTGATAGTGAACAACATAACAATTTATATCAACAACATAAAGTTCCAACAAAAATCACAATGTTGATGATTGTGATGAATGACAACGATAACAAAGAAGAAAAAATATATGTAGATATAAATTCCTATAACATGTAATCTAGGAGGTGAAAGATTGGGACTCGGTAACATGGTTGGTAGATGCAGATGTACCTGACTTATCCTTGTAATCAAGGCTAGCTTGAAAGATTGTTATTGAAAAAATCTACTATATTGCCTAGATAAACAACGTATAATGTACACAAAAAAAAAAAGAAAAAAAAATTACAAGCGAAAAAAGTTGAGGGAGGTGGGAAAACAGTTCTTGACAATAAGCAGGACAAAGTAGACATTGGAGATGCTCTATACAAAGACAATGGGTCAGTGCAGGCGTCATTAATAACAATGGGTATTAAAATGAGCAAAGACTAAAAAAAGGTCTAGAAATTGGCAGCTAAACCTCCATAAGATAATTTGACTAGTGTTAGTAGTTAAATGGGGCTCATCAAAAGCATTGGCTGACGGAGATTTATATCTTTGAGGAAAACAACTCGTGTGGTTAGAGACAAAAATGCACTTTGTGGTTTGAGACTGGTGTCATTTAGGAACCACAAGAAGTACAAGTGAGGAGGCAGATTGTTTAGCAAAGGCAGCAGATGATAGGACACGATCACTACTCGTATTCTTGTTTCATCCTTGCTCTCGCTCTTATAAGAAGTTTTAGGATGGGGCTTTATGATTACATACCCATCATCTATAATATACCTCTTATGCCGTACACATTTTAACTGCGGTTAACTATTCCATTGATGAATTTTTCATTGCTGATAAAAAGAAAAAAGAAAAGGCATAAATGGATAGCCCAGACAAGAAATTTTAAAAACTTGCAGTTCCTTTATAGCAGCTCATCAGCAAAGGTTCTCACAAAAGCGTAGATAATGCAGTCAAATGAACAAAGGCTTCCTCAACTTCACTGGATCAGGCAGAACATGGTCCAGCAGGGTATTGTTATGCTTAGATAATTCAAAAAACAAAAAAAAAAAAAAAAACACACACACACACACACAAAAGGTAATTGTTATGTTCAGACCCAGTCCTGATCATGTATCATCACTAAGAAGGAACATAGTGCATCCTGTAATTGTTATGTTTAGACCCAACCTTGGCCATGTATCATTAAGAAATCAATTTACAACAGTTCCTTCTGTGTGGAAAGTCCCACATCCCACATCACCCAAGTAATGGTTTTGATTTGGGTCTTCCACCTATCAGCTTAAGTTTTTAGATTGGTAACTGGTATCAGAGCGGGTTCTGTCATTCTTGTGTTGGCAGGCCTGTCCATGAGATCTATTGGGCCTGCACGTGCGGGCGAGTGTGTGTAAAGTCCCACATCCCACATCGCCCATGTAATGGGTTTGATAGGGCTTTATAACACCTATTTGGGCCTTCCACCTATCAGCTTAAGCTTTTGGGTTGGTACATGGTTTCGTACACCTTCCAGGCATAGTATTGACCTAGAAATACAATAAATACACTGTTGTAACCTAAAAGAGGGAACAACAAAAAGTTTAAATACCCATATTAAATTGTGTGAGAAACAAGCCGGTTCCCAGTTGGAGTTGTGTTGCACCAAGGGCCCACTTTAAGCCTTGGTTATGGAAAACATGAGAACAGATATCCAAGATGATGTTAATGCTATATATTGCCTTCATATTATTTAGTCAAATGAGAACATGAGTAAACGATGAATAGAAATTTGGAGAAAAGTTCAAATCCAACAGGTAGGCGATTAGGAGAACAAAAACAAATATAAACAGCAAGTTCAGTAGATCGAATAGATGGGAACATAAAATACTTAAATCGGAGGGGAAACTTAGCCTGATAGCATGAAAGATTTCAACATCTAATAGCAACTATAAAATAAAAACAGAAGGTTTGAATTGGATGTCACAAATAGGATGATTATCAATGTTGGCACAAGTTAAGACAAGCTAATGGATACTTATGCGATGGTCAAATAACACTTCGATTGAAGGTGCGATTTTAAGACAGAGATTAGACCTACTTTGCTGTAAGGATCTGAATGTTAGACCGCAAGCAAATGAGAAGAAGCTTAAAGTACATGTGGCATATATGTTCAAAAGGGATGTATGAAGTTAAAAAACTGATAGATTAGAATTGAAAGTATAAAGACAATCTACTGGTGGACCTCAGAGAATAAAAAATCAAGAAATGTTGTTTGAGATGGTTTGGTTTGTTTCTATTTTGTTCTCTCTGAGCTATTTCCTTTCTGGATGAGGCTAAACAAGTGGTTATAAAACTTGCAGAAGAAGTGACTTATAAAGACCTGGAACGACGTAGTGAGAAATCAGAACGGATAATATACATCTTTGAGTTCAAAGAGTGGCTTTAAATAAGGTTGTGTCAGAAAGTACAACTCACAAAACCGAGTGAACCGACCCCAAATAGAATGGATCACAATTCTATGGAAAAAGAATGTTAGATCTGACTATACAAAATGCTAAAACAGACGTGTGAATGAAAGAATAAGCATTAGTGTACATTCTCACTGACCCGTATTTGCTTGAGGCGACGGAGCTCCTCGGCTCCAAATTGCTCGGTCTCATCCTGTAGAAATTGATTCAGACCATGGTGATACATGTACATAAAATTTCCACATCACCACATAAGACACTCACTCTACAAAGGTAAATGATAACCACCTTCTCTCTCTGTCCCGTGCTATGGTTTTCACAGTAAGCCTTGTGCTGTAACTTGCCACCAACACTCTTTACATTCATGAAAAGGCCAGCATTTTTAGCACAGTTAGGATTAAAAGTCATTTGACAGCCCACATAATTACACTGCAGGAAGTCACAAGCATAGTAGTGGATCAGACAGTATCAATTCCAAATCTGCTTTTGCAGTCACACGTATAGAAAGTTAAAGAACAATCAGTCGAGAAAGACAAACCTTCATGCAAACACCATGCTTGCAATGGCAAACACAGCAAACCAGCCGGTCTTTTTCCTTTGAAACACCCTCCTAAAAAAATGATATTCCATGAGACATTTGATGATAACAATTCCATAGTAAAAAAAAAAAAAACACTCCCAGAAGAAGCTATGATATGCATCGCGCTTTGCACCAATATCAACCACTGAATGTTTGTATCGAACAAAAGGAGATAATAATCTAATATTAAAACGATTGCATAACAAAGCATCAACCAATTTAAACATAAACATACCATTCCTTCAACAGGATTTGGTTGCCCCCTTCTATATGTTGATTCTAACAACCACTACAACAGATCAAATGGAACAATGTTAGAGCATTCTTCTAAAACTTTTTTTGCTTTTGGAGAATTACATTGTTGCTAAAAATGATAAATAAGGGATAAAAAGCAACCCGGAAAAGAAAAAAAAAATAAAAAAGAACTTATGCAACCTCAGCACAGAAGGCATGAACCCATTGGCCATCAGTTGACTTCCTGAATGCACCAGTAGTTCCACCACATAAGCCACACTCTGCAACAGAAGACCTGTCTTGTCCTAACTCTTGGCACAATTCGCAGTACCATGGGCCAACAGAATCTGTGTGACTATTATAGCAACCCAAGTGAACAGAAACCTGTTATTAAATGTTTTCTGTTAGATCTCAGAATCAGATGACACAAAACAAGACTTGGTACTGTCAGACAAATGGATAAATACCTTGCAGTTGCAACAAACTAAGATCTGGTTCAATATTGTCTCACTTCGTCTGCAGATATCGCATATTTGTGGATGTTCTTGAGAAGAATCTGAGGAAAACTGAAGCAGATCGGTTTGTCCTGATGAATCATTTGGAACAGCTGACCTTGAGAGTGTTTCTTTCACTCGTGGTAGCGATTGAGCATGGAGCCCAGCCCTCCCACAAACAGTATTCACCTTCACAGGACCCTACAGGCAATCATTACAGTAGAAATTACTTTTCTCCTTCTAAATAAAAGAAGATAATGTTATAACAAGAGCATAGTTTGAAACCTCATGAATAGTAGCGGCAGTCTCATCATGTGCATCTTTTCTGAGAGACGAAATCCTTGAAGAAGCAGCAGCGGCAGCAGTAGCAGCAGCAAGTACAGCCTGAGCTTCTCTGTGCCTCCTCTCTTTCCTTCCACGTTTTTTAGCTTCTCTTACTTCACGAAGATACTGATTAATAAACACTGCATCCCACCTTTGTTTTCTCAGTTCATCCAATTCATGTGGAAGATTCGTGACCACCCTAAATATTAGATCTTCTGCAAGGGTAATTCAAACAATAAAAGAAAGTATATTAGTCCACAAATAATTTATTATGGACCGAGACTACGACATATTACATCATCATCAAAGCCTTGTCCCAATTATGTTAGGGTCGGCTAAAATGATCAAAGACGCACTCTGAGCACCAAAAAACTTGTCCAAGAAAATAAAAAGAGGAAAGAAAGGAATAGAACTATATCCACACACACAGAGAGAGAGAGAGAGACAAATAGTTTTCAATAAAGGGCAACAAAGAAAGAGTTAGACCACAGCGGTGTTTGCTTGCAACTGCATTGTCAAGCAGCCTATTCTGAAAGTAAAGAAGTTCCCCTTCCACCTCGTCTTCTGGAGAAAACTCCAAGATGCCCATCTTTCTGGCTTGAACAAACTGCTCCCCTTTGCCATCAGTCAATGTACCATTTGTGTCAGAGGAATGCCAAGCTTGGTGATTATAGCAACTATTTGCAGAGCAAGTTGCTTCCATAGTAAACATACCTTTTTCCCTCTGACCTGCAAAGAGGAAAATAGAACCATCAAACACTAGCAGAGTCTCATCAATGTAGATTATAAGAGAAATATTACCGTCACACTCAGGGCTTCTGTTTTTCTGTTTCACAAACAGATAGTTCTGCATTTGAGTCAACCTCTTGTTGATAAATGGGTGGATGTAAGAACTATAAATTGATTCCCCATTGCTGCATAAAATATCATAAAATTTCAGAAAATCCAGTGATGACGTTTAGGATTTAAATCTACTAAATGATATAAATGAACAAGGATAATCCATCAAGCCAAGGACCAAATTATGTGAACAAGTCTTTTTTCAAATTTCACCTTAAATCAGGAGCACCTGGTGCCGCACAATCCTGAAGTTCCCCACTAGACTTCACAGAACTATTCAGCACATCAGCCTCATCTGCATGACCATTACCAGGTCCCTCGGTTAATTATATTTTGCATGGTAGATTGTGGTTGTATATCTCAGACATGTTATCTTCCATTTTAACAGGATTCCCTGTTTAAAATATACAAGTGACAGATGAAACGATTCAAATTACAAGAGATATGCGTGGTACAGGGATATAGGGTCCAGCTTTTACTTTCAACATTTTGTAACAATACAAAACACGAGTTCCAAAATTGGACATTTGGATGCTGAGTTCAGAGTAACAAATTGGTTTTCACTAATACCTGAGAAACACCACATCTACTCTAGTTGTGATCTCTAAAGCTACTATGCATGGGCTCGCTGCAGTGTAAATAACATTAACTCTTTTTTTTAATAGTTAAATAACATTAACTTCTTAAACTCGTGGAGTTACGATGCCTAGACATGCCATGGATACGGCAGGGACATGGATTTTATACATAAAAAGTGAAGCATAGGATATACAACACATTGCCTATTTTGAAGCATCCCAACATCGTGTCTCATGAGTTGCAAGTTGTAACAAATACTTGCCATACCTGTATCAAGAGAATTAGGGGGTTGACAGATCTCCTGCACCACATCTTTGCAGCAATTAACATCCTTGTCAATGTGGGAAGGGTGATCCAAACATACCTATCATAAAACAGGATGCCAAAAAGTGAAATAAATACATAGGGTGTAAAAAAGTTTGTATTAATGTCAGTTTAACACTTACATTGAGATACAAGTTCAAACAAGTCCTTAATTATAAAAATGTACAAAGATCTATGTAATGACGCTACAATTACCTTTTCTGTGGTGACCGATTCTTTGGAGGGATGGCTATTATTGCAAAAACTAGATTCCTTGCCAATGCTCTCCTTTTTCATATCTTCATTGAGGGGAGGTAGATTTTCACTTATTTCATTGATCAGCATTGGATTACCATTTTGTGGATCACAAGGTTCCTCAGGTGTGCAGACTATCTTGTTACCTTTCAATATTCTGATTTTGCCTTTCACTCTTCTCCTTGGTGGAGATGACGTAACAGGAACATCAGTGCTAACAGGACCCAGCCCTACAACATTGACAGCGCTTGGAGCATCAGAATGTTCTACCTTAGACCCAAATGGCATGCCACTGACATTATAATTCCGAAGCCACTCAATTAACTTTATTCGCCATTCAGGGGGAAAAGGGGCATGCTCATCCTGCAAAAACATTATGTCAGACACAAGAAGAAAAAAGCACATGATATTTGCCCCAATGACCGTCCCATGTTTTAAATAATAAACATAAACAAGGTATACAAAATCAAGAGTACCACAAGAGTTTCTCCTAATGATTTTGGAGGAATGCCCACTTCTGACGCTACATCATTCACACTGGCTTTTCCTTGATTAATTAACTGTTCATCAAATAAATAGAAAACATGAGAACAAAGACAGACTCAATAGAGGCTATACAAAGAATTGAGCTCAGACAAGAGACAACCTCCAAGAAACAAAGATTTATTTCGAAGTTACCTTTTTCAGAATCAGAACAAGATTGAACGAATCAGTTGGGTTAGCATCATTAATGGTCCTCTCAGTAACTTTGTTTTCTTCCATGTTGATGATTAGCTTTGAATCAGCACATTCTGATATCAAACTATTTGTCCTCATAGCCGATGTGTCTGCGTCCAACTGGGTCTCATTTTTACTCTGTTCATTACAATTGTCAACTGTGCTTTTGGCATCCACAACGCTGTTATCTCTGTTCTTCCGTCCAAGCTTTATTTTATGTGATCTGTTCATGGGTACTGTCACAGGCAAAAGCTTGGATACTGGAGAATTACTACCAGCAGTCACAGATGTCATGTTTTCAGGTTGCTGCCCAATACTTGTATCTTGAGAACCTGAATGCTTAGAGCAAAAGGCCCGCAATTCCACCTACAAAGTATTGAAACAAGCCACATCAGACCTAATCAAAACTACAAATCAATAGTCCCAGAAAAAGTAAAGTCATTCTCTGTCAAAGGAGAACGCTTACATTGTCGCATCCAACCTTGCCCCATATCTCCATTCTAAGTTTTGCTTCCCTTGCACACATAGGATGAAAAGATGTTCTGCACGTTCCTGAAAATAAATCAATGAAGCAAGTAGTCAGCATCATCATCCAAGCCTAACCCCATCTATCTAGCATCAGCTTTGTAAGCAATTCAAACTACGGAATACCAATAAAAGCATCAGTGACATAACATTTTAGAATATGCATTATACATCATATGCAGCAAGAACAAGAAGCAGCAGAGTTCATATACTGACCTGGTTTGGTATCTCTACTTATTCCAACAGAGCCATCCAAAATAGAGCCCATCAAAAAAAGAGCAATAAAAACAAGAGGCTAAAGCTATTATTTTCACAAGACCAGAAATGGGGGCATTTCATTGTAAGAGGATTTGCCTCTACTTCTCTAAAGCGGGTAAAGGGTAGAATCATGTGCCAAACGCTCTTATTTTCCAAACCACTACCCGCTTTAGACATTTAGACAAATAGAGGTTGGAAATAGAGATGCCAAACATGGGCTGAGTCTCTATCCTACAAACACCAATGAAATTAAATGCAAATCACAAACATAAATAAATAAATAACACCAACGGCCACTATAAATAATAATAATAATATAGCGATGATGGTGAATACACAAGAAGCTCAGAAAGCAAATGAGGGTTCACTTTTCATCATTGAAATGAGTTTTCAATCACTAGACATCGTATCATAAGAGGGAAAATGCAAACCACACATCAAAAGTTTTTTCTCTTAAAATGGGTGATATGGGTTTTTGAGACACGCTGTTTTTCCTAAGATTTAAGGCCTGTTTGGAATCATTTTAAGAATGTTTCATTCTGAAAATGAATGAAGAAAAACTTGTTTCGTAAGCAATTTCTTTCCCTTTCTGCATATCTACAAAATCCCTCCCTCTCTATCTCTCTAGATTCTCTCTCAGAAAATGCCTTCCAAACAAGTTTTTCTTCATTCATTCTCAGAATGAAGCCTTCCCAGAATGATGCCAAACAGACCCTAAACTTCTTAGTTAAAGAGTGCAATGTCTTCTTTCCTTTTCTTTTTCTATTTTTTGGAAAATAGTAATTACATTAAAAGGAGAATAAAACACAATATACGGTATAAGAGGCACGTACCAGCCTAGAAACAGGACAACACAACATAAACTAATTACACAGGTAGGCCAATATCGAGCAATCCTAGAATTAGCCAAAAGCCTGGCGATGAGATCAAAAATCAAAACAAGAATGTGATGCAATGAGTTTCACAAAAGGTCCTTCCGCCTCCGGAAAAGGAGAAATCACATCAATCAATCTCATCGCAGGCAACGACCGTTGAAGAGTACAATGACTCAAATACTTACGAATATGATATTCATAGTCTCACCCTCATCACAAGTCCGTCAAGGTCATCTTGCACCCATCCAAGCACACTTCACTAAAGGGAAAGGAAAAGTTGCATGTCTACAAGGCATGTGACAATTCCAACCAAATTGACAATGTGATTCCTTGCAAGGCACATTGCTGATCTTCTCAATGAAGGGAAACGGACCATAATACTTCCACACTAACCTTTCATGCACCTTATGGAAGGTGGAAGTGAATTGTTTTGGATTGGACTTCTGAACAATGGAAAAGCTCAAAACTTTGATCTCTTTAAGCAAGAAGTGCAACCGTCATGGGTTCAATGAAGACCGCAATAACCAAGACACAGCATCAAGAGAGTCACTCTCTACAGTAGCTCTGCTAGAGATCATCATCATCATCAAAACCCGTCCCAACTAAGTTGGGGTAGAATACACGAATTCTGTTTTTCAATTCCAATCTATCTTGAGCCAAATCCTCAAATAAATTGCACTTCTTCGGATCTATTTTTACTACCTCCATCCACGTCCTCTTTGGCCTACCACTTATTCCCCTTTGTGGGCCATCAACCTTCATAGCCAAACTTTTCCTTACCGGCGTTGTTACCGGCCTGCTTTGGACGTGCCCAAACCATCTCAAATGGATTTCCCTAATTTTATATCCCCCTATTGATGCTACCCTTAAATGCCCTTAAAAGCACTCATTTCTAATTTTATCCTTCCTAGTTTTCCACAAATTCACCTCAACGTTCTCATCTCTACTACATCCATTGTACATATGTTGCTTCTTGATTGGCCAACATCCTGCTCCATAGGTCATAGCTGGTCTAATCGTTGTCTTGTAAAAATTTCCCTTCAATCTTGTTGGCATTTGTCAGTCACAGTTCTCATCTCTACTACATCCATTTTGTGTATATGTTGCTTCTTGATTGGCCAACATCCTGCTCCATAGGTCATAGCTGGTCTAATCGTTGTTCTGTAAAATTTTCCCTTCAATCTTGTTGGCATTTGTCAGTCACAAAGTACTTAACTCCAGAAGCAAGTCTCCACTTCAACCATCCTGCTTTTATCATATGTTCGACATCTTCAATTCATCAATCTCCCCATCCTTACTAATCATAATGTCCACTGAAGTTACAATCCATATATTCCGTTTTTATACAGCTTATTGCCACTGAAGTAAAGAACTCCATTAGTTTTTTATTGCCGGTCTCAAGCCCTGGTAAAGGAGGAGGGTTGCATTAGGTAGGCTGACAGCCCGCGTAAAATTTTATCACAACCCACACATGAATTATGAGATACCAACATTCTGAGAACTCTGCCAGAGCACAAAGCTGGAACAAAATCCTCTAGTGATTCCTAATTGCCACAATACAACTTTACTGAGGATGCTTATCTAATAATAGTAACAAAGAAAATGGATGTCTTACGGACCAGGAAATTCCCTAAGCCATTGAAGCAAGCTCCATCAATGTCGGCTAAAAGCCGAGCTTCCCTCTAGCAGCACCATCTACATTAAACTTATATGGAGATATTTCTCCTTTACAAAACTTTTCCTAACACAATTGTCTTCATTGTATGTCAAATAGGAGTAAATTTGACTTCTTTCTTTCTCTACCCTCGGGTTTCTTCATCTCCATTTTCTCCTTAATTCACCACTTGGCAGGATTCCCTACTTTTCTTAGTGGCCACATATCCAAGCAACCCTACTTATTGTTGTTGTCTAAGCCTCTTTTGCCATCTATTTGGCGTAGGCTATATGAGTTCTTTTCCACTTAACCATATTTGCAACCATAGTTTCAATAACTCCACACTCCTTGAAGTATTTTCTTAATATTTCATTTAAGGCCTTTGAATGGTCTCCCACTTTTCCTAGTTCTTCACTCCCTTGAATATGTAAACCTCAAAATACATCTCACATGGGCTGTTCGAAGTTTTTCGTGTGTGGACCGATGCCATTCAGTCAATATTCCTCGTCTTCTCCTTTATTAAAGCTACATGTATCCAAACACCCACATTTTTTGATAAAGTATCCAAACACCCATATATTTGAGTAGAGAATTTGCAAAAAGAAATTTAAATATCCTAAAAACACCTCTCTCCTTCCATTCATCAGCCTGTATAACACTTATTTCATATCATGTAGCTTCCCTCTACAGATGGCCATAGGAGACAACTAGTTCCATTCGAACCCTATGCCTTCAAATCCACCCAAGGTTTAAAAAATGGGACTTGGGACCCGACTCTGCCATGGCTGAGTTTGAGTCTACTCAGCCAAGTCAGGCCGAGTCCCAATTTCCAATAAAATTATTGGAGGGCCGAGTCCTAATAGCATTAGGACTCCGCCGAGAGGATTCGAGACTGAGTCCCATGCGAGCCGGCTCAGTATGTGTCCAGTCCTAGTCGACTCGGCTGATTTTTTAAACCACGAATCACCCCTTCGAGAAAAGAGCGCCAATGGCATTAAAAATATAAACAGGAGTGCCATGAGTTCCACGGTAATTCTAATCCTAAAACAACACTCATGTTTTGACCAAATGTTAAAGATCTTGAGAACAAGAATTATATAGAATAATCATGCCAAAAAAACAAAAGATTTACATAGAAAAACTCTAGATAATCAATCACTTTCATAAGATCTGAAAAAATTGAAGACAGGCATAAGCCCACCAATACGTGGGTATAGAAAAATCTATCCATGAGTAGCAGCATTTTGCTTCAAACATTCCACACGATGCTCAAAAGGACGTGACGGGGAACCTAGTGGAGATGGTCATTTCTCGTCCTTAGAGGAAAGGTGATCATCTATATGTGGTACAGACCAAGGATGCCATCAAATGACAAGTGGAAATTCCACCATTCAGAAACAAACTTGCACGGCTATTTGAAAGTATCTAATGATGGCCCGTTCGATCGCAAACTATCCCCTGACCGCAATTCACTACATAGTGTACTTCTAATTTAGTTATGGAGGGAAAAAAAAACAAAAAAGCACAACCACCAGAAGTTCTTAGGGCCATCAACCACCTTTTCTTCATGATCTGGATATAATGTTAAGATGACATTAATAGCAATATCAGACCAAGGATGCCACAAAACGACCAATGGAACTTCCTCCATTCAGAGACGGACATGCATAGCTCTTGAAAGTATCTGCTGATGGCCAATTCCATTTCATAAATCATCACCCGATCACAATTCACTGCATAATGTACTTCTAGTCAGTTATTAAAGGAAAGAAACACTGCCACTAAATGTCCTTAGTGTCTAACCAGAGGAGTGAACCATACCAACCAATTCAACCATTTTTTGTGCCCGATCTGAATTAATGTTAAAATGATATAATAACATAGTTGGGACTTGGGACAAGGATTTGATTATGATGATGACGACGGCGACGATGATGAACAATAACAACTACATATAAACACACAGTATTTGCAACAGTCCAACTGCATGTTCATTCTGGTCCAACTACCAGTAATTACGGTAGTTTACACTTTTCAATGGCTTCTAGAATTGAAGATTCTGAAGTGAAGAAATTAAAATAAATAAAGACCACATAAACACATATATACATGCATATATATGTTCGATTACAGCATAAAGAACGCAAACATACCATGACTACACCGAATGCATACGCCGTATTTCACCTTGCATAGGAAACAGACTAGCCGTCTCCTTGTATCCTTGATTCCTCCAATATTCATAATCGGCTCCATCATCTCCATATTCTCTACATACACTTCAGGCATCCACAGACTACAAAACAAGTGTGCAAACTTCACAGCCCCACTATTTCCAGATTTACCGGCATCCCTGTCCACGGGTTTCAGTGCCCCTCCTTCCTTCGGGCAAAGCAAACAAGGCCTCTCAACAACTTCAGTTTCAGCTAATTTCCCTTTTGAGTCATCTTTGAGACAGTCCCTTTGCCGACAGTGAGCACACAACCATTTCTCCATTGGAACATCCTGCACGCCATAGCATCTCTGGTGCACGCAAACACCGCAAGAATCACAGAACAGAAAACGGTTCGCCTGCTCACTGCAGTCACCAGAGCAACAAGCGTGACAAACAACTGAATTCCCGCCTTCCGAAGGTCCAACCGCAGCTAGCCTATCCAAACCAGCTTCCCCACCCAAAAGCTTCCTTTTCTTGGATGGGCGCTCCGAGGTCAGCAGAAGCTTGTGCTTGGAACCAAATAACCAATGCAAATCAATCGACCCGGAATCCGAATTCTCTAATTCTTTCTGCGGTGATGCCTCGGAAGCAGCTCCTGAGTTCGAATTCTCCACCCCCGCCGCCTCAATTTCTATCTGCTGCCCCTCATTTTCCAACTCCTCAGCAACACTCACTAGCTCCAAACCTACATCTTCGACTACATCTACATTATCAGAAACCCTAACCTCAGCTAAACCCACATCCCCATCTACCCCAACAGGCAATTTAGGAACCGAAAAACAAGAACCCGAACCCGAACTTGAACCTAAATCCGACTTTGCCCCCAAGCTCTCCACATCCGCCAGCACAATATACCGAAAATACTCCTCGGTATCGGCCCACACACTCCGCGCAGCCCTCGGCGCCTTCGCCGCCGACTCTGAATGCACCGATTTCTTGTGCTTCCTTCTCCGGTCGGACGATTTCGACAGGAAGGCAGCGAGGCCGAAAGGGAGAGTGGAAACCCTAGCAGCGGCCTCTTCGGAGTCGAAAGGGGAGCGTTCGCAGAGGGCTTTTCGGGCCTGAGCGTACAAATCTAGGGTTTGGGTTTGAGGAGTGAGGGTTCGAGTGGAAACCCTAGAAATCGGGCAGGGCTTCTCTTGGGTGCCGCATCCGCCGTCCGATCCCCGGCCCATCATCTTAGGCTGGGTCATGGAAGCGATTGATTGGAGCTGGCCATGGCTGGTGCGGAAACCCTAACCCTAACCCTAGGTCAGGGTTCTGATGTAGCATGCGAGGGACACAGAGAGAGAACGATTGTGAGAAATTAGGGTTCTTGGGGGTTTGGTGATTTGGTAGAGAGGAGTGTGAAATTAGGGTTTTTGGTGTTTTTCAGGTTCAGATTTGGATTTGAACGTGTGAGTTCTGGTGTTGTTGTCGTGTAAGCCGATGTAAGAGAGAGAGAGAGATATAGAGGGTTTCACGATTTCCTTCTTATTCTATCAGTTTGGAAAGGGGCGTTTGTTTGGACAATCGAGATTTTCCCAGGTAATTTATTTTCCCTCTTTTCATAGCTGTTTCAGTGATCCGCGTGATCACTAATCGATAATGCACTATATGATGGAATGAGACTGTGACCGTGAGAGAGTATGCCCTGAGAGGTGCACTGAAAGTAAGTTGCACCCGAGAGTATAATGGGTAGAGGAGATATATGCAGAGTTAATGTCCCAACACTGAATTTGTTTGGCAACTTCACCAGTAAAGTAAAATGATATGGAGGGCCAAATTAAGAACAAGATAATAATATGGGCCGATAAAAAAAGTGCTTTTTTTTTTCATTTAGTGACATGAGAACGTGACCTCTCCTATTTTTATCGCCTCTATAAATGACCCCTCACTTCATGCGTTTTTTTTTTTTTTTTCATTTAATGGCATCATAACGTGACCCTCACTCTATTTTTATCGTCTCTATAAATGACCCCTCACTTCATGCGTTTTTTTTTTTTTCTTTTTAATTGTCATCAGAACGTAACCCCCTCTTTATTTTTATTGTCTCTATAAATGACCCCTCACTTCGCTAGTTTCCAAACAGGCATGGGGCTTGATAAATTCAATTATAAACCAATTGACTCGGCTTGGCTATAGACTACATCATAATCAATGTCGTCATCAAAGACTTGTTGCTAGTTTGTTGAGGTAAATTGCATGAATTATGTTTCTTTGTTCTTATTTGTCTTTTGATATGATGCACTTCTTCAAATTTATTATCACTATTTTCATTTACGTCTTCTTCGGCTTATCCATTTTCCTTCATGAGTTATTAGCCTGGATAGGAAAAAAAATCTCGCGAGCTTCGTTGTTGGCTTGCATTGAATATGCCCCAAACCATCTTAAATGGATTCTTCTTCTTTTATTACCTGCCGATGTCACCCCTTAACACTTGAAAGCGTTCATTTTTTATCGTATCCTTGTAGCTTTATTGCACATCCGCGCGCTTTAATATGGTGGCAACGATAATAATGACGGTGGCAGTGTTAATGGAGTGCAACGGAGACAATTATAAATGGCATATATTTTTCATCGCTACTTTAAATGCATGACTCAAAAAAATGAATTCCAAGAGACAAGAGACACAACTAAAATGATCAATTATCCTTACTTTCCAATGTACCCTTTCACCCCAAAACTTCAAAAAAAGGTCTTTTGAAAAGATTTTATATAATTAACCTATCCAATCAATTTAACAAATATTTTGAGATTTACATTATCCCTCTGATTTTTCATAAATTTCAAATATTTATATATTTTAAAGCCATTGGACATAAGTTTAGGCAGTTTAGTCGGATTGGTCTTCTATCCCAATTCTATCCTATGGTGACAGTTTTCATTTCCTTGTGGACTAAGTGGCATATATCCAAGTGAGCTGCCACTGGAGGAGATTACAGATATACTAGGGTTAATACTAGTTTATCTTTATTTATTTTTTATTATTTGAAATTCAATTCAGTAATGGCACATAGATATATTCTATTGCAGTGATCAATATGCATTCCCCACAACCAACAGGGGATGTCAAGAAGCCACAAAATGTCATCATATGAGCATAGTGCATGCTGTGAGAATGGTTAGTTTTAATGACCAGCTCCCAGTGAGTATTATATTTATGTATGAATATGTGCTCCACCAAAACAAGTGACATCTTTTTTATTAGTAATGGTAAATTTTTTTAGGAAAATGAAGTATCTTACAACCAATAAAGATACTGGGACATATTATTATGATGGCTGCAAATACATTGGTGTTTTATCATAATGTATAGGTCACGTTTGGAAGCCACATATTTAGGAAAAAGATTTTCAATATTTCTAAAGTTGTAAAAAATCAATGTTTCGAAATTATAAATTGTCAATGATTTGGACGAATGGAAATATTCATTTGTTAAGATTTTCATATCCAACACCAATAAGATTTAGAAATCCTCACCGATATGGATTTGGACACCAGACCCCATTTTTATCAATTATATGCATCGATACACACCAATATCAAGTGAAATTCTCAGCTATACAAATCCTTAGCGAGGAAATCTTATTCCAGTAGTAGTGAATAATCATCAGATATACGAATTTCTCGCCTGTTACCAAACATGCCCACAACGTTTAAAACAACTTAGTTGAGGATTTCGCCAAACTTTTAATTCAATAGTCACGTTATAATGCATTGTCAAACTACTCTCATTGGCAGCTTCACATAAAACTAATGTCCATGACACGTGATTCATGGTTTTAATTGGATCTAGGCCAAGTTGAGCAAGTGGACATGAGAAGCATAAGAATGTGTTTTATTCCTACTTTTAGTATAGGATTCTCAAGTATTGTACAAGTACTCCTGAGCCCTAATCAAGTCGTCATTGTTCTAAATTTTTAATCCAGCCACCTCGATATTACATAAAATAATGACACACAAAAATTTGCAACCTTAAAATTGTGAGTTCAAATCGTGCTAATAAAAAAGAACTTTTTTAATAATTCACGAATTGCCACAACCACTCCATACATCGTTCCTTTGAAGCACACATGGAATAGGATGCCCATGCCGGCATGGGCGAGCATCACAAAAGCACATCCCACAATTAGGAGTCATGGTGACAGTAGGAGCTACTGGTTATGTGATAAAATCTAAACTTCTCGTTATTTTTTCCAAACTTCAACATACATCTAACGCCATTGTTCTATGTTCTACATGCTTTAGGAAATGTACCACATTAGGCCAATATCCAGCCTACTAGTCTTTTTTAACACCACATTACGTGCGAAAATATCCATAGTTTGTCTGCACTCATTTATATATAGCATCGATATATTTTTTTGCACTCATTTATATACAAAATATATAAATTTTGATGTGAAAATGGTGAGTAAATAAAGTTACTTTTACACTTATCCAGCCGTGTATTGGTTACACACTTGACACCAATAAGTGCGCTCCATGATCACCTTTTTAAAGTTATTGTGGGATAAAATGAAATTTTTTTTAAACGTTCAACATTTTTCATTTACCCATAAAGCCACAAACATTTATTTTTACTCCTTAAATCATCATAAGCTCCGGGACATATATAGTCTTTCTAACCCTCGATACCAATAAAATGTTCTTACTAGTAGTTAAGATGTTTATATATATATATATAGATTGCCAATAGAACGTACAAATACCCTTCTAAACGAACGAGCTTTAATACAAATGTATTTGTTCTTAAAATGACATAAGTGAAAGCAAAAGAAAAGCAAAAGAAGGGAGGGAATATATACTAGCAAAGAAAGTTTGTGTCATGCTTTTAACAATTATTCTCTCTAGTGTTTTATAAAAATAAATATATATTATAAAACGTCCATGATATTATTTGATTGTAAAAAGCCCTCTGCATACCATTAATTATGAAAAATCCATTGTTTTTTTTTTTTTTTTTTTTTTTTTTTTTTTTTTGTTGTTGTTGTTGTAAATAGATCTTGATATCATCAAAAATTAAAACCTTATTCTATCAACTTGAGATTGATGAAAAAGTTGTAAATAATCATATAAACGCTAATAAAACCTACCCAAGCTAAAACAAAATCTACAAAATATTTGCAATGATATTTCAAAATGCAATTATTACATCACAATTGTATATATGCTAACAAATACTTTCCATTAATCTCCTGGTGTTTTAGATAATACTTTCAGGAAATGAATATATTAAGAAAAAAATCACAAAACAAAGGAACAAAGAGAGAAAAAAAGAAAAATCTATATAAATTATTTTAAAACTTATTTGGGAAACAAGATGATTTCTCTCTCCACAAATTTCTGTTTTCTTGGGAGATAGAAATGCTACATTTCTACTCCCGTGATAGAAAATCAAAATATTTTATGTTGAAGAGAATCATTTCATCTTTTTTTATTTTTCATGGAAAAAACACATCACACTAAACAACACAATAATTGGTTGCTCAAAATATTAAAACAAAAGTCTCATCCGTGCCTAGTCTTTCATCTCACGAATGTGCCTTTCAAGAGACATTAAAAAAAAAAAGAAAAAAGGTTAAAGAATAAAATGCACCATGGCGACTCTCATTTTAAGTGCCTATAATAAATGTCACGAAACCATGATGTCAATGCAAAAGTAGATTATTCATCTTTCTATGTGCCAGCTAATTGGTGGGAAGCTATCCATGAATTGCTAGGGATGAATCTCTCATGTATATATTTTCAGGGCATTTTTGATAACGGTGATCGATGCAGAATTCTCGTCGGATTTTATCGCTTATGAGGAAAGCCCAAGTTTGGCTGATTGCAGAAAATGGAAAAGAGGCTTGTGTGTTTTCATCTATTCATACATTTCGTGCGACTGACCTTCCCCCCTCGAATTGTTGCAATGCACGGATTAACGAAAATACGGTGCTACAGTAGGGCGGGCAGGTGCACTTTGATCAACGATTTTTGTGATTTTTTTTTTTTTACTTTTATGGGTTCCACAATGGAGATCCAAACTGTTCATAAGCTTTAAAATGCCCAAAACGGCTCACTGCAAATATCAGCCATTGATTCCTCTTAGATTTTAAGATGTTTACAAAAACATTATGACTGTTGGATCACAAAATCTGAAACTTTTATAGGCCCTTTTTGCTAAATCTGATAGGAATCCTTTATGATTACCAAATTTGGATCTTTGCACGGAAATCGTCTTTGAAGCATATCTTGATTCCAGGAGACGGAGGGAATCCTCTAAGTAAAGGATTCATCTCTAATAGCCAAACGTGACCTTAAAAATTTTTAAAATGGCTGCTAGGGAAAATGACTCCTAGATTAAAAAAGACAAATCACTTGCAAACAACTTTACCATATAGTAAAGTATTGTTCCAATTTTAGCGGACGTCCGAAGTGACTACCATATAGTAAAGTAACTAGGGCGAGTGATCCACTGCCATGAAACGGAGAGATGGGAAGCGCTGCAGTGGAGAAGACAGCAGAGGAACTCCGCAAAGGAACTCGACGAGCTTCGCAAACAGCAATGGGAGGTTCGTTCTTCCAATTCTCTTTCCATTCTTAATCTCTATTGTCGAACAAACATCTCACCCCCTTTTTTTTAAATCTAATTCATCGTTCATATGCACGCATACAACCGGAAATACATCCGATTTGAACAGATAACCCAACGCCTTCGAGACCCCAGAGGTCTCCGCCGCGGAGCTGTCGTTGTTAATGGAGGATCTACAGCTCTTCCCCGTCAACGGGGTTTTTTCAGACCCGTAACTCTCTCTCTCTCTCTCTCTCTCTCTCTCTCTCTCTCTCTCTGTGCTGTGTGTGTGTTTTCTTTTGAATGTTGTTTCGAAATTTCAATTTGGGGGGCGTTTGGATGCAACCCAAAGCAGAAGTTGAACTGGGTTTTTTGTTTGGAATGTGTTTGTTGAATGTAGGCGGACAGGGTGGATTTGGAGGATCAGCCTGCGGCAAAAAGACGACTTTCTTCGGCTGTTGTCAAGGTACTGTGATTGGAATTTCAGCACCCTCAACACCCCAATTGGGGGAATAAGAAACCCAAACCAAAAAGATACAAAAGAAGCAAAATTGATGTCTGTTCGAGACTTCCCGTGAGTTTTTTTGGTGCATTTGAGCGGGAAAAACTCAAACTTGCAAATGGAGAAGGTCTAGGTCCTACCTGGATTGCTTCTCACTCGTGATTTGGGTGGAAAAGCATCCCCATGCGCCCAATCATTATCATCATCTTCAACAACAATCTACCCTTATCCTATTAATCTGGGGTCTCTTTAAAGAGTTCTACTATTAATCATCTAAAAACCAAAGTCGTTGATTATGTTGCATTGTTGCGAGGTTTCGTTATTTCTTTCTCTGGGGTGCATACGGATGAGTGTGCAAAAGGCCTATTTGTCTATGCTAATTCTTGTTATTTTTGCTGTTTTGGCATGAAGGTCGAGGATGGAGAACTTGTGGAGGATGTCAATGGAGCAAAAGATGTCGAGGAGCATGATTCAGCCATGGATAGAGGACCGGCTGCCAGCAATGAGAATGATAAGAACTTGCTAAAACTGCAGCAGCGCGGAGGATTTAGGACAAATGGTGATCAGAGGGCATCAAGGACGGCGGTATGAGAGATCTTTGTCCAGGGTTTTTATTGCTTTAATGAAGGGGAGTTCTTAACTAAAAATGCGGCTCTTTTTGCTGTTTCCAGGATGTTGAATTTCAGGTGACAAAACCTGTTCCAAGGAACCTACCGAAAAACAAGGACCTGAGTATGGTTGATAGGAACAAAAGAATGCTGGGACGGATGTTGGGAACATTAGCGGTACTGTATTTTAACGTCACAGCACCATAGTGTTTGATTTCTTTAGGTAATTTGAAACATTTTCTTATCTCAAGAGCCAAGACTGTTTATTATAGACTGTGATATGAGGTAACAACTATCCATTCCAGGAGTCAAGGGAGACATGAATAAGGTTTCTCTGGTCCTGCACATTGTTAATTATTTAGAGAATAAAAAATTATCCTCATTGGAAGAGCTAGGAAAGGTTTTTTTATTTATTATTATTTAAATATATCACCAAGTCCTATCAAGGAAATAGATCACTAATTCCTATCAAGGAACACTTCTCATTTCCATTGGAGTCTTTAGTCATTATTGGGAAAGTGACGGCTGTCAATGGCGGTGGTTACAGATTGGTCATTGTTAATTGATCCTCCTCTGGACCTCATCTTCCCCTTTCATCCTGCCTATGGTTTAGAAGGGGGGCTGTTCAGCTGACATATATGGAAAAATTAATTTGCATTGGTACTTCATGAATACCACTTTTTGATTACTTTATCAACTGTTTCTCTGGGTTATTACATATAGAAGTAATTTTTTAGGTTTCACAAACAATTATACTGTCTTGTGCGGTGACATCCCAATGTTGAGTGTCTTAAGACTACTGCCCCTCTTAATTTAGTGAGAGCGTCTATTTCTGTTTGTCTGGAATGACTCACCTTGTCTGGGCTTAAGTTTACATCCAAGTTCATGGTGCTAAACTGCTAATGGAAAAGGGCTCTGATTAAAAATTGTTCGATCTAGGCTTTACAGCGTGGTTTAAATGCTTTCAATCATGTCCTGACCACAGTGGCAAATATATACTCCAAGAAATATGAACATCCACGAAAATAAAGGCTTGCAGGCTTGCAGCCACAAGTTGAAGACAAAAGCACCAAGCACATGACATTAACTACTAACCCCTAAGCTATGGAGAATCATGCACCCAAGCCTTAATAGGCTATCCATATCCCACTTGCACGAATTGCACGAACAATGAAAACAACTCTAAGAGGATTGGTCTCCTTTATATAGTCTTTATATGCTTCAAAATAATGGAGTTCTCACTATGGATCTGGACCTCCATCTAACAGTACACTATGGCTTTGATATTTTAATTATGGATTTACCTTACTAGTAAAAGGTAAAATGTTCAAACCAATCCAGAGGGATTGAACATGTCCAATCCACTGGATGCTCAGTTGGCGAGGCACCTCCCTTCTTTCCACAGAAACAATCAGGGATCAATTCTTGGTTGTAGTGCTGATGGGGAGGGACTTGGGTGAGTGTGTAAAAGCGGGTGTGTGTGAGTACTTACCTCTTAAAAAAAAAGGAACCTTTGATTGGACAATCAATTGGGAATGGTTATATTCACCAAGTTAGTAGTTTTTTTTAAGCATTACCAAAAGGGGAAGATCTTTCTACTTTATGTTACTATTTGTTGCCTTTGTGATTTTTTTATTTTTATTTTTATGAGCTATGCACGTTCTTCTTGCTGGCAACATTTCAGATTGGTTATTTGATCATAAGATGCTAAGTTTGTATCACAGTTTATGACAAAGCAAATATATGTGCGACTTGGACATCAGAAGAGTATAACAAACAGCTTTAGCCTATGATATACTACAGTTTACTTCTAAGCCTGAACCTTTTCTCCCATCTACCTTGTAAAAGTTTTCAGTTCTGGTACTCTCTCGCATTATTCTATAACAAAATTATTCGAGCTTGATCATGTCTTATACGAGCATGATTTATTTTGGTTCATTGTTACTTAGTTATCTCAAAACATATCTTGTATGAACATGGTTCGTTGATACCTATTTTTCTTCAAAGTGCTTGTTTGTCATCAAGCTAATTGTTGATGTACTTAGGACTGTAGTCGGTTCTTGCTGCATTCTATATTTCTATTCACACCCTTCTGTTTTCATTTGTTTCAGAAATTTCGAGAGGAAGATGAGCATTTGTCAACATCAGGGGCATACATGCGTAGGTCAGATTCATTGCGAAGGGTAAGTACCAGTTTTTTACTTTTCCACCAGTTGAAACCATATCTTAACCAAAAACTTCTTTAATTTCATTCGGTTGCATAAAGGAAGTTGTTGCTTGTTTACTAGAGTGCTTATCCTTGCCTTCTCGCCACTATATCTATTTATCATGTCCAAAGAGAGAAAAGTGAGAACCCAGTTGTTAAGGATGACATGAGGCAAGGCCTCCATTGGTAGACTTCCAGTTCTGAATTCCTCATATAATGTGCTGGTTTAGCTCATGTCTTTGATAAGTGTCCACGATGTGGTGCTTGGGCATCCACGTGCACCATTTTCTTATAATACTTTTTTTTCCCCCTTGGTGACTAGGAATGTTCTCTAAATGTCCAATATTTTTGCAAAAGGATCTTTACTTTGCAGTAATTTTGAACAACAAACTAACAATTTCAGAAAAATCTCTTGATGTCTTATTTTATTATGTTTGACTCTGCGTATTCCTCTATTTGTGGAGTACATTGGATGTATAGAAATAGCTGTAACAGAGTTCCTGTTAGTTGTATTAATTACTACTCCAGGAGAATTTTTTTTTTTTTTTTTTTAATTAGGTGCCAACAATTGAATAGCGATCTTTCTAGCTTTGAAGTCTTTCTGTTTATGTCCCAAACAATTTCATTGTTCCATGGCCTATTGCTTGTGTTTTCGTTGTCTGCAAATCTATTGATTTGACTTATAAACAATAGAATTACCTTTCATATTTCTTTCCTTATTCGACTATTCCCTATTTTATGAACTTTCAGTTTTCACACATTGTTGTGTTAGTTGTGGAATAGTTCTTCAAAGATGTGCTATGAAGACCTTCTCAGAATTGTCTGAGGTTCTTCGATTGTCTACCTGCATGCATGTTGATGTGAGAAATTGTGCTGGGAAACCAAATGAGTCTGTATTTGTATTATAACATTTTGTCATGTCTTATGCATATATATTTATGTCTTAATGTGTATGTGCATATCCTACACATATCTTCATTTTTGTATTGGATTTCTTTGTAGTGAGATTTGAGTGGAAATTGGTGATAGCGAAACTAAATGCATATACTGGTGCGAAGAATAACACCTCAATAAGGTGGCCAAACAGGATTTTCTGGTCTACTTTCTCTCACTATTTTAAATGCAGATGGGAATATGATGCAGTTCAGGTCTCATGTACAAGAGGAGGCCCAAAGGCCTTAGTTGTCCACTTAGGGAAGCCGCCTTCACCCTCGCCCCCCCACCACCACACACACACACACACACACCCCCTTAGGACTTAAGTGCATTAGTTGTGCACATGCATATTTGTAGAATCTAGTTACATGGTAATTCCACAGGGACATGTCTCATGGGTGTTCTGGAAGTTTTAATTTTGTTATGTTTTCCAGTTAGTTAGGAAAGAATCTTTGTTGGAGTCCTAAGTCAGAAGTTAAGAGTTGTAGTTTAAGTTGTCAAGTCTCAATGTACAAGCAATAAAGGAGGGAGGCATCTAGCCACTCTTTAACTAAGAAAGTTCTACTTCAATTGGAGACATTTGACATTATTTTTTTAACAGTAAATCGGATACACTGAATGATTGCTTCTTTTGATGGGTCTCAATTTCCCATTGGTAATTACTCTATTGGACCTGTGATTTTTGTAAGCTTTGGCTTGGGGACCGAATCCTTGCGACTGCATCCAAGGTACAAGCAGCCTGGATCACAGGAGATCATATATATATATATATATATGTATGGGAGATGCTCCTATGAGAGATATCTTTCACCTTATATGAGAGATTGGGTGGGGGCCCTCACATTTAAGTTGCTAGCATTGGATATGGATGTGAGGGCCCCCACCCAATCTCTCATAAAAGGTAAGATATCTTTCATAGGAGCATCTCCCTATATGTGTGTGTGTGTGTGTGTGTGTATATATAGTTACAGTATGAATGTTTTTTTTTTTTAAACGGTAACATGAGTAAAACCCACGAACTTGCACCTTCCAACTATCCTACTGGCTCGTTTCAAAGTTTTCTGGATTTTAACAGATCTCTTCTTGTTACCCATAGAATAATCTGTTTGTATATGGGTACAGCTGAATTGTTCACGTTGGTTCTATAGATAACTAAGTAGGCATATAATTAGCAAATAAAACATGAAAATGGTAATTGATGTTTGGGGCTGTTTGCCTTGCGTGTCAGTGCATGTGATACCTTTTAGAACTTTTCTGTGCATTTGATGCTTTTGGGAGCTTACATAGTTGTTTTTTTGTGCTAGCTGAAAATTTCAAACTGCGTGTAGGCTGAGGAAAGAGCACGCGAGGATAGTGAAAGATTACGGCAGCAAGAACGGGAACAAATTGCCCAAAAACGGAGGCGTGATGTGGTGTGTATGAGTGTATCCTTATATTTACTTTGCGGAGAATAAACTTTTCCCTTCGTGTATGCTTACTAGGTCCCCAGTAAAATGGTACTTTCTTTTCTTGAGAACCCTTGTTCATATCTTTGTTTTGTTTTAGACCCTTCGAGCACGTGTTGCTGCCAAGGCGGAAGAAAAGAAGCTGGAGCTGCTGTTTATTCCGTGGAGTGAGCACCAGAAAAGGCTTTGCAATTTTCTAAGGCAAGTGGTGCATAAGCTGCTTTATTTTTCCTATTTCCTCCAAGGCAGTGTACATCCGTTAACTGATAATTACTATTAGGCATTGTTACCCGGTAACCACGACTAACCATTCAATTTAGTTGCTTGATTATTTGATTTGCTGCAGGTTATTTTTAATTCTGGCCCAAAAGTGTCCATATTGACAATTTTAGTGAGACAAGATAAGTTTCTTTTCATGTGCATATTGGGCTAGAAGCAACCATGGGCTTCTTTGCTAACTATATTTTGTGAAATTTTATTCTTGTTTAATTGGTTCTCTGCTATTTGTGTTAGGACCAAGGCACAGCCTCCCATATTTTATTTACCTGCCAAACCATTAGAAGATGATGTAACAATGCTTGAGCAGCGCAAAGAGGAGGTATGACCGGTTTATTGTCAGTTTGGTGTTCTTTCTCCAACAGAGTGAGTTATGTTCTGCTCCTCTGGGCTCCTACACTGTCGAGTCTGACAAGATGCTACCGAGACCTATTTAAATTAGTAGGGCGGCAGTGGGGAGGTTCTTTGGGAACCTGTTCCTCAATTCTTTCTCCTGTTTCTACCTATATATGATTTTCTTTTGTTTCTATATGTAAAGATGGAAATGCACTCAAGTTGATGTGGCCAGATATGCTTAACGAGGACGAGTCCAGCTGAGTTGCAAGTTGATCAGGTTGATCGGTGGAGTTTGACCAAACTCATCTAAACCAAGTTCAGCTTGACCGCTTCACCCAATGTTGATGAGTTGAAAAAAACTATGGTTTTTCCTATCTTAAGCTCTCTTGCTTTTTTTGCTGAAAAAAGAAATTGATGGACTGTAATTTGAAGAAGTGGTTGAGGGATTTCTGAAAAAAGAGGAGAATATCTATAATTTCAAATCCATGAACGTTCATGTAGACTTCAAAGTGTTATATATTTATTATGCATTTTCACATTAATATCAATCCAAAAATCTTGCTTTTAGATATTACTATGAATAAAAGATAATTCAAACACCACACACCATTATATTAAACATCCACAAATTTTGTAGCCTTTTTAATTTTTAATGATTTTTAACTTTTTTTTTAGGGGTATCTTTTACTGTGGTACAGGTTAAATGAGTTGGGTGGGGAAGAGGTTGCTGTTGGGCTCTGAGTCCTCGTCATGAATCTCTCATGCACATGCTCACACGTAGGATTGTATTGCATTTCTTGTTGCATAATTGTCATACTCTTGGCCTGTGATGATGAACGGCTTGCTATTTATCACGACTGTTATTCTCATAACTGACAAGAAAAATGATAATACTCTTGACTTGTTGCTATAACTGTGCTTTTGCTTTCACCTATAGTATATTGACATTTGAAATCCACAGGCCTTTCAAGAATGGAAGGCGGCTCGAAGAGAAGAGCTATCAGAGTATCAAAAGCAGATCGGCGAGCAGTATGTTGCCAATGTTGAAGCAGAGCTGGAGAGATGGCAGAATGCAAGGAATGCAAGGAAATCAAACAACCTGACAACGCAGGAGACAATGGACAAGGAACTGGAATCACACATACTAGAGCATGGCCCCAAGACACGGAAAATTCCAGGCAGCAATAATGAGGAAGAAGACGTGGAGGATATCTTAGGTGAAGACGATATGATGGACAACGTGCTTGAGATTGACGATAACAGGAGGGTCAATAGTGCATCCAGGATTCAGACAGGCAGTGGCAGTCCTAACCCAGATGATGATATTCACTGAAGAGAGAGTGCTTCAGCAGAAGAGGCTATTCTCAGTCGGTTCAGGTCTTTGTTATATTTATATGGTCATAATATTTTTGCATCTGTGTTTTTTTCCTATTTTTTTACTCAAGTGTTTGTGATGGTTTTCTTTTGTGTCCGTGCGCCTCATAGAAACCCCTGGTGTTGATTTGCTGAGATATATTTGAGAATGCTTGTTCATCAAATTGTAGCAACGGTTTTCACTATTTTAAATTGAACCATGGTAACATAATTGCTCGCTGTGCAACGATTGGTGAGTTTTTTTTTTTTTTTGGTTGAATTATCGATTGGTGAGTTAATCATGACCCTCGGCTAATACTTGCCATAGAGGTATACCTGCATCATTTTCAGTCCTTGACTTGCTTTTAATGCATCATTTTGGTTTCTGGACTGTGAAAGGGTGCTTATGTTCAGTCATTTAATCTGGTTTTGATGATGGGCATTGTTGATGTAGAGTAGAAGTTTTACATATTGTGCTATGTGGATTTCTATTTCCACAGGAGAGATGAATCCTGCATTCTTATCTCTACTGTAGGAAATTGAAATCCTTTTTGTTGGAAAAATTCAGTCCTTTTTTTTTTAAAAGCAAAGTCATTTCCATCGCGGAATCCTCTTGTTGGACGAACATATCAAAATTGCTTTATCTGGATAAGTGTTGTTGAGTTACTCCCTAAATGAATGGATCATATCTCACTGTTTGCGCTGGAGTAAGTGGATGGTGGACCTCACTATCTCCAAGCCTTGCACCCATGTAGGTGTGAACTACTGGATATAAATCATACCTATCAACCCAAGGGACTTATTAAGATATCATGCTCTTATATTATATTCATAGGACTCGCAAAATTCAACCATTCATTTGGAGCTAGGTAGGTGAGATATTGACCAATGACATGTTGCAGGGACTATGGATGAAGGATGCCACCATCCATCCCATTTACTCATTGTTTGGGACTCACTAGATGAATACCTGCACATCTTAACTTTATATTTTAAATGGGATCCTTCATAAGGAGCCTACCTATCCAGTCCAGCTTTTGTCTCCCATCTACCCTTCTATTGGATCTCTTATTCACATGTTTCACCAATTGTTGTTTTTACCCTACATTCAACATGATGTTTGCTTTCATGAGGTAGGCCAAAGCCCTTGCAGGGCCCAAGTCCTTGGGTTTGAAGAGAAGAAAATCAATTCTTTATGTTTTCTCTATTGCCATTGGGATAGAGTGTCAGACCACAAATTATTTATTAATATAAAAGCGAGCAGATTGCATGTGTAGTGTAGCTCAATGGGGCTCACTTTTGATTGGGGCAACCCTTGATGCTCTTATTTTATTTTATTTTATTTTAACTATTGGAGGTTTCCTAATTCTTTGGACTTGACTAATCCCATTGCGTTCAAAGGGAAGCCGGGTAAACTCTCCCGCAGCCCCAGTGTGGTAGTGCAATTTCGAACCTACAACTTCCAGGTATAATCTGTGGTTCTAGGCCATCTGAACTATCTCTTGGGGTTTTGATGAATCCATGAACTAACACAAGCAGTCAGCACCAATTTTACCCTCATTGTTATTTCACTCAATGTTGGATTAAATATCAAAACAGTGTACACCAATAAAGGCTTGCAGATCAAACTATATACAGTCGAAGCAATAATGGTCCAACATAACCTAGTTAAATCATCAATGTAGAGTCTAGTTCCTTTCCAATCATCGGTCTATATGATTTTTTATTTTAAATAATCAATGTAGAGTCTAGTTCCTTTCCAATCATCGGTCTATATGATTTTTTATTTTAAATAATCATGTGTCATGCAGATCAAAGGGGTACCCCACCCTTTTGATTGACATAATTTTTTTTAACTCACCACAGGAAAAAAAAAATTTCCTATCACAAAAATTCTCAATCTAACTCTGTTGGTTTTTAATTGCCTATCCCAAGCCAAAGTAAAGGAAGAGAGTTGCGTTAAGTAGGCTGACAACCATACGTGAATACTAATGAGGACAAAAGTCTTTTTAAGGGCTTGGCCGGGCTGGATATCCTTATTGGAGGTTTCAATTAACAACCGCATAGGAAAACACGGTGGATTGGTAAATATTTTCACCGTAAAATAGGCCAACTTGTAGAAATTTGATTTAAACTTACTTGACCGCATGGTATGATCAACCTTATGTAATCAATCCCCACTTTTATCTATTTATCAAAGATCTTTCTCATACAATTGAAATTGCATTTGTAATCCAACTCTATGGGGCTTTACTTGGGCCCACCTTTGATTAGCACCACACCCCCACCATGATTTGACATCATGCCCATATTTTATGCTCATTGAACCTTTATTTACCTTTGGGTTGAATCTCAAAAAAGATTTATGGCTAGTAGGGTTGTAAAAGGGGTCGGTTTCGGTCTTGGTCTGTGGTGGACCCGGAATCGGAACCGTTAAGGAGAAGGTGGAACTGTATCTGAACTCGGAACCAGAACCATATATGGGACAGGTCTGGATCCAAGTCCGGGTCTAGGTAGAGAATGATATTAAAAAAATATGATTTTTAGGAGAGATTTTCGAAAATTGAGATAATATGTCGGATCTCTGGTACACTGGTCCGAACCAAGTTGGAACCGAACCAAGACCCATTTACTTATCGGGGCCTAAATAAAGATCCAGACCCGGTTTTTAGCGGGTCGGAACCTTCGGGTTATCGGAGAATCGGGGATCCATTTACATCCCTTATCATACCTCAATAATATGAATGCATCTAAGTGGACCCTACAAACTAGATCAAATGTCATGGCTAGTAATCTACTTCTCGGAAATGCTTCCCCTATTTATCGATCTATATACAATGGCATAGCCAAGAATTTTTTCTAAAGGGGGCAAGAAATAGTTGATCATAAGTGGCAGTGTCAAAATTTTCTTTATTTCTTTTTTAGAATTATTGATTTTTTACTAATCATTTAAAAATAAATTTATTTTTCTATAATTTTTTTGATAATATGTAAATAAAAATACTAAATTTAAAAATACCTCAATATCTTTAGAGACATAATTTCTCAAAATTTGGTTATGACACCTAAATATATTAAAATAATAGGGCTCATCATGAGGAATCCAAATTGTTTAGAAATAATCATGTGCTTCATGTTTTTAGCACTAAAGTCAAAGTAGAACGAATAGGAGTTGGTCCCACCAAAAAAATTAGACACACGACATTTCTTGTCATATGCTCACAAATCAATCTTGTAGTGGGACTAACTCCTTTTGAGTAAAATTCGCGCACACCCCGTCAATGAGTTCGTCGAGTTTAACTTTTCGGCATGTGGGCTGGGCCCACGCTTGAATACTTGGGCCTGATGACAAATCAGCTAGGCTTGGTAAAGATGAACGCCCACAATCCAAACTGCTCATTTAGTGGGCCTGTTCCCATTGGGCGAGAGCCCAACATCTTCATTGTTTTAATAGCAAGACATTCAATTCAACAGCCATTTACAGATTGTACTGTCAAATCTGTTTGATCCCTTCTAATCTTTAAAGTCTGACCTACTAGAAGAATGGTGTAAATCTCATACATTTCAAGTCACAATATATATTAGTATCACACAGCAATTCCAATGGGCCACATTTGTGGAAGCCCAAACTCGTTTGTAACTGCCGTTACCTTCATGATGGTGCATAACTGCACATCACCCAAACCCTAATTTCATAATAAGAACTCCATTAACACATCTCATTAATTACATTCAACAATTAGCGAACAAATCCTCCTTGTATTTTTAGTCTCTCTTATCCTCCAACTTACCCTTTGGGATGAACAATCTGACAATCATCTTCAATGCCTTAAAAAAAAAAAAAAAAAAAAAAGAAGGGTCAGATTTTGAGAGTCCATCTGTGATATTTTTTTACTGATCCATCCATCAATGATCTCTCCATCAGACCCCTTGATCACTTGTTAATGGACCACCCCACCACCCTCATTTTGCATCTTATCCATCTATGGTGTGGCCCACCCGATCAACGGTCCGGATCATAGAAATCCACCCATTGTTAAAAATAAAATAAAATAGAGGGTTAGCTTTTATAAACCCATATGGTTATTTTTTCGGCTATCGGAGCGTTAGTAACTCTTTGGACTAGCTTAATCCTTTCGGGCCGAGAGGGAAGTCGGGTAAACTCCTCTATCACCCTAATTTCGAACCTACAATTTTCGGGTGCAAACCGTGGTCCTACGCCAACTGAATTATCCCTAATACAATCGGTCTGCTTCAACCACATGGTGGCCCACCAACCAACCATCCAGAACATCATGCAGTGGGCCCCACTTTCATATACCATAAATAACTACCTTTTGTTTGTGTGATACATCCTATATTTAAATTGGTAGGAGATGAGTTGTTATTGTTGATAGCAAAGAAGTCTTGGAAAGCCAAAGTCTTTATTTTTGCATTGGGATTTTTTTTGAGAAGAGAAGAGAAGAGAAGGGAAGAAGAGATAGATAGAAATCTTCAAATTTCGGTTTTTTCGCCTTCGATTCGAGCAAATCGCAATTTCGTCTGATACAAAAAGGAAAAAAAAAAACCCTAGCATCCAAAACGCTACCAATCCTTCGTAAGTAGTATCTCTTTCTCTGTTTCGCGTTTTTCCAGTTTTCTGATTTGAAATCTTGAAAACGCTTGAAGAAGAATCGAAAGATTAGGGTTTGTCAAAGCGGATCGTAGAAACTACAGGGGGTTAGTTAGTTCTCGTTTTCTGGTTTTTTATGCTAGTTTCCTAACCCTAGGGATTTGGACACTTCTATTGAAGGGAGTTGCGTTGTTGGGTTTTCGCTCCCTAACCCTAGCTTTCCTTTTAGGGTTTTTTTTTTGGCCCTAGGGTTTTGATTTGATTCCATTTCGAGGGCTTGGTCTATCTGGGGAGAAAGGAAAGATGGGTTTAATTTCCGCCGCGACTGGCGGCGGGGCTGGCGTTTTGGGCCTGTTTTCATTGGTTTCTGAGAATTAGGGTTTTTTATTTGTTGAAGATGAGGGTCTTTTAAGGAAGGGTTTGTTTGTTTGTTCTGTTGGATGCAAATCTATCTGTGGGCTGAAGATGGATAAGTGAAGAGGGAAGTTCTTTTCCACCGGTGCGGTGCAATTTTCGATTAGTTCCCATTGGATTTGTAGTGTACAGAGTTGATGTTTTAGCATTGAGAGGCTGCGGCAATTTGAGATTTTGGGTTTGTGTTGGGCTGCTGCGATTAACAGGTTAATACAGATTGGTGAAGTAATAGGAGTGGCTTTGCTACTCTTTTGGGATACTGATTGTAAGGACTGTGCCTTATGTTTGGTGATGCCTGAGACTTGGGGGTCTGATTGATTCTTTTAAGGGAAGATTGTTTTTTGTCTTCTTCTGGCAACTTTTGTACAGAAAACAGAAATTTTGTGGGGAAGGCGATAAGGGGTTGGGTAGAAAAATTTGGAAGGGCAAGTGTATTCTTTTTTTTATCATGGTCTGTAATCGTTATGGAAAAAAGTGAGGCCACCAAAAAGAAAAGTGAGCCGGCATTAGTACCAGAATGGTTGAAAGCAGCATCCATTGGTGTCAACAGCAGTGGTGGAGGTTCTCTCCACCATTTTGCATCATCATCTCAATCTGGTATTTTCCCCCTTCCCTTTATTTACCTCATTTTCTTTCTACTTTTGTATTATGTTGTGTTTGTACCATTACCCAAAGTCGCAGGCAGTTTGAAATTTCACCTGTGAATTTGGTTGGATGTTGTTTCTACTGTTTTCCTGTTGCCAAGTCTATCAATTTTCATGGGAAAGTATGCGAATCAATATCCTACCTCATGTGCCATACTATAGTATCACTTTAAAATCATAGCAGAAAGTGGTAAATGAACCATCCATCTCATCTGGATGTCTAAGACACATTTGATTTTGGGCACAGCCATCACTCCTTAAGAGTTCTTCTTTGATTGAGTTATTTGCTAATTTTTCTTTCTGCTCTTTTACCTGTTATTATATAGATGATCATGCTGTTGGATTGCCTACGAGAAACCGGTCATCTGTGAGTTCTAGTGATCATGACAGCCCACGTTCCTCTGCTTTCACGGATCGAACCTCATCTTCATACTTCCGGCGGAGTTCGAGTACAAATGGCTCTATGATGCATGATAAAGAGCCATCTGTGTACTCACGGAATTACAGTAGTTTTAGGAGTCATCGTGATAGGGACTGGGACAAGGACCTTGATTTTCGATTGGTGGAACCTAGGAGTCGTGATTATTCTGATTCTTTGTCGTCTGCTAACATTCTTACAAGTAGGATCGAGAAAGATACATTGAGGCGTTCTCAGTCTTTGATATCAGGAAAACGAGCCGAGGGATGGCCTAAAAGAGTAGGAAATGACTTGAGCAATGGTATTCACACTGGGGGGAATACCATCAGCAACAAACACAAGTCTTCTTTCGATAGAGACTTTCCAACTCTTGGAGCTGAAGAAAAACAAGGAGTTCCTGAAATTGGTAGAGTCTCATCTCCTGGTTTGAGCACTGCTTGCCAAAGCCTGCCAATGGGTACTATGTCTGTAATTGGTGGTGATGGCTGGACCTCTGCCTTGGCAGAACTACCTGCCACAGTTGGAAGCAATAGCACAATACTTCATTTGGTTCAACAAACTGCTCCTGCAAGCTCGACAGCTGTCCATCCAAGCATCAGTACTGGCCTTAATATGGCAGAAACATTGGCCCAGGCACCTTCACGGGCTCGTGCAGTTCCCCAGGTAACTAACGATGCATTTGTTAATTATTAATTTTTCTGGGTTACTCTGTTGCTGAACTTGTCTCTAGTTTGTGGTTCCAGATTTCTGTTGAGACTCAAAGGCTTGAGGAACTGGCAATTAAACAGTGCAGGCAACTAATACCTATGACACCTTCAATGCCAAAAAACTTGGTAGGAAATCTTATTCTCTCTCTTTGATGCCAATACTTTTGATATTGTATAACTGCATTGTAACTTGTAGCTTTACCAGATTTGTATCCGTATTTGTTTATTCAAGCTATATCTGAGTTGTTACTGATTAAAAATAAATAACTCCGAAGGTAGCTCTGAAACTTTTGATAGCTGATATATCCTGTGTTCACACCATTTTAAATGTTCGAATGGTGACTAAATGGCCCTAGTTTTATAGCTAAAACAAGATAACTATGAAACATTGACAAAAATTATATGGCTTTCCTTTTATAGATGTTGCTTGAGTACAGGAATGAGTTCACAGTATGAGACCAGCAAGGAATCTTGATTTGGCCACTCCATAATATAGGATTCATGGAATTTGGCATCAGTTGTGTTGCCATTTATGTATTACCACTTACCAGACACATCCAACAGGACATTTGCTGGTTGTAGGGGAAAAATCTTCAAATTATTATTTAATTAGTAATATACTTTTATAATCTAACACTCCGGCCATTCAAAAAATAAAAAAAGAATAAAAAAAATCTATGTGAACATTCCAGGAGGAGGCAAGGGAACTTGTAACTTTGGATCTCTCTCCATCATTGTGATCCCCCTTCTACTTTATTTATCCTTTCAATTCGATAGAGTGCCCTTGATTTTATGAGTTGATACCTGCCAAAGCTGTATGCTAATGAGATTTGACTTTTGAGTTTCCTTTATATTGCCTGTCGCATATTTACACTAATAGTCTCATTGAAGGGGATTATGGGTTAGTTGCTTGTGTGGAGGCCTAAGTTGCATGTGTACTTGTATTGGAACATGACACTGGATGAGGTGTCTGATTCAACAATTCTCAAAACAAAGATTGGGTTCTAGATTTTTTTTTTATTTTTTACTTTTTTGTATTGTGTGTGTGTGTTTAGATTGTAACAGTGCTAAGGAAGGGATTTGCCCAGCATGAGGACTAGGGATCAATCCGTGATTGTCTGTGGTGAGACTAAGGCGCCTTGCCACTGAAATATCAGTGGTTTGGCTAAATACAATGATTAAACATAAAAGTTGCATGAAAAGATACCACCAATAAAAATGAATACAAATCTTTACATTAAACAATCAGGTAATAAACATACCATGTCTTGCTTAGTAAAAGAGAAAAGGTGTAATAATATTTCATCTTTTGTAAAACAAAGTTTAAACTTGTGTTATAAGATTCTGTAAAAAATCTGAAACATACTGTCTCAAATACATGTGCCACATGGATACGTGTTGTTTCCAAAGAATTTGTGCAAGGTAGGTGTAGACTTTTATGTAGACACGGTATATTCCCTTACACTAACAGCCCTTATGCTTCCTTACTGACCCAGGGGATTTTACCATCACCAGCATGACCACAATTATGGGTGGGTCTGGATGCACAATGACAGGCTGTTGCATACTTAAATGGAAAAAGAAGTCTTATTCTTTTTGTTTGGAGTTAAGAACGTTTAAAAGTAATGTTCATGTACGCTGAATTGCTTGGTTAAATAGCTCTTTAGACGGAAGAGGATGTCTCCTTCTTTTTTGTCAGAGTTAAGAGCATTTCATAGTAATGTTCATGTACCCTGAATTACTTGGTTGAAATAGAATAGCAATTTAGATGCATAGGCAATCGATTTGCTGTAGGTTATACTCGTGAGTACCATGACCTGGTAATTTAAAGAAGACTCTGTCCCAGAAATGGGAATGTCAATATTTTCCTCTTGAAAGATCCGCATGTCTGCATCCGTGATTTTTGTCTTGAAATATCTAATACAATTATAATATATTAAGCTATCGGGTTTTGGATCCAATTTTGACCGTCGGTTATGATTTTGACTGGAAGTTACATCAACTACCTTCTTTATCTCTTTATCATAACCACTCATAACTGCTCTCTATTTTTCTTTTATTTTTCAAAGACTTTGTTTCAATCCACATTCTATCATTCTCATTCTACTCTAATTCTCATTTTTTTCATTCTTTGATAACAATTCTTTGATTATATAAATACATACTCATAATTTTTTTTTCTTTTGCTTTCTTTCTAAAAAATCTATGAATTTTTTATACATGAATATTTAAATTGCAATGTTTGCCATATCCGTGCTAAGCACGGGTAATTTTGCTAGTATAAACTTATTCTTATTCTCATTCCTGTTACTTTGAGTGTATAAAAAAGTTCAGTCCAAATTTAGAAGTGTAGGCACAATCCAGTACTAGCAAAAGGTGCTTGCGGTTAGCACTTGCAAGGAACAGACAACATTTGCACAGGCAAAATATGGGCGGCATTTGCAACGTAAGATTTACATTGTATGCACAGAACCGTATGAACATATGCCATCCATCTTCTACAACCCCCCTGCTCTAGCTGGGCAAGAAGGGGGTCTACTTGCCCAACTAACCCTCTTTATGGTCTTTTACCATAATAAATAAAAAAAAAAAAATATTTATGGCTTATCCATCTGTGTTCCTATATATTATAGTTGAAGGGTTTTCGAAATTTTCTTTCTTTCTTAAAACTAGCACTTTTCCATGTGGGTACAAAACTGCCCACAACAAAACTCACTGCTTACCCTTTATCTTCTTTCCTTTCCCACACCCCAATCCCTACTATAGTCGATTTAATTGGCTCCAAACTCGAACAAAGCAACAGATTTCTGACCCTGCTTGACGTGTAGTTCCTTTATCCCCATCTAGGTCCATAGGGTCTCTCAAATCCTTCTTAGATGTTAATCAAATCTTTCCACCACATCTAGTGTATTCAACTCGGTTATTTCCAAATCTTCCCTTACCATCCACTACTATTGCATCTTCATTCACATCTAACATCTCATTATTGAGGTCTTATGAGACCATCGTGTAAAAGCACCTTGGCCTGATATTTCCAGCAAGAGCAGCTACTTCCTCCAGAAGTGGTGATGACACTTAAAGATCTTTCTTTGGAAAGGAACTTTATATGGTGTATATTTCCCTACACTCGCTGTGCCATGGTGTGCTCATGGGCTGGGCTAGCCCCGGTCTGATTCTGGACCAGCCCTCCTTGGGTTGGGGCTGGATCTAAAATTATGGCCCGTGTAATATTGGGTTGGGCTTGGATTAAGTGATAGAAAGCCTGAAGCCTGGCCCGACGAGCAACTAGTGCTTGTAGTCCAGTGATTGATTTGCCTGAATAAGTGATAGAAAGCTCGAGCAATGATAGAAAGCCTGGCTCGACCCATCATGACTGACTAAATGGCCAGGCTCGGGCCTTACATGTTTTAGGCAGGCTGCTTCGGGCCAAGCTCTTATGGATGGATATGGGCCTGTGTTTCTAAATTCGGTCTAGGCCTGAATATGCCTTAGATTCGTCCCCTTCCCATGAACACCCCTAGCCGAGTCATGGATGAGATCATTCACCTCTCTCATTTCCAAGGCCAGGATCTTAGTTGAGCTGCTCTCTCAATTCCACATGGAAGAATCACGGCTTTGGATTTTGAAATAGAGAGCACATATTTTGGTGATGGTTTTGAAGATGGTAAGGGCTATGAAAAGATGGATAGTGTTTTGAAGTTGGATATGTTAGAGAAGTTTCAAAGGATAAGAACACTTAGGGCCCGTTTGTCATTTTACTTTTAAAATAAAGTGGAATGAAGTGAAATAAAAAGAGAGAATAAAATATAAGTGGGTTATGATGGTATTTTGTTTTTAGTTGTTTGTGATGGAATATTTTTGACTTTTTGTATGGGGAAATGGAGTTTTTTTGTCTTCTAATGAATAAATGTAGTTACTTTTTGACTTTTTTTTTGAAAAGATGGAGGGAGTTGTGGTAAAAAGTGCTTTTGATTTGATGTTTAACTTGACTTTACAAATAAAATTACCAAATGGGCCCTTAGAGAAATATAGAGGGCATTGGCTATCCATGATCTAAAGAATTGATGCATGACCTCATTTTTTTTTTTTTTCTCATTTTTTTTATAACGATGCATGACCTCATTTATGATGTTTTTTTTTTTACTGGGCTGTGTTGATAATAGAAATGGCAGCAACAGGTTAGGTTGTCCCACGAGTACTATACCACTGACCCAATCTAGCCAAAATAATAAAAAAGAAGAAGTTGGAGTTGGTGACATTATAGAAGACTCAAAGGATAAGAACACCATAGGAATATGGAGGACATGGGCTCTTAGTGGTAGACCCAAGATTTTTATTTGGGTGGGGCTAAACTTTTACTCGACTTTGCTAACTTCTTTCACACGAACAATACCAGAGGAGAAAATTTATTGCATTTAAATAGAAACAAAACTTTTTTTCGTGCTTAGATTTCCTGCCCAATTGAAGGGTCTTCCCACTATCTCTCCCAAGTTCGTGTTATCATCAATTTATCACCATCAAATAAGCCTAAGATGGTATTTTCTTTAATCCTAGGCAATGCCCTGAAACAATGATTTGGGTGAGCACCCAATTACCCAATTTGAGTTCCCAAAGGGGTTTTATTTGGACTAAAGAATTTGGTTGCATGTACTTACCTTAGCTGTAAAAATACTTCCCTATAGTTGGTCATGAGCTCATGGCAAAGAAGAAAAATCACCACTTAAATGTAATTCAAATCATCCACACATGAACTCTAAGACCCAATTTATATATGAATTGAAGATTAAAGTGTGCCCAATGGTGATTTGTCATCTTGTAGATATACTTAGATGTGGTGATTTAGGACTTAGGTTTACATTAGGATTTGAAGATTAAGGGTTCAAATTTAGGTATAGAGTGATTAGAATTATGCTACATCGGAAAGGGGGGATTGCTTTATTTAGGGTTATTTGGTGAGAGAGAGAGACTAAGCACGGGAGGACCGCCGTCCCACACTCTCAATATAAAGAAGATGTCGAAAGAGAGCGCTGCGAAGATGATCCGGTACTCTCAGCGGGAAGAAAATGTCAAAAGACATGAGTGTTTTTACCAAGGTTTTGTGACGTGGGGCGATTACATGGTTTAGATGTGGGGCGACTATTTATTAGTTATAAGTGGGACAGATTCAAGCCCATCTAATTCTCTAGCAGTTTCAAAATAGACCTGGGGCGGCATGTAGGTCCGTCCATGTGGGCTCGCCACTATTTAAAGTATAGTGCATGACCTCACTTGCAAAGGGTTTTTTTCCTGTTTTAATTGGATTTCATAGGCCTGTTTAGTTGTAAGCATTTGGAGATATCTTGTACCCCAAGTGGAATTCCTCAGGGGCTGTCTGGCATTTGGAATGCTAGATTTATGAGACTTCTGTATGGCAAAAGTAGCATTTGGAATGCTAGCTTTATGAATTCTCCCGATTCAAATGGAGAATTCAGAATTCCACTTAGACAAGACCTGCGTTGCCATTAGGAATTTCCAAGAGGGGCAATTTCTGTCATAAATGCTTGCAACCAAACAGGCCTTAACTATAATGATGATAACAGGTCGGGTTAAATTGGTGACCTGCCCCAATCCACTCCAATGAGGGCCAAGTGTGGTATTTTTTTTTTTTTTTTGGGTTTGAGGTGGGTGTGGGTTTCTATATTTTGACTCCAGTGGGCCTAGGGGTGGAGGTTTAAGTTTTGATAAATATAGATATTTTCTAATGAGTTTTAATAATTAAAACAATTATGTGGTGCAGTGGTTAAAGTACATCTCAAAGTGTTGAAGAAGTTTGATGTTCTGAGTTCAAATCTCCTATATACATTAGAATTGGTATAATCTAGATTTGATTGTAATACTTAAACCCTTCGCTGGTTGAGTCAGGTATTGGGTAAGGCAGTTGTACGTTGGGGTGAGTTCAGGTTTAGCTTGATCCCTTGCCATCCTTGGGCGATAGTCAAAATTGACACGGACTGGTCAAAAGATGAATACATAAACTCTTCGCATTAATTTTTAATTAATGGATTTTGATACTCTAATTAATGTGTTTTGATAGAAAAATTCTATGTGGTGCATCGTGTAGGGCTTATTTTGAATAATTGAAGTGGGGCTGTGAGTCCAAATCCTCTTACAATACATAAGCTATTTAAAAAAATAAATAAATAAAACTTGACCCAATCCATACCCTTCACAGGGTTTAGTATCAAAAAAATTATGATGCCGTCATGAGTCAGGTCAGGTATGAGCCAAAGCAGGTTCGGTTTATATTGACCCATACCAAACCTAACTCATCGCCATCTTGGTTGGGATTTAGACATTGATATGAATTTGTCAAGATTGAATAGAGGAACACTTGTCTTTAATAAATAATTACTAGCCCAATAACCCGTGCTCGGCACGGTATCCCCTGCACTGTAAAATAAATAATTACATATTAAAAAAAATTACCCCTTTCCATAGGACAAGTGGGATAAAATAGAAATAGAGAAATTTGAGCAAAAAAGGTATAGTTACATAGGAACAACTGAAACATGAGTGGTTTGTTGGAAAAATGAGTGGGTAGTGGCATGAGTAGTTACATAACCGACGGTCAAAACAAAATTGAAGCCAAAACCTTCTAGCTTTATATATTATAATGGAACTATATATAGTAAGAGCTGTGAGGTGTGCTTGATAAATAGTTCATGACTATGCTGGTGGGAAAATTGAGCGATGAAGGCTTATATCATCCATGTATTATCATGTAGTGTAACTGTAAGTTAGCTTGTCACATTGGTTTTGGTGCAAATATGATGTTCATTTCCTTTGATATCCTTGATTCTCGGAAAGCCTGTAAGTCCTGTACATCAGGAGATCTTATAAGAAAGAAAATGAGTTCTATGGGTCTAGATGACAAGCAAATCCAATCTGTTAAAGGTTCAAACACTTCACATGCTGACACTGTACCTTACTCACGATCCATATGATCTTTTATTTCCTTTTTGCTACCTCCTCCCTCAGCATGGAGCACACTCAGTTCTTCCTTAGATTTACCTTCAAAGAGTCTAGAACCTTGCCTTGCCACTTTGACTGCTTTCATCTGACAATGTTGAATTTATTTTATAAGAACCTAGATTTTTCTTATTGGGTCTCACCTCTTATTCCTACCCCTTCTCACCCTCAAACCCACCCACCCCCACACCCAATCCCCCACCACACACACTGTATATAGTTCTTCATGGGAAGTGTTATCCTGCTGGAGTTACTATGCAACACTCAGTGGACTACATTTTATTAATAGTTTTGCTTTCTTGAATTGAGATTTTTTTTAATGGTATTCTTGAATTGAGATTAAATTGCAGGTTGAATGACATCTACTGTTTTGTTGAATAAAGTGGAGACTAATCTAGCATGTTGTCATCTTCTAATTTTGATTCCAGTTCTAATTTTAAATGTGATAATTATTCTTTCACATGTTTGGATATTACTTCTGAGATCCTATTTGTGTAGTTATATGGACGAACAATTGGTTGCGAGCGAATGTTCAATTCCTTATTCAAGTGATTGTCGGATTGAATATATGCGCTCATTTTCTCTTTGCATTCCTCTTACACACCATGTGACTTGTGAGTGTGTTTTGGCATATTCTGGGTGCTGGATTAGTTCAATCATGTAGAGTTTTTCTTTCCCTTAGCAGTTAGTATACTCCAATGTTACTCACTGGAGTGATATCTCGGCCTGCTGAAATTAGGATCCTTCATCTTTTGAGCCACATGTCAACCAGATCGAGGCTGTCCATTTAGTTTGAATGCAGTCGAAGTCAACTAATTTACTGGTTAGGAGTTTGTACCCATAGGTCCGTGGGAAATTTGCCTGCCGTGAATCTTCAAATGATCTTCCAAAACCATAAATGTTTCACTTTAGATGCTATGTGGCAGCTTTTGGGATTCTTTGGATACTATCTGTCTGGTGATTACAAGTCAAAATTCTTTGGTTCTTTTCAGTAGAATCTGTGGTTACTAGTAACTTTACATCACGTACTGTGCATCCTTTTGAATTGTGGTGATCCTCATCATCAAAGCCTTATCCTTTAAAGTGCAGTTTTGCGGTTGGCTAAAAGAATTCTACTTGAACTCAATGTTTTTGGAAAAAGAAAAAAAAAAAAAAAACTCTAGATAAGCTGAGCCCATAAAACCTCATACTGTGAACTAGAAGGTAAGGTCTGACTGAAAATGAGAAAATCTCTCATACATCTACACTGGTGCAAAGATCATCTTCTAACGTTGTCAAGCGAAGCCCATCAAACCTGCCTAACTAAATACTGTGAACTAGAAGGTAAGGTCTGACTGTGAAAAAGGGAAAATCTCTAATTTTTCACATCTACACTGTTGCAAACCCATCTTCTGATGTTGTCTTTTATTTGTTTTTTTTTTCTATAGTAATTAATACAATATTTTCTGGAGAATGTATTTCAGTTTTTTTTTTTTTTAATAAGAAATTAAGGCAGTCTTTTCTCAATACTACAAATACAAGTTGTTTAATAGTTTGCTTCTATTCCTTTTTTCAGGTGCTGAACTCTTCAGAGAAAACAAAGACCAAAGTAGCAAGAAGTGGTGAGTTGAGCACTGTTGCCAAGGTTGGGCAGCAACCCTCATCATCTCAGCTTGTTGTCAATATTCGAGGATCTGCTAGATCTGACACTTCCAAGACATCTCCACTCGGGAAGCTCCAACCTCTCAAAGGTCCCCGAGAAAGTAATGGTGTCTCTTCTACTCCCAAGGATGGGTCAAGTCCAACAAGTGCCAACAGATCCCCACATGGGACTCTGAGGAGCCCTGGTAACCCAAAGCTCACTCCTGATCTCAAGTTGACCCCATCCATGGTGACACAAAGCTCCATGGATAGAAAGCCACTCCCACAAGCTCAAAAGCGGAATGAATTCTTTAATTCTTTAAGGAGGAAGAGTGCTGTGAACCACTCAGCTGCTACACTAGATTCAAGCTCCTCCAAGCCATCTGTCCCTGAAAAGTCAGATGAGCAGAGCATTGCAATTTCTGCTTCTGTCAGCACGGGTGATGATACTCTTGCATCAAAGCCTGGTTTGGAGTGTTTGGACTGGTCAACCGAGAACGGTATTCATGTTGTTGCTGGCAATGGTGATCCCTGCATTCATGTTGCTGCTGGCAATGGTGATGCCTGTAGTCATGTTGCTGCTGGCAATGGTGATGCCTGTAAGGAGTCTGAGATATTTGCAGACGAGGGAGGGCAAAATTCGGGTTCGGATGAAGTTGTTATTCCAGATGAGGAGGCAGCATTTTTGAGGATGCTTGGATGGGAGGAAAATGCAAAAGATGAAGCTCTGACAGAGGAGGAGATCAGTGCTTTCTATAACGAGGTTGTTCTCTATCTTAATATTCTATTATTAGCATAGTCAAACTCTCTCTTATAGTCTTATGTCTTGTGAAGAGATAATACAAATATAATCAATCACACACTCATCCACTTGAAGGTGAAGGTCTTTTCCCTTTTTGATTGGTTACATTACTTAAACCTTCATTCAACCTCAAGGTTGCAATAGTGAGCACTTTCCTCTGTGCCATGTGCTCTTGTTAGATGCAGGACTGTTCACAATTGAAATAGATTTTGGCACTCTTTTGGGATGCATCTGACAGATACCTTGTGGGCAGAAACAAGCAGTGATATGATGAATTGTGCGGTTCTCCTATTTGTGGGGGTCCATTGTACCCTAACTGAGTCTGTTGTCCAGTGTGGGTGAGCTCTCCGTGAATGGGTGCTACTCCCCCCAATCTCCCGGATTCATAGTTCTAACCTTTGATCTCTTTAATATTGAATGCGTAGTGTTGCAATATTCTTTTCTTAATATTTCATGGCCTACCATTTAAAGGTTTGGATTTTTGATTCTTGCAGTTTTGCTTGTGCATCCATTGAAATGGCCATACCTATTAATTAATAGCCTTGACCATTGGCAAAGCACAGTCTCAGGTCTCTGGTTGCCTTGTGACATTTGTTATGTCTTTGTTTATGCAGCACAAGGAGAAAAGGCCTGCTAGCAAACTGTGCCAAAGGATGCAGCAATTGAAGACTGCCACTAGTATCGCAAGTGGGCAGTAATGGTGGTGCCGCCTCTGCACTGAGCTCATCCAACTCTGATATTTGAAGCATGACCAAATGCCATTGACTTTACCAGTTTCAAGGTATGCCAAGTTATAGTTAATAGTGGTGCAAAAGATTTTGGTTTCATTGATTTGAGATAAAGGGATATAAAGGTGAGGATGTGAATTGAGTGCTGCTAGAGGCTGTGGTGATGAAAGAGAGAAGGCAGGAAGGTATGGTGGTCGGGTGTCTTTTTCCCCTTCCTGGTCTACTTATGTCCAATGCAATAAGTCTCAATGCTTCATTCTTTAAAGACTCTTGTGAAGTACCCTGCCCCGCCGAATTTAGGAGACACTTTCAATCTTGAGAGGGGTAGGGTGGATGGGGTGGTATTTTGGTCAATCGGATATAAAGAAAAAGGAATTTGCACAGTCTGGAAAATCAGAGTTTTTCTTCTTTGTTTCCCTTTGTTTTCCATTTTGGTCGATTCAGGAGAAAATTTATGATGTTTTAGTCTTATAAGAGAAGTAAATCCTTCCATTTTTAGTTCTACCTGAGGGAAGAAAAAGAGAGAGAGAGAGAGAGAGAGAGAGAGAGAGAGAGAGAGAGAGAGAGAGAGAGAGAGAGAGATGATTATACTCAGAGGCAGTGAAACTGGCAACTTTGGTACTCTGGTGAGTAAGTAAGTATCTGATCTTACTTTATAGATTAGGGCCAATTTGCAAGTCACGGTGGAATAATAATATTGAACATTGACCGACCACATACTTGCCATGTCAAACCCTATAATGCAGATTTTTGTGGCTCATATGTAGATGTGAGCCAAGAACATTGGGTCAACATTCAATAGTTGGCCCACTCAAAAAAAAAAAAAAAAAGTTGGCCCACTCTGTGTTACCAGGCGACCCAGCTGGTTCGCAATGGGAGTCGGCTCGTTTGCTTTTAAGCTGGACACGAGTCGAGTTTTAAAACCATCGAGCATCCTATTCCTACCCAGGCTGAGGACGGAAAGGTTATCTCACTCAATACTCTTGGTTCACAATTCAGTGAAGGCTCTTGATTTAAGCCATTCAATAAAAAAATGTTTAAGACTGCTGCAACCTAATCAATAGGCCCTCCGTAACTCTCTTCTATTGTAATTATGCACCAGGCAGATCCTTTACAGCAGCCATGACATGGATCATTGGGCAAGTATGTAGTGTGCCTGTGCCTTAACAGGTAATGTCTTAAGTGGTTGGATTCAGAGGAAATCTATGATGGGCAATTATTCACAATTCTGATAGAAATAAAACTTTTATGGGGCCGCTTGTTGCCATCCTTTTGCGTTTAGTTATGTAAATGAGCGGTTAATTAGTGTGTAAACGATACCAGTTTTAGCCCTAAATACACGTGAAGTCTACTCCACGGTCCATGGTTTAAAATTGTAGTATCTGTCACGGTATCGGCAGACCAAAAAAAATTGATACCGTCGCAGTTCGCTGTCCATCACGGTCGTTGTGGTGTGAATTTTTTTACCCCATAAGAGATTTGAGAAAATATCTAAAAAATTCAGAACATTGAAAAATGCTAGAAAATAATATCCTTCTCTGTTAGTAATAATTATAAAATAAAGTATTGGTTCACCCTAAGTCATAACATGCTGTATTGTTGTTGAATTTTTAAAATTAATTATAGTAGTCCTGTCCATATAGTTTGTAGATCAATCAATGTAGTAGTTCATATCTAAAATCCTAACCACACTATTGGATTGATCATTATACAAATTTGAGATTTTCTTAAAATCCTATTCACATATTCTTGAAGGGATTATTCAGATTAGTAGCCCAATTCTAATTTGACTAAAATTTGTTAAGGGCCTATTTAATAAGGTGCATAAATTCTGAACATATTTGTGGAGCACTATTGAAATCCAAATCGGTCAATAAAAATAGCCTCCAATTACATGAAGTGTACTAGAAATTTAGTTCAATCAGAAATTTCTCTACCATTTGAACAATTCTTTGATGAAAAATGTGATTAGGCCCATTATATACATTAAAGTAAAGGGGGAGGAGGGGTGTGAGGGGTGCCACGTCATCAATCACATGAGTTCTCCTTTCAGAAAAATACTTATAAAAACAAACACACAGAGTTTACTCGAGTGCTCCTTTTAGAAAAATACTTATATAAACACACATAGCTTTGGCATCGTGGAATTAAGTCATTCATTTATTTCCCCTAAAATCTCTCATTCTACATTTCCAGCCCAAATTTATCACCTAAAATCTATTCATCCATATGCCCAAAAATCTCTCTTAGCCACATGATATGAGGTTTCCACGTCACTAATCTGAACATGGGCCTATCTATGCGTGACCAATTGGACCCATTCCATCCATGTGACCCAATCCATCCATCGATAGATGTGGGACCATTACTATATATCAGCCACTAAATCCAATCCATCCGCATATATAGACATCATATACATGGGACACAATAGATGAAGACACTGCTACCTTCGGGTCCTTTAATTAAACTATATACATGGGACCCATTTCATGAAAGATCGACCATTTATATATGTTGTGGATCAGCTAGATGAAAGAGCTGGCCCATATATATATATATATATATATATATAAAAGATATCTATCACCTTAAATGAGAGATTTGGTGGGGCCCCTCACATCCATATCTAATGCCAACAACTTAAATGTGAAGGCCCCCACTCTTATCTCTCAATTAAAGTCTCTACATGCACGGTTCAGTTGTAAAGAAAAAATATACTTACTAAAAGTCCCTTTTGGAAGCAGAGATGAATAGAGGCGGTGGGTGAGGAGACAAAAAAGAGGGAAAGTGAGGGGAAAATATTTTTTGAGGGTGTTTGGTGAAAGGGAGGAGGAAATGGAGGGAGGGTGAGGGGAGGGGGAGGGGAAAAAGGTGTGAAAAAAATTTCCCCCCAAAATTGGGGGAAAACTGGGGAGAGGGGGGAAAGAGAAGACTAAATTGCCCTTTTATTTTGTAAAAAAAAGTTTTAGATTTATAAAAGTAATGTAAAACGGTAATTTTCTCCTCTGATCTCGAGCAAACAAACAAAACGCCTACTTTTTCACTTTTCTTCCCCCTACTTTTTCACTTCCCAAACAAGGGGAGGTAAAATTATTTTCCTCCCTCCCTTCCCCATTTTCCTTCCCCCTCAAATTTTCCCTCCCCCTCCCCTCCCTCTTTTATCCAAACGGACCCTAAATTAGAGAGAAAAAAGATCTTCTATAGTAATTTTAAATTTTCCATAGTCCTTATCCCTACTCCTAAATTCTCGATCTAGGACGATGATGGAAAAAAAAAGTATTGACCATAAAGCTGTCAGATGCAATTATAATTTCTGCATGTCTTTTACAATACTTTTATACCAATTTCAAAGCCAAATAATATTAATATTTTAATTTAAGTTTTATAAATAAATTAATTTTATTTTTATTGTTTAGCCCAGGTTCAGCACGGGCGTTATTGCTAGTATATTAATAACCTAAACAGCTAAAGAATTTTATCATTGAATTGGGGCCAACGAAATGGTTCAAGTTCATCTCTCACCTCAAATTAAAAAGTAGGGGGCTTTGGTCGGAGGTCCCTCAAAGTGTGACTTTAATGCAAACAGTTCACAAAAAAAAGTTATGCTGTCAAAGGTCCCTTGCACACATTCTCATACCTGAAATGTCCGATTTGCCCTTTCTTTAAATCATATCACATGATTGGTGGGATATCCCATTAATAATGGCCAACTACCATTTAATTGTCCACGATTAATGGAATCCCAATAATGAGATTTTCAAATAAATTCTAAAAACACACAAGTAAATTTCAAAATAACGCAAATAAATTTAAAAAAAATGCAATAATTTAAAAAAAAAACCACAATAATCTTTTTTTTTAAAAGCAATAAATTTCAAAAGAACGCAGATAAATTTAAAAATATGCAAATAAGTTTCAAAAGATAGAAATAAATTCCAAAAAATGTAAATAAATTTCAAAAGACTCAAATAAATCTCAAAAGGTCCAAAGAAAATTCAAACAATGCAAATAAATTTCAAACTACGCAAATGAATTTAAAAAATGCAAACACATTTGCGAAAACTAAGATAAGTCATTTTCCAAATTTCTGAAGAATTTGCTAAAAACTCAAGTATTTTTGCCAAAACTCAGTTAAATTTATTTCAAAAAACCGCAAATAAATCCGAAAAGACACAAATAAATTTCAAAAGATGCAAATAAAATTAAATAAAGGCAATTAGACTTCAAAAAACGTAAATAAATTTTCTAAAAAACTCAGATAAAAAAAAAAAACTCAGATAAATTTACCAAAAACACAGAGAAATATAATAGAAGACATAAATTTCGCAAAAGCTCAGATAAATTTGATAGAAGCTCAGATAAATTTGACAAAAGTCCGATAAATTTCACAAAAACCCATATAAATTTTACAAAACTCAGATAAATTTCACAAAATCTCAGATAAATCCCCGGGGCCTGCTGCCTTTCTTCTCCTGTAAGGTCTACGACGATGGTGAATTCCGGTCATCATGCTAGTTGAATGCTACTGGGCTTCTACTGATGGGCTTCTGGGCTGAGCAGGTCAGACCTGACTTAGACCCTACCCGAACCCAAAACCGGCCTGGTCTTAATCCATGCGTCCTCTTTCTTCTTTTTTCTCACCTCTGTTCCGAGAAAGGCCTGGGTTTTTCCTTCTCGCCCTACTCCCTCTAGCGATGGGCAGCCTTGGTACGAGAGGTCCCCCGATTCGCTTCTCAGGTGACGGGTGAGATCTTTGGAGATGAATCACTGCGATTCTGGATCCTCCGATCTTTGCGATGGGTTCCAAAACTGGCATGGCTTCAATTCAGGCGTTTCTTCTTCTTCCTCGCCTCTGTTCGGAGATAGGCTTGGGTTCTTCCTTCTCGCCCTGCTTCCTTTGGCGATGGGCAGCCCTGGTCCGAGAGGTCATCCGATTTGTTTTTCAAGCGACGGGTGAGAGCTTCGGAGATGAATCACTACGATTTCGGATCCTCCAATCTCTGCGGTGGGTTCTTAGGCGACTGGCAGAGAACATTCTCTGTTTCTTGATTTTGTTCTGCAACAGAACAGACAACTGGAAGATCTTCTATGATTTGTTTGCTACTTCAATTCTGGTTTGCAACCCAAAACTGGACCAATTCGAAGATGACCAAATCGTCTTCTTTCTACTTCTTCTTGGATCAGCAAGCAATCTGATCGTGTGGCCCACCCGAGATCGAAACCAATCTCCTGCTCCTTTCTGCAACGAAGACGAAATGCAGAAATTCGGATCAATCCTTGATCCGATCTGTCGAGTCGATCGAGAGGATTTAGGAAGGAGAGATGAGGGAAGATTTGAAATTTGAAATTTCAAGATTTATGCCTAAAACGGTTGAAAGGGCAAATTTGTCTTGAAATATGTGATCGTGTGGATGTAGGGACCTCTGACTGTAAATAGTTTAGCTAAGTAGACCGGAGCCCTTAAACAGAATTTGCTTGCTGGAGGCTGGATAGATTCGACTTTAGAAACCTTTTGCTAATTATCTCTAAAAAGTATCACTTCCCACCCGTAATTAAACCTAACCCATTACACAAGCAAAGCATGAATGAAATAACAGAAAATGAATGACGATTGATAGCCCTAGTAAATGCCCAACAAGCATGAATGAAACAGAAAATGAATGACCATTGATAGCCCTAGTAAATGTGGGGCATTCATTTCATTGGGCATCCACACACTCTTTCTCATCATGGATCGAAACTAAACGGAAAAGTGGGAAAGAAAAAAAGAAAGAGAGGAAGAAGAGAAGGAAAAAAGGAGAATAATCAAAGAGAGGTAGCAATGGTGGAATATCCGGTATCTCTTTTCTTCCTCCTATCGGTTTTTTTTTTTTTTTATTTATTTATTTATTTATTTATTTATTTTTCAAGTTTCGGTCATAACAGCCGGTACGGCTGATATTTCGGCGATACACACTGAAACAATATTAAAACAGATATTCCAGCGAGTTATCGTATTAGCCAGTATCGGCCGATACATACCGGATATTTTAAACCGTGAATTTCCACCACACCACCCATGGGAAACAAGTGGGTAGTACAAAACCCCTCTCATCCTTGCCTGTAATAAACTACAGGTTCAAAGCTCATCAATTCTCTAAAGTCCTATGGGCCCCAAATTTATGATTGGAGTTTCTCAATATTCTCACATAAATGATAAGCATTAACATGTTGAGTTTCATAGCTTATAGATTTTTTTTAGAAACATGTGAAAAAACACATCTAAATTTGTGCAATGTTTTCATTTACTCTTTTTTTTTTAAAAAATGGCGCTCCAAAGAAACACGTGAATAAGAATGTTTCTTGTGTAAAATTTACATACGAAAAAGTTTACACTGTACATAAAAGCAATAGGATCGTCTAAATTAAACTATATATATATGGCCCCATTTGATGAAAGTTTATATATGTTTATATGATAGGAAAAGAACTGGGCCCACCTTTTCAAAGTCCATCCACTGCTCCCCTAGAATCTTTTCCTACAAATCTCATGTCTTCCTTTTTTAATACCAATTTTAATTCAAATGGGCTCTCTAGCCTAAATCTTTTCTACAAATCTCTAAATTTCTCAATGTTTGGTGTTCTTGACATTACTCTAGCCTTTTTTAATTTATCTCTCTCCCTCTTTGGGATTCAGAATCAATTCAAAAAAACTCTGGCCTTTCATAAGAAAGTAGTAGGTCTTTTTTTTTTTTTTTTTTTTTTTCCGGCTTTATAGTAGGCTCAAACTCACGCATCCAAATATGCTTAGTATCTTTTTATTTAAATAAGATATTCAATTATCATCATCATCACTCTCTTTTATTTTATAATTCTTTTATACTAATTCCAAAGCTAGATAACATTAGATTTACAATCTAACTTTTATAAATAAATAAATTTAGTTGTGAAACTGAGCTTGTGGTTTTCCTTTTTATAATAAATATTTATTTATCCTCAATTTACTTTTATGGTATTATAAAAGAAGATACTAATATTAAATATATTTTAATTTTCAAACCTTTGTTGCTAGTGTGTTTATATATCTATAACCCTTATCTAAAAAGAAACAAATGTTCACACCCATGACACCTTGCATGAATGGTGTTATGTTGATATGTTTCTCGGATGATCAAGGGACAAGTGGAGGGACGAAGGATGTGGAGGGCTTCTAAGTTAAATCTAGAATATTCCCCGCCCAAAACGAAAAAAGCATGCCAATTTCGTTTCTTCTCTTCAAGTCTCTCTATAGATTTCTCTTCAAATCCCTATCAAATAATAAGAAATTGTTGCGGAACTGCAGGGCCTTTTGGAATCCGCTTAGATCTATATTTGGTGAGTTAAAAAATTATCCTTTCTTCGCTCATTTTTCATGAAGCTTGAGAAGATCATCATATTTTGCTAGCATTGCTCATTGATTTGGCTATGTATCGAAAAACCTTTATTTTCATGATGAATATTATGTTTGATGAAATTCTTTACTCAATTTTCATGGAAAGGTCCTTGTTTGAAGAATTTTTACATTTGCTGCAAGGATTCAAAATATATGAGAGATTTCAATTGAAACACCTAGAATGTGTGGAGTATGTATTGGAAGTTGGAACTCTATTCTCATCATCTATATATTTATCTCTTTTTTTTCCTTAGATCTAAAACACCCTAAAAGCAATTAAAAATGAAATTTAGGATTTATGGCTTCGAAGACAACTTTAAATATTTTACACATCTATCCATTTGCTGTTACTATTGAGCCGGTGGCCATACATGAACGACGTTAGTTACATTGATATGGGTAGTTTAGAGGCCAGGCCCCACAAAAGATGGAAACATATGGGTACTTTACAGCTTGGTCTTGAAGACATGATCATTTCTCAAATGTTTACTCAGCTCAAATTATAGGACAAGCATTCCACACAAGTGGGACCCAATCTTTCAGAGGCCATTCACATGATGGGTCCCACTGTGGATAGACAATGGAACAATAATTAATTCCCCAAACAATTCAAATTATCAACATGGCTAGAAGTTGTAAGGTTTCTCAGGCCATGCTCTGATCCTATCCACATACATACAGACATGTTGTAAAATTGGGGCAGAATGGGGTAAATATCTAATCCTAATCCTATGTAGTGGGGCCATGCTCGACTGTTTTGGACATGAACAAAATAGCTTCCGATTTGATAGGATGCTGATCCCACTTCAATCTTGGTTTCTGATGGATGTGGCCCACTTGATGTTGAGACCCACAATGTTAAGTAGATGGTAGCTGCAATCAACACCTTAGAAACACCTCACTTCTCTTCTAAATGGCAACCACCTCCCAAGTCAAGAGTAAGACCCTATATCTCTCTCACACACTTCTCTTATTCTTGTATGTTGGCATTGGATTTTTGTGATGATGTGATTTAGAATAAAAAGATTGTGATACTAGCCTCCCATGAATGCATGTTAAGTTTTCATCTCTCTCTTTGGATGGGTAATTTTAGATGTGAACAATTATTTCATTATATTTTTACCCATTTTATGCTTATTCATTCTAACTAACATTAATGTTATTTTTTGGGTTTCTACCTTTTGCTTTTGAACATTCTTTACTAATATGATGATTTTATCATTTTTAAAATGAATTATTTATTATTTATTCTTTTGAATTGTAGTCATAAAGTCATTAACGAGATTGGATGGTATAAGAAAAATGTATCTTCAGGTATGTTAAAGTTCTTGGTTTAATAACATGAAACTTAGGTCTTGCATGCAGCTTGTTCTTTTATTTAAGAAGAGACTTTTCCGTTACTGGTAGGAGACTGATTTTTTTGTAAGGCTGATTTTTTTTCTTATTTTTTATTTAGGCATTATTGGTAGGAGAATTTTCCATGTATCCAATCCCATAAATAAGAAATCATCTTAAGTGGGCCCCATGAGCTGGACCGCGTCATATGCAGTCTTCCTGTATTTAAATAGTAAAAGCAGTTACTGATCATTTACAAATATAGTTGTTAGACCTTGCTTGGTTGCATTTGATATAGGCTTTAGGACAGAGGTGACCTTAATAATTTAGGCCCATTATACAAAATTGGTGAAGGTTCTACGACTACCTATATTCTTAGGTCACAATCCGCTTTTAATATTGGAATATTGGAATTCTTTTTGTCTATGAATGATGCCAAAAAGCCCTAAAACATGAACTTGCTTCTCTAAATACCGAGGAACACCACTCATCTAATCCATAACTAGTACCGAGGAACACCACTCATCTAATCCATAACTAGTGGCCCTATTAAACATACTTAAACGCCAAAAAAAAAAAAAAAAACAAAATTTCACTTGTTTATATGAGCAGACCACATGCCTACTATCAGTCATATCAAGATATTCTATAAAAGAAAAATATGGAGGAAACTGGAGGAGAAATCACAAAAAGACATTAACAGAGTACTTTTTGTGGGAAACACAAAAAAAAAAAAAAAAAAAAAAATCTTTGTAAGTTTTCCTATCACAAAACTACAAAATAGTACCAGCACAAAATGAATATTGAAGTACAATAAAATGAAATGTGTTTTTCATACAGTCTCCTTCTTGCCATTCAGCTGATTGTTGTATTCTGGTGGGACTGCGCACAATGTGACCACTACCATCTGTACATATCAAACTAGATGACCACTACCATCTGTACATATCAAACTAGATTCGGAATCATCTTGTGACCACTAACATCACCATCTGTCCATATCAAACTAGTTCTTTCACCCTGAGCATAAAGTTGTTCTTGTGTTCTTACTCTTAATCCAGCCATATAAACAGCCACTCCTTCTCCCTCATTTTGTCTTTTTTCACTGGATCCATAAAAAACGATGGAGATGGATGGATAGTTGAAGTCCCAGAGTTTCTTTTTGGCGCTAGTTGAAGTCCCAGAGTCTTCTTTTGGCGCTGTATGTATCGGAATCTAATGTAATCCTCCACCATCTGGCCTGCAGGCAGATCGTCATAAGAGCAGATCGAATAGCTGCAGCCTGCAGAGGACCAATCGCGGTGGACACCTCTAAGAGTGCAGCAATATCGGAAACGTGCGGGCACAACATGGATGTACCGGACATAATGTTGAATTCAACTCGTCTTTCGTCTATAGATCTTAAAGGGCCCATACTGTCTGGCAAGCTGCTAAAATGTTAATGGATTTCCGAAATGTGAGACTCTACCTTGCCTTCTCACTAATATAAACATTCGGTATAACATGTGCAATTCGGAGCTCCCCTTGCATAAGCCCAGAACCTTGGATATCGAAAATAAGCCTCCTTCCAATGTTCGATCCATAGTCGGATACGCTCAGAAGGAGTGATTTATGACGACCTTGGCTTAAAGAAGATAGAAATCGCTGGTATCCATTTAATGTTTAAATACTACTGTACTAGCCTTTGTATCTTTCTAATTTGTTTGTATTTAGTAATTAGAAAGTAACTTTAGTCTTGATGAATGGGGAAGATTAACTAACATGGGGCGGCCCACATTTGATTAGTCTTTGACAAAGGATGTAAAAATTGGATGTTAACTACAATTCTAATGGAAGACCTCGACCCACTTATCTGGGGTTCGCTTCGTTTTCTTATCCCTGCCAAACTCAACAATCAGAATTGAAATTCCTGAGCCAGATCAAAACGGTAAAGGCTCTCACAGACAACCCTTCATTTTTCAATTGGTTTTGTCTTCAAGTGATTCAATGGCGTCATCACTAACTGAAGAAAAATCATGTACTTTTTCTTTTTTAGTTGTAGTGGTTTTTGATACACGTATTAAGAGGGTGATTTGCAGTGTGGGAGTGGAAAAAAGTGGGAGTGAAAATAAAAGAGAATGTGCTGGGGTTTGGGTCCTGGATTGATGTTATAACACCTCACCCTACACGCATGTATGATATCATATATCAGAAATAAAATTGTGAGGCCCATGTTAACTAGCTTATATCATTTGGTTTTGGGTCGTGTTAACCAGCTTATATCATTGAAGTTCCATGCACATACAAACCACTTGGGTTGGCATCCCAAGTCATTTTATAAAAAAAGGTTTATCCTAATGAACATGAATAAACCCTCTTTTGCATTAGCAATAATATTAAAAAATCTAGGAAACAAACAATAAAACTAGAAGAAAAGGATAGGGAGAAACCGTGCAACACTTATTTGCTTACACATTAAGTATAAAACATAACTTTAATAATTAAATAGAGAAGAAATAAATTAAGTACGTGTGTATTAGTTTGTAGGGCACTTATATTTTATTCCCTCTCTTTATTTCACTTCACTGCACTTTATTTTAAAAGTAAAATTACTGGCCGTAGCCCTAGTTGTTTTCTTCCTCTCAAGTCACGACCCTCTCTTCCGATTTCTCTCCACCATCTAGCCCTAGTTGTTTTCTTCCTCTCTTTCGATTTCGATGGGTTATTTATGAGGTTCACCACTCTGTTTCTCTTTCACTCTATCCAGATGCAGATGGGTTATTATTTATGGATCTTAGCATTTGTGTTTTTTCAAAATAGATGTTTTGCCCTAAATGTAATTGACTAATATATATATTATTTAGATGCTTACTTCTAGTTTGAATCCATGCATTGTCATGGGCATTCATTCATTCATTGAGAAACCCAATTGAATAAAACAAGTCCTAGCAAAATTCCAACCATTCAAACCATGAGAATAATTAAACAGCAATGACAATTCCTATACTACTGGCACAAAATTCGACAATCAACATGGATAAAGCAACACACATTTGCACAAAATCCTTGTGTTCCTTGTTCATCTGTTATAAATCCCTTCTGCTTGCTTGTAAGTGAAAGATGACAAGCATCAACATCAAACATACAAGCTAGCCACCACCATACCTAGCCCATGCAAGATAGGAAGAAGCCCTAAGATCAATTTGTCTTTTAATAGTTAAGTTAGGAGTTCCATACTTTGTCCAGTGACAGAATATACCATTTGCAAAGCCCATCAAGAAAATCTCACTTCCACAACACCATCTTGTATTGGCATCGGTTTAGAATAGGGCCACTATTCAATGATCAAATCCAATACATGAAATCCGAGCGGCAACACTGTTTTGTGTAGGCATTGGTTCAGAACAGGGCCACTATATGATAAATCATCAATATATAACACTGCAATTAATATATATTATAGACGTAGGATTCGATTACGAAATTGAGTTCCAATTTGCTAATCAATTGCAAAATTGGACTCTAATCTCAAATCAATTTAAGAAATTGAATTTCAAATCAATTTCAATTTCAATTTTTATTGTTACCAAAAATGCTAAATCACTTAACACAATGAAAGGAATTTATCGAAAAACTCTTATTAATCGTCTCCTAAAATCTCTCTTACATGTTTCCTTCTATATCTTCTCACTCAAATCTCCTCCTTATCTCAAGCCCAGAACAATCTCCTTATCCATTTCTTCCTACTCTTATCTACTCCGGCCCATAAAAAATTGGTGAGAAGGTGAATTCCTAATATATATGTCCCTAAAATATAATTTTCTCCACTATCTCTAATCTTCCTTCTCCTGAATAAATTAAGAAACATCTCGTACACATCATCTCCACCCTTTCTTCTTTGAAGATGCATTCCTAATCTCCACAAAATCTTCAGTGATCTGATGTCTCTTTTCACTGATTTGGGTCCATGTTTTTTCACATCTATAGTATAGATAGTTGCTAATGCCTCAGCGGTTTTGCTCTAATTGTTTGACTCCAAGCAATCAGTGTTGATATGGCTCATAATGTGATTGGGTACCCAGCCCACATCTTCAGATGCATTGTATTTTTATAGCTATTTTTTTTTCTTTGCATTCTGTTTTTAGCAATCACTTTGTTGATATAGTAATTATGTGTAGTTATAAATATGTAGATACAAACACTTGTGCTATTCTCTTTTTTCTTATTTTTTATCTTTTGATAAGCTTCTTATTTTTGCATTTTTCTTTTTCGGTGTATATAATATTTATATTATGAATTATAGTGCCATACTTAGTTTAATTATTATTTTATTTTAGGGCCCGAGATTAGCACGGGCCTTTCTTGCTAGTCCACTAATTTATATGGGCTGGCTTTTGCCTACCGATTCATGTTCTTACAAGCACTATGTTCATGTATTGATCCACAACTCTGTAAATCTATCAAATCCATCACAAACCCTGTAAATCTATGAAGTCTCCATCACAAACCCTAAAATCCCAAATCCAAATGCTCAAATCAAACAAACCCCCATCTGTGAGTAGATATTTGACTTTAGGGTATTTGTGGAAGGAAAAAAAAATTGTTGAAAGAGAAAGAGAGGGAGAAAGAGGGAGGGAGAGAACAAGAGAGGGAAAGAGAGAGGGCTCACCTGAAGTTCGGATGGGCCAGGGCGTCGGTGGATGGTTGGGAGAGAGAGAGAGGTGCATGAGAGAGAGTCGGGGGGGGGGGGGGGGAGCTCGATATGGGAGGGACTTTTGTTTTGTTTCTGGCAGGCGGAAATAGCACCCAACACACATGGATGAGCAGATGATCATATATATATAAATATATAAATATATATATGAGAGATGTTCCTATGAGAGATATCTCTCACCTTAAATGAAATATAGGAGTGGAGGCCCTCACATTTAAGTTGTTGGCATTGGATATGGATGAGAGGGCCCCCACCTTATTTCTCATAGGTGAGAGCATCTCTCATAGGAGCATCTCCATATATATATATATATATATATATATATAAAGGCATATGGGGCAGGGTGGTTAGACACACCCAAAATCCAAAAATAGAGGGTCACGGGTCTTTCTTTAATCGGTGATGACATGAGAATGAGAGGATCAAATGTTATTTTGCTTCAGAATTCGGTTCCTCATCCTATTGAAATCCTGATTCTCTCGAGAGTTGTTGCTACTCAAAACTTATATTCTGATATCTAGCCAGCAAAAGGTCAAGAGTCACCTGGGCTTGTCATTATCATTTGCCTTGGAACCATAGCTCTATAACCGTCCCACTTGTAAATTACAAGGAATTGTTGCAAGCAATCCATAAAATATGAATGATTTCATTCTACTCGTAGCTAACCAGAATTATTGATCATAAGTGGGCTTCATTTAGGAGGCACACATAGATTTTCTGTCCCTCTGGATCAGGGGATGGTATGGAAAATTCAAGTGGGCCCACCTCAAATATCAGATATTAAGTCATTTTGATGAGTCTTGACCCATTGATTTGTGGCCCTAAGATAAGTTCGATGATTTTATGTGAAAAAAAAAATATAATAATAACCCTCAATCCAATGGTTCAGTCAGGTAGGGGCGGGTGGTTTGATCAAGCCCAGATTTTGGGCATATATCCACTTCTTCATTTCATTTCAAAAGATATGAGATAAGGGGAAATAAAAAAAAATTACTCTAGCTGGTGTGGTCATTCTCTTGATTAATAACCATGAAGATCCTTTTGAGCCACCTTATCATATAGCATTAGAGAGTCTGCTTCAACTTGTAAAGGATCATCTGCTGCCCTTTCCATGGCCTGTTCCTTTTTTATTTGCAACTCCTGTAGTCCTTGACCCAACTGTTAGGGGCCCTGCTTGTGAGTTCCAACATCAAAACAACTTGTTCATTCTTGATAGTTCAGCTAATCCCGGGTCGACCGGGCTTACCAACACAGAAACCCAGTCCCTAAACAAGGCCCATATTGTTTCTTTTGTTTGATCCTATATCAACTGTTTGCTCTCCTCCTTTGACAAGCTTTCATTCAGGCATTAGTCCCTCAGTTTCTTTCATTGTTATTGGTATGAGAAATGACACAGTTAGCAGTTTGCACCCATCATTCATACTCAGATGATGCTCTTACAACAGTTTCTGGAACATACCCATACTGCTTTAGTTCAAGGGAGAGCTGATCAAGCATCTCATAGATATCATCAGACTGCGCATGTGTTCTGTCTCCAGCCACAAACTCATGGCTGCTACAATCAATCTCTATGGCACTATATCCAGGTCTCTTCCTTATTTCAAGCGCTTTCATCGCATGCCTAACCTTGCCCACACCATCCCACCTTCCAACCGCCGCATATATATTTGAAAGAAGCACATAATTGGAATCAGTATCAGGCTTCAATTCTGCAATATAGCTCATCACTCTTTCGGCCAAAGCAACATCCCCACGAGTCCTACAAGCGGCTAGTAAAGACCCCAACACGACTTCATTTGGCCTCATCGGCATGGTTACAACTACGTCCAGTGCATCTTCCAACTGCCCTGCTCGGCTAAGTAGATCGACTAGACATCCATAGTGCTCGACCCGTGGCGAGATGCCATATACTCTTGTCATTTCATTGTAATACCGAAGCCCCTCGTCGACTAGACCAGCATGGCTACAGGCGGTAAGGGCGCCTGTGAAACTGATGCTGTCAGGTTTGAATCCCGCCTTTTGCATTTGTGAAAAGTACTCAATTGCATTCTCAGCATGACCATTAACGGCGAAGCCAACTATTAGAGAATTCCATGAGACCAGGCTTCTCTTAGGCATCCCATCAAACACCTCGAGAGCAAAATTTATACACCCGCACCTCGCATATAAATCAATAAGTGAATTGCTCAACCTCATCTTCTCACCGAAATCTCGCCGAATCACATAGCTGTGCAACCAGAACCCTTGTCCGAGCGCACCCAAATTAGCACAGGCAGCGAGAACGGCAACAATGGTGACATAATCAGGGTCGACTCCGGAGAGCTGCATTCCTCTGAAGCACTCCAAAGCTTCCTCCAACCGGCCATTCTTCACAAACCCACCGATCATCGCAGTCCAAGAAACCTTGTCTCTCCTTGGCGCCGAGTCAAACAATGCAACAGCCGCCTCAACTTGGCCATTTCTCATGTACCCATCAATCATAGTGTTCCAGGAAACCGAATTCTTCACGTTCATTCCATCAAACACCCGGCGGGCGGAGTTTTCGACGCCACATTTCGCATACATATCGACGAGGGCTGTGGCCAAGACGACGTTGGTGTCGTCCCAGCCGAGTTTGAGGAGATGGGCATGGATGGAGAGTCCGAAGCGGAGGGATTTGGAGTGGGAGCATGCGGAGAGAAGGGTGACGAAGGTGATGTCGTTGGGTTCGATGTTGGAGTGACGCATGCGTGTGAGTGCTGAGGCGGCTTTGGAGAGATGGCCGTTTCGGCAGAAGCGAGCGATGGAAGAGGTCCATGAGACTACGTTGTCGTCGTCGTCGTCTCTTTGGGGAGTTTTGTCGAACAGCTGGTCGACGCGCTTGACGGATAGATTGGTGTTGCTGCTAATGGTGGTGCATGGTATGTTTGCAGGTGGGCTGGGGCTGGGGATGGTGAGAAGAAGAGATGGGTGTTTGGAAGGAGGAGAGAGTTGAGTGAGGGCAGGAAGAGCCATTCTCTCTCTAGCTACTAAAATTTAAAAGTTTCAAATTCAATCAGTATTATTTATACAATAGTGAGGTTTAATTAATTAATGGGGCAAGATGCCTTTATCCTCACACTATCATCAAACAGCTTTTATTTTATTTTTAAACATTAGGTTTAAAAATAATAAGCAATTAATTAATGGGGCAAGACACATTTGTACAGTTTCTATTTTTTAACATAAGGTGAGTCGCGAGAATGAATCCTTATCAGTGTGGTATAGGGGTGGCGGTTCTCACTTGGCTGCATACGGTTGGAACCTTGGATACGTCATCTCTTTCCACGTGTGTGAGCTTTCTTATCTATGGCTCAAACCTTGAAAACGCCATCTCTTTCCATGTGTGCGGGCTTTCTTCCCACTCGTGTGCATTCTTCCCGTAGATCCAAGTAAAATGTAATAGGGCCCCCACCCATACCGGAAAAAACCTAAAAATGCCTTTACAAATTCTGAAAATTAATGATTTTATTTTTTTACATGTCCCCTCCCACATGATTTTTTTTTTTTTTTTTTGAACATTGAGCCCCCAAAGGAAAACACAAGTTCCTAAAGATCACTCTGAAAAGCTTGCCTGGGTTTGTGTAGAATAATGATAATTTTCTTACTAATATTGCAATACTTCAAAAAAAAATAAAAAAATAGCAACTTGAAAATATTGTTAGAACATTGTAATATAATTACATTGAAGTGGCCAAGTTATTAGTTAAAAAACATCTATTTCCCACAACAGTGTCCGTAGAAAAGTTACAAAACTGAAAACTCCAAATAGTCTCCCAAAAATGACTTTTGTATTCCATTGAAGTGTATCAAATATTAGACACCTGGAAAAAGGTTTCACTCGTCAAACCATCAGCACTTGTTCACACCCTGCTGGGGTTTTAAAACATGGGTTCGGCAAGTTACCAGCCTCAGGCAAACTCTCTCACATATACTCTACCCAAAGTCCACACACATGCATGGCACTGGAATTCATAAGAATTCATGATCAAATGAACTTGACCAGACCAACGGATTATTAAAGAGGTTAAAGCGCAAAAGATACGAGGCAATGAGTGAAAAATATTAGGTAGGAGCGAAGATAGGACCTTAACTTTATTAGGATTTGAATTGTGGGTGATGGCTAGGTATTCATTTTCCATCTTTTCTTTGCTCACTTTGCAAACAAACAGGCGCTAGGACAGCCACGGGTCACCTCATCAACAATTAAAAAAAAAAAAAAACTTGAAGGAACCGTCCAAATTAGGCCTTTAGTGCATGATTGGACCAACCATCGGCAGGATGCACTCTAAATATCACAGAAAATGAGTGATCCTGGAACTTTCTTTGCTATTAGCAAACAATTACTGCATTACACAAACCATCTATTTGAAGGACAGCCATCGAATGATTTAAGATTTTCCAATCC